>ML682037.1:13964879-14025316 GCA_007922195.1 Podocnemis expansa | reverse complement strand
GCAGGAGCAGCAGGGGGGCCGAGCGGGAGCAGCGGGGGGGCTGTCAGGAGCGGGGGGAGGGGCTGCGCAGCGGGCCCCGCCGGGGGGGGGGCGGGGAGTGCAGCAAGCAACCGGAGTTGCTCAGCTGCCCTCTCCCCTTAGAGGGAACATTGGTGCTGAGATCCTGAGTGCCGCTGGCTGCCACTTCCAGATCTGAAACATCAGACACCTCCTGCACGGCACTGGCAGAGTAAGAAGGCTGGATCCTTGAGCCCAAAGCCTGAGAGAACGAGCGGTTCGATTGCAGACACTGAGATTGGTGGTATGCCCAGGGCGTCCAGAAAGGCCACTGGGGGGGGGCCTTGCCAGTGTTGCCAAGGTGGCACAGGGCCCAGGGCTGAAGGTGCTGGGTGGGCTCGCCGCCTGCTGTGTCTCGACATGCCTGAAACGGAGGTCGACAAGGCAGAAGGGGAGTGGCTCCATGGGGACGAAGGCGGAGCAGTGCCAGAGAGTGGTGCTGGGGTGAGCGGGAGCCATTATGCTCACTGCGGTGGCGATTTGAGCCTCTTGACAGTGCCGTATCTCGGTGACGGGGCAATCTCGGCTTAAAGAGCGCCGGCTTGCCTCTTGATTTTACTGCTGGTCCTGATGGTACCTCCTACACCAGCGCCTGGGTACTGAGGCCTGGAGGGCCTGTAACCTCTATCAGCTTTCAAGTGGCTTCAGATATCTCAGGAGTAGAACGGAGATGCAACTCCTCCTCTAAAATCTTCTGGGTTGGGGAAGCTCAGTGCGGTGGGGGTGACACAACCCTGGTCAGTGCCAAAGGGATTGGTCCCAAGACTTGCTTCCCTAGACTCGAGCGGCCTGCAAAGGATCCTGCTTTGTGAGTCTCTGATGCTCCCTTTGGGGAATGCCCCTTGTCAGTTTTAGATCTTTCGCAGTATGGGGGAATGAGAATGGTGCCATTGAGTCAGGGCTGGTTTTGAGTTCTCTGCTCCCGAAGGGTGGCGGTGCTGGGACTCCTTGGAGGCCTCTTTGGGGCGCACCTGAAAAGAAGCCGGTACACTGAGTACTGACTTGGTGCCAGGCATCTGGAGCTTCCTCCATCATAAACAGCTTGAGGCGCTGGCTCCACTCCTTCTGAGTTCTTGGTTTAAAACCTCTGCAGATCTTTCAGTGCTCATGGAGGTGCGCCTCACCCAGACACTTCAAATACGAGATGTGAGGGTCATCCAGGGGCATGGGCTTCTCACAGGATCCACAAGATTTGAAGCCTGGCATCCCCCAGCTGATGACCAGGCGCCAGAAAACTGGGAACGCTAATAACTACACTAACACTAGAGCTACCAAAATGAACTATGAGGAGAACTACTAAAACTATTAATGGCCTGCAGCCGGACTTTGCCTAAAGCAAACCAAACATGCGGGGAAGACTTGCTTAGCGCAAGTGATGTTCCAGTGGCCGCCAGGGGCAGCAAGAAGGAACTGAGAGTGCGGAGCCAGCTGAGCTCATTATATAGTGCACCCCAGTGGGCGACTCTGCCTTTCTGGGGATGCTAGGAGAAAAATTTCCAGCAGCTCGTGCAAGCAGCACGCATATACCTAAGGCGGAATCGACACAAGCAAGCACTCGAAGAAGAACTTACATGGCGAGACATGTCACATGGGAACAGTTTTCCTCTAATACACCAGCACAAAGACACTTCACCCCAAATATTAAAAAACCAAAACCCTCATCTAAATAGACTTGCGCACACCTATACTGGGACTCCACCCACCTCTTAAACTATCTGGTGGGCAGGCACATTTACTTTCCAACAAGCTGTCAAGATGTTGGAGAGGTTCTTCCCTTTCCATTGGAACAGGCAAGGCAGTTGTAATAACCCTTGGGGAGGAAGGGGTTAACATTCTGGTCAGTGAGTCCCAGGACAGCCAATAGGAATGAAGCACAGCTTTTTGAATTGTAACAGCAGCCTGGCCTGGGCCTGTTTGGATGCAGCAGAGCTCCTGGAAGGATCAGGAGGAGGCCAGAGGGGCCTGAGGAAGAATCCAGCAACATCCTTACCAGAGATAAGTTAAGTTTAGTACTGACCAGGCGTGGGTAGAACAGGGAATGTTTATTTGGATGCGGTCAGGGTATTTTCTTTGTTTTTGGCTTGTTTTTTGGATTTCGCTGTGCTGAGCACATGTAACCCCCCCCCCCCCACTACCCTGTAACTACCTAAGTTAATTCCCAGAGAAGCAACTCTCGGTGTTTATTATCTGTTCTTTTTGATTAAAGATTTTACTTTTGAAGTAAGTTCTGGTTCTGTTCCTGGAAAGACAAGAGGTTTGTGTGCACGTGCCTTAGACTGCACAGCCAGCTACTAGAGGGAACCCTGTTCCAGTTCCAGCTCATATTGCAGCTGGGGTCCAGTCACTTTCCTGAGAGAGGAATGAACAGGATTGCAAGTACCTCACAGGGAGGAATTCCCAAGTGCGCCTTCCCGGGTCTCAAGAGGTTTTTTTTTTGCATTTGGGTGGTGGCAGCGATACCACTCCAAGGCCAGGAATTGGAGGCCTTGGAGACTTCTAAGAGCAGGCTTTAAGGCCAGTGGCTTTTCTGGCCTGTTGCGGGCCCCCACCTTCTGCACTCAGAGTGCCAGAGTGGGGAAACAGCCTTGACAGCAGTGTTCAGACAATTCAGAGCTGACAAGGCTCCAGGTTTAGGGGAGCTTCATATAGGAAACACTAGAGGTCTCCAATAATTAACAAGGAAGCAAGGGAGGATCTAGCCAGCTTCAGAAGAGAAGTTGTTAATGTGACCTCAGTTTTAGGGGGGAGATATTGGAAGTTCTGATAAGACTATCACACATTCAGAATGTATAATTAAGCGAGGAGCAGTGCTCAGGGACTCACTAAGAGGAGGATCACATGCCACATCCTTGTTAAAATTCATTTAAGATGTTATTTATCAAGGCAATAAGTAGAGGTGGGAATAGAGGAGGAAAAAATTAGTGGATCATAATTTATTCGGATTTCAGCAAGTCATCCGAGGCCATAGCATGAGTGAGTGATGCACAAAGTCAGATCCAGAAAGTATAGTGCAGTTATTGAAAGAACAGAGAATTATTGAAACAGATGAACAATAGACTGAAGGAAAGGACATTAAGGATGTCTGTGAATGGATACAACTCCAGGGAGAGAGAGAGAGAGAGAGAGAGAGGGGAAAAAAAAGCAAGGTCTGCAATGGATCAGTATGAGTAATATAGGAACTGGCACATCAGACCAGACCAATAGCCCATCTAATACAGAATTTCATCTCTGACAGTGACTAGTACTTCTTTGTTAAATTGACTTTATATATACACACTCCTGATGGGGGGTGGGGGGGATTATTTCCAAACCATTTACATTTGCTTTTTTTTTTTACTTAATTCAGCTGGATGGGAGTAGATGAAGGAGAGAGGGGGAAAAATTGTAAAGGCACTAGGGCTTAGCACAACTAGTTTAATAAGTTGTGCTGATCATTGTAGAAGAGTGAGCTGTACAAGCCAAATACAAGCTAGAAATTATAGCTGAGAAGAACCTTTACAAATCAGAGAAAGAAAGAAGAGGGAAAAGATTCCAGGTGAATGTTAACCAAGCAAAATGGGGAGGCCACATAAAACAGGGCTGTACCATTTAACTCAAGCTCAGCTTCATCCAAGTTCTCTCGGCGTGCACCACTTACTTATCCATTTCCACATATACCTGGCTCATCTTCTCCATTCAGCTGCTATTGTATCAGTGTGCACCATTTACCATAAAGGGTACCGATTATTCATTGTCACCTCATTCAGCTGCAAGCTGAGAGACTTCCTCATTCTTCCATCCAGGCCTTTTGCTGTTGTACAGCCCCCCCCCCCCCCACTAACTCTTTCAACATGACCCAACAGATGTCAATACACAGCCAAGCATTAGGACTCAGCACAACTGCAAACCTGACATTTAAGCCTCACTGCACTGATACCTTTTATGCAGTGGAAGGTGCTGTGAGCCATGTAAATAAACACCTGGAGAGCTGGGTCACTTAGACATAGTGGTTTTGTTTGTGGCTCTCAAAGATGTGGGTAAGTTTTATCACCTCCCTTTTTACAGATGCATAGTGTGAGCCACAGAAACAACATAACTCACCTAAGCACATGAAAGCAGTTAGAGGGTTTTCTCAGAATGGTCTCTTTTCTGGGGTAGTTGTCCTGTCTAGTCTCAAGTGTGCTCAGCACTGACAGCTGCCCAGGTTTAAGTACTCAGAATTATCTTTCTGGACAGGGATCACCCTAACCCCCCCCCCCCCCGCCGCGGCGGTCAGCTAGTAACAGTGTTATACCAATTTAGTAAGCACCCCAACACCCCCCTCCACCTCCCCTAATTTCAAGTCCTGCAGAAGCTGCTGCTTCTGGAAGTCCCAGACTTGTGTACCTCAGACATGGCAACCTTAAGGGCCAGAATAGAGACCCGAGGTGCACATGCTACTTTATGGATCATGGCATGATCCCACAACAAACAGCTTATGATTTGCATCAATATGAAGAAGAGCCTGCTTCAACATTGGCGTACACTTTCTGTAATCATTGATAGCAGTTTAAAATGCTACCTAAGTGGAATAACTTTCTGCTGAAGGAAATGAATGGCCTGTCCAGTGCGCGTGGGAAGAGAATCCAGACCTCTGCATTCTCTGCTCCTCACCTGTGCCTCAACCAGCAAGCCACATTGCTTCAGCGAGAATTTTTCCCACTAAAAGCTTTGGAAGCCAGCAGGCTGATTCAGGGGAACTGACAGCTCTGAATCTAAACCGTACACACTTCACACTTGCTTTGCTCTCCATCCTAGAGGCAGAAAATGGGTTCAATAAGAAACAGCAAGTGACAGCTTGTACTCCGAGGAGATTCTCACTGATAAAGCAGATGAAGCTACCATCACTTTAGGAATAAGGAGGAGCCCAGCCAAGCAGTTGTTAAGCTTCCATTTAAATCCACTCACATACAGATCCTACTGCTAACTCAAGGTCTCTCATACGTAAGGCAGGAATGGCCCATCATCACTTCAGTTCCAAAATACAAGCCTTCACAATCACTACTTGAGCTTAAAGAAATCTCCTTTTGGTAGCAAAGGTAGCAGATCACTAGTTTTCCTACCTGCCCTTCCTTACCATGGACACACTCCTCTACTGTGTCTGGGACTGCTAACTACATGTAACTCAAAAACCATGCAACTCAGCCCCCTCTCCCACACAGCAAAGTATGACATTTTCTTCTCAACAGGATTGATCTGGCAAGGGCTGGTGGTCTGCTAACCTAGGAGAAGGTATTTTCAGCAAGGGGCAACTGAGTTTCTTAATTTTTATGTTTGTTTTTCTTTTGGGAACCCACAAACATAAAACCTGGATACAAAAATAGAAAAAAACCACAGAGGTAGGGGAGCGTCATGGAATTCACTACTCGCTCCTGGCATGCTCCCTTGTGACACAGCTGAGGGTTAGCTCATTATTGTTCTGCTGCACCCCTTTCAGGCTTCTGTCCCATTTTCTCTCTCACCACTCTGGGTGCTCCCTCTTCGTGCCTTGGCCCTTCACCCAAGTCACTCTCGGAATCCCAGCCTCCCCTGCTCCAGGTTCTATCCCAGGGACCCTACAATGTGTGGCCAAGGTCTGCACTGTCCCAGGCCTTGGTGCTGTTTCCCACCTTGCCTCTCTAAGACTCCTTCTCTGTCTTTCCATGGGTAAGCTCTCCCCTCAGGGCCAGGCTCCAAGTACCTCTATTCTCCTCTGTGGTTTTCTCCTTTCCCCTCTCTAAGTCCAGAGGATGACTACAGGCCTTCTCTACTGCAAACCTCCCACCCACCCACCAACTGCCTCTCTTTGTGCCTAGCCCAGCTCCTCTCACAGCTGGCTTCACTGGCCACTAGGCTTCCTCAGCCATGACTCTCCTTCAAGTGCCACCCATCAGAATTAATTAGCCCTTTTTGCCTAGGGAGGCCTTATGTGCCATACCCACCCAAGCACAGGCAATTTCTGTTTTTGACAATTATAAACAAACACAAACTCCTTATTTTCACAGAATGTAATTTTCAAAATCATCCCAACCTCAAATCGTTGAGTTTTCTAGCGTTTGTACAAATTTTTCCACATTACCATTAATATAACCTCTCCAAGTTGATGGAGAGGATAAAGAAAATGACACAAAGAGCCAAGCCAATACATAGTCAGACCTAATATTGCCAAGGGAAGCCACAAGGCTGTAAAAGCTTGTCAGTGATATCTAAAAAGCCTTCCCCTTCAACATCTGCCAGCTGTTCCTACTGGAAACAGTTCACATGTTTGTACAGCACGTGTGCTGAGTTTGCAGAAACCCTGCATGTAGCTAGGTACAGAAATGCTAGCTCCTTCTTGGGGATGTGACAGAGAATCTCCAAATTTATTTCCAGACAAAATGTTATTTTAAAGTAGTCTTTTCAGATAAAAAGTTAACATTTTTCAGCCTTAGGAGATTATTAAAGCATGTTCTCTTTGCGGTTCACAAAGATTACCAGTGATTCCTTCTTCTGGGGAAGTACTTGGACAGCCTGCAAGATTCTTCCTAAAGCTCTGAAGGCTAGAAGTCCCAGTTACTTTCACTCATGATTCCATAACCTCAACATATTCCCCTTGCAGCTGTCACACTTGAAAACCTAGAATCAATCTCTGTTGGTCTGCCCCTTGTGGAGTCATTCAGTCCGGTGAATAGTGGATACAGAACACCTTCCCTCTACAGATAGCTTAGCAGCATTTTTACCCACCTTGCCCAGATTAAATGACTGCATTAGGCCCAGGGAACTTCTGAACTGCATTCTTCCATGTCTCCAAATCTTTCCACACCCAAATCATGGAAGAGAAGCCTCTCTTCACTCCACCAAGTTCAGAGGAGAACCTTTTTATTTTATCTTACTTTAAGGGGTTTTCCTGCATCAGATCAGGTTACAGCGCCCTGGGTCTGGAATATAAAAATCCAAGTCAGGTACCCGGAAATGGATTCACCAAGGGCAAGTCATGCCTGACCCAACCTGACTTCCTCATATCCACCTTGCCTCACAGAAGGCAAGCAGTGGGCATGACATACCTTGACTTTAGCAAAACTTTTCACAGAATCAGAATCATAGGGTTAGAAGGGACCTCATGAGGTCATCTAGTCCAAACTCCTGACAAAAAAAGCAGGACCACTCTCACTAAATCATCCTAGCCAGGGTTTTGTTTAACCAAGCCTTAAATATCTCCAAAGATTTTGTTACAGTCTCTCACAGTACTCTTGCCAGCAAACTAAAGTAGCATGGGTTGGTTGGATGAATGGACTACAAGATGGATAGAAAGCTGGCTAGATCTTCAGTCTCAGCAGGCAGTGATCAATGGCTCAATGTCCGGCTGGCAGCAGATAAATGCAATGCCCCAGGGATTGATCCTGACAGATTTTGTTCAACATCTTCATAATACACAAGAGACTTGTGGCACCTTAAAGACTTAAATTTTTTCAGGCATAAGCTTTCGTGGGTTTGAACCCCCTTCATCAGATGCATTGTAGCCTTTGGCTACACCCTATATTGGGCTTGCATGCATTTATTATCCCGTCTTTTTCATATAGGTATATTTTCTCTCTCTTATAAAAGCTAGAAACTTTGGTTCTAGAGGAAGGAGCTTGGTACTAGTTCTGTCCAGAAGCTGAAACGCATGTATCTTGCAGATCTTTGCCAGGAGTGACTCAGTTTGCAAAGACTGTAAGTCAGTTTGCTGTGCAACAGGATGAGATCCTGCAAGCTTCGTAAACCAAGGTTTGCGTTTTTCTATGCAATAGGAGAAGGCTAACTAGGTGAGAGGTGAGCGCAGGCTGTGCAGAATTTGGCAAGTTGGTTTCTGATCATGCTTTGCAGAGAAACAGGTGAAAAATCTCTCTGCAAACCCACCACAAAACCCACAAGCCTGTAAACAAGAAAATGGAAGAATATGCTAGAAAACAGACATCAATAGACCCCTGAACTAATAATCAGAGAGTACCCCCAGCAATTTCTGGAAAACAGCCATATTTGGGCCAGGAAGAATGAGATAATTCAATTAATTTTTGGAAGGGTATAAGAGGTAACCCCCCCCCACCCCCTTGTTGTGCAAAAGGGTATTTAAAGCCACAAAATTTGCACAGGGGTGGAAGCTTCCAATTTCTGGCCAATATCATAGAATCATAGGGTTGGAAGGGACCTCATAGGTCATCTAGTCCAACCCCCTGCCAGAGGCAGGACCACTCCCACTAAATTCAGACAGCGCGAGAGGAAACTGTACAGGCCTACAGCAGCGCTTTATCTGACTTCTTTTAGCTAGGTTTCTTAGTCAACTAAAATAAAACAAAGTTTTAGAATTGTCAGTTCAGTACTTTAACTTATCTTCACTTCGCGTGTGAGCATAACTTTTACAATTGATGTTAAAGATAGGAAATCTTAGCAACAATACTGCTTATCGTTATTATAGAAATGTATTGATGTATTTCTTCATTATTCACTCCACAATGCATTCCTATCCATCACTTGCTGTATGCAGTTAGCAATAAAAAAAACTGTCATAAAACCTCAATCTGAGTACTCCTTGACTGCCTGTTTTCAAGGAGGAAGCCCTATTTAATTAACATACCACCTGTAGTCAATCTGGACTAAGAACATTTGTCCTTCAAATCGGTCTATATTGGCTATCCCAAATTCCTAAAGAATTATAGAATTTGGCTACAGCATGGAGTGAAAAGTACAGTTGAGAGGTATATATACACATGGAGTCGTGTGGCACTTTAAGACTAAAAGATTTATTTTTCGCATGAGCTTTCGAGGGACAAAATCCCACCTCATCAGTGGGATTTTCTCCCACAAAAGCTCATGTGAAAAATAAATCTTTTAGTCTTAAAGTGCCACACAACTCCTTGGTTTTTTTTGGACTAGACTAACACGGCTATCCCTTTGGATATATACACATGCCAGGATGAAGGAGAAGCATTACAATGGGGAGGGCAAGTGCTAATAAAGTCAGTTCAGTTAGGGTAGATGGGGCCCATTCACAACAGTTGATTAGAAGGTGAGACTGTGTGAACAGGGACAATTACTTTTTGTAACATGTTAACCATTACAAGTCCCTACTCAGACCCAGTCTGATTGTGTCAAGCTTGCAAATCAGCTCCAACTCTGTAGTTTCACACTGAAGCCTGGTGTTTTGTTTTGGTTTTTTTTAAAGTATGGCAACCTTCAGGTCTGCTACAGAGTGTCTGGGAAGACTGAAGTGTTCTCTTACTGGTTTATGGATGTTACCATTTCTGATGTCTGAATTGCATCTATTCATTCTTTTGTATAAGGACAGGACAGCTTGGTCAATGTACACGGCAGAGGCACATTGCTGGCACATGGTGGCATCTATCACATTAGTGGATGTGAGGATGAATAGGCTCCTGAAGGTGTGGCTGATGTGGTCGGGACCTGTGACGGTATCACTAGAGGCTATGCAAACCAAAAGAAATCTGATGAGGTTCAACAAAGGTAAGTGCAGACTCCTGCACTTAAGACAGAAGAAAGCCACATACCACTATAGACTGGGACCAACTGGCTAAGCAGCAGTTCTGAAGAAAAGGACTTGTGCGTCAAAGTGGACAAGAAGCCGGATACGAGTGTGCCTTTGGCTAATGGTGTATTGAGATGTATTCATAGGAGCACTGCCAGCAGATCAAGGGAAATGATTATTCTCCACTGTTCTGCAATGCGCGAAGCCACATTTGGAGCACTGTGTCAAGTTTTGGGCCCCCCAATGCAGGAACGATGTAGACAAATTGGAGATAGTCCAGTGGAGGGCAATGAAAATTATTAGGGGGCTGGAGCACATGACTTATGTAGAGAAGCTGAGGGAACTGATCTTAATTAGGCTGAAGAAGAAAAGACAGAGGAAGGATTTAATAGGAGTTTTCAGTTCCAAAGAGGATGGAGCTAGGCTGTTCTCGGTAGTGGCAGATAACAGACCAAGGAGCAATGGTCTCAAGCTGCAGTGAGGAAGATCCAAGTTGGATATTAGGAAATCTCTCTCATTAAAAAAAGTTGTTGAAGCACTGGAAATGGATTATCTACAGATAAAGTGGAATCTCCATCCTTGGACATTTTTAACCTGGCTTGACAAAACTCTGGCTGGAATGATTTACCATATATACTTGTGTATAAGCCAAGATTTTTAGGTCTTGAAATCGCCTTTAAAAAAGGCACTTGGCTTACGCATGGCTCAGGCCAGCGGAGAGCAGCCCCAGCCCAGGAGTTTTTAAATCTCTCCCAGGGTGTGTCTGGAGTAGCCATGTTGGGGGATCAGCCCCAGGAGGGGTTAAAGTACGGGGTGAAGCCTCACTATCTGTCGTAGCCACTGGAGTGGCCAGGAAGGAGGGCCATGGGAGTCCAGGGAAAGCAACAACAGTGTGTGTGGGGTTAGGGAGTCTGAAGAAGTCACCAGCATGGGGCAGGCAGGAGAGGGGGCCTGAGGCCACGCAGGGGCCTTGTCTTATATGCAGATCATGCCCCCCCTTCCCCCCCTGCTGTCTCCTCTGTTTTTGGGGCTCATAACTGGGGGATGGATTATGTGTGGATCAGCTTATACTTGAGTATGTATGGTAGCCTTGGTTGGTCCTGCTTTGAGGAGGGGATTGAACTAGAATCTTATCTCCGGAAGTCCCTTCCATCCCTAATCTACTATGATTCTACGAAATATTTCTAAAGAACAGTGCAGATTTGTCCTTGCCTGCATGAGTAAAACCACCATGAAGATTTTGTAAGATTTCTACCTGCAACCTGGCACCTTGCTCTCAGCACCATTGCAGCTGCATTGGTGCTGGCCACCAACATGGAGAGGATCCAGATATTCCCAGGACCGCTTCTTGCTCTGCATTAGGGTCTGCATTGCTTTTAGTACTGATGCAGGGAAACAAGCTTTGAAACTACCTATGTACATGAGACGCAAGATGAATTATGAGCTGTATCAAACCTAGAGGGGCCAAATCCAGTTTACTTCATTCATGTGAGTAGTGTGCTGACACTCCCAGGCCCACCCTTGTGAGTCACAAAGATCTGACCCTAAGATAAGCCATAAAATATTTAAGTAGTCCTTAAGAAATTATTGATTTTACATGACAATCTGACCACTTCAAACTCATGGATAATCACTGACTGTATTTATCTCTAGCAGTTACAATATAACAGTCAAACCTCCATTTTCCCAGGTGAAACCGGAATCCCAAGTTCCAAAGGGGTAGCCATGTTAGCCTCGTTCAGCAAAACTAACAAGGAGTCCTGTGGTGCTTTTAAAGACTAACAAATTTATTTATTGCATGAGCTTTCGTAGGAGAAGATCCCACTTTGTCAGATGCTTTGAAGATGGGGGAACTTACAGAACAAGAAAAAAATTTCCCTGCATTTATTTTCCTCTCTATATGCTGTTCCCCAGTGTTTGAATCTTAACAACTGCTTTGATTTGTTGTTATAGTGTGACCCACTCCCATGACTTACACTTCTTTGCATTTATTTTCCGGGGTTAAAGTATAAATTGGTGGGTGCTGAAGCCCTCCTAATTAGGTGGGCCACCCTCCAGCACCCCAGCTCCCACCCCCCAAATGCTTGCCTTCCACCCACCTACCCTTCACCCCAGCTCCTGCCCCCAGACGCCAGCCTCCCACTCGCCTACCTTGCAGCCCAGATCCCACCCCACACCCTGGCTCCTGCCCCCAAACACCAGCCCCCACCCCAGCTTCTGCCCCCCACATGCCAGCCCCCGACCCCAGCTCCTGCCCCCACCCCAGCCACTGCCTTCGGCCCCCACCTGGCCACTGGCCCCCCTAATTCCCCCCATGCCCTTTCCCTACCAGGTGGGCTTGCCTGCCCCCGAACCTCCCTCCAGGGCCCCCTCACCTGCCACAGTGCAGAACAGCCCTGGCCCGGCCTAAGGCTCCAGCTCTGAGCCAGCTCTCAATAAGCATGCTCAGAGGTTCTGAGCATGCCCAGTGAGAGCCGGCTCAGGGAGGGAGATTTAAAATCTCCCCCTCCCTGCCAGCTGGAACTCAATGGAAAGCGGTTCTGGGATGTGCTATATTTAGGGGCTCCACATTTGGGGGGGCCCCCCCCCAAAAATAGAAAATGGAACCAGAATGCTGCATTCTGAGGCCTGCTATTTTTAAATGGTGGGCCCTGGAACTCACTGTTCCAGCTCCATTTTCTATTTTTAGGGACCCCAGAATGCAAAGCCCCTAAATATAGTGGGCCCTGGAATGGCATTCTACTGCGTTCCAGCCCACTTTAACCCCTGTTTATTTTCCTCCCATTCTGTAAGTTCCCCCATCTTCAAAGCATCTGATGAAGTGGGATTTCATCCCATGAAAGCTCATGTGATAAATAAATTTGTTAGCCTTTAACAGTGTCACAGGACTCAGAGAATCCCGAAGTGTCACATTCTAGTAGATTTCCCCAGTCTAGCCACAGGTCTCACAGAATCCCAAAGTGTCTCTTTCCAGTGAATTTCCACAGTCTATCTAAACTCCAGCCTCTGTGTAAGAAACTCACAGAACTCAGAAGTGGAAAAGACGCTGGATACTGTGTTCTCTAGCCCCCATGCAGCCAATGACAATTCTTCCCTTCCCTTCAATGGTACTGGGTTGTCCACTGCTGTATGTTTATAATATACTGCCCAGTTATCAGTTACTTCCCTTTGGAGACTACTGATGCTCAGAGCAGTTAGGAAATAGAATAAACACCCCGATTCAGAATCCATTCTTCCCATTCTTACTTTTAACCCCACGGCATTTTGGGGGGAGGGGAGTATATCAACCTAAAGAATTTCTCCTCTTGGATGTCGCAATTCTAGCCCAGCCCTCCATTCAGATCAAATGTTAACTGAATCCTCCAGAAATAACTAAACCTACCCCCATGGGAAAGCCTCTTTCACCATCATTTGCAGACTCATCCTTAACCAAGAGAACACAGCTTCCTGCATTAATTCTGTTATCCTGCATTAGGGTAGCAGCTGCCACTGGATTAACTGCAACAACTTAAAGATTAACTTTTAAATCTGTAAAGTACCAACATCATCCCAAGCACTAGTTTTTAGAGCCACCTGAGAAGAGACCACTCTCCAAACATGACTCCATACAGGGCAGAAAGGACCATTAAGACCACTTAGTCTGACTCATATAACATAGGCCACTGTTTCATCTAGCAATTTCATGCCTCCAGCCTATGTCATGTGACTGACCTAAAGCATATATATTAAAAAAAAGACATTAATCTTGATTCAAAGACTTGAAGTGGTGGAAAGCCCACCAGGCCCCTAGATATTTTGTTCCAGTGATTATTTACCTTCTCGGTTAAAAATCTGCAATTTATCTAGCCTGAATTCACTTAGGTTCATTAGATTGCATTCTGCTTTGTCTGCTAGATTAAAGAGGCCTATGTCAGTAACCTCTCTATGTAAGTACTTACAGACTGTAATCAACCCTCTCCCTGATGATCCGGATAATTGTTCTGAAGCTACATGAGGGACAGAGTGATGTTGGTTAAACACAAGGACAAAACAACAAGCTTTAAAAGCCTGGCACAAAGATTCCATTCCCCATCACCCACATTGCCAAACACTGCTGGGAAAGCAAAGTGGCTCCCATCACTGAAACCTTCAATTCCCTTTCAAAAAAATGGGTGATTTCAGTAACTTCCCTCTTGAAGACTCACTTTCTGGGTCAAATAATAAGGGTCAAAGTCCTCCAGCGGTACAGCAACCAGGCCTTTTGGGATGTCCCCGTAGATGAAAGGCAAATTTTTTCCTGCCTCCAGGTCACTGTTCGGTTTTGGTTTGTTGTCATCATCATCGTCCCGATGGCTGCTGTCTTGCTTTGAACGCTTCTTCTTCTTTTCTTCTGCAATGCGCTTCTCAATGTTAGCCAAAGACTCTGGGGTGAAAGGCTTAAAACTGTCAGGGCCTGGTGGTGCGAGCAGCTGCGCTGCCATCTTTTCATCCTGCAGCAGCTTCTTTAGTTATGCTGCACCCAAGACAGGTTAACTCTGCGTGAGATAAAACAGACAGTAAGTGACTGCACCAGAGATGGTCACGTACATCTCCTGGGGAACCAATGGTGATTTGTTTTGGCCTTGATCTCACAAACCCCTGCACAGTGGGCTGTCTAAGGCTGTCACACTCCAGTGCAAATAAAAGCTACAAATAGGAGCAAATCAGGTCAGGCACTCTCACTCAGCCCCCCTGCATGTCAGACCCCTCATTCCCAAGTGCACAGGGGCAGAATGTGGTGAGAAAATGAAGCAGGTTAAAGACAGGTACGTTTCAGCATGTTCCTCAACTGGCTGATAAGGCATGTGGCTGAATGCACCCTTCTACACCCTCATTCATGAGTATAAGCAGGAGTAAACTGGGGACAGCTTTTCAGAAGCTCACCTTGCAGGGTACATGTTGGATGATTGGCTTTCTGAAAGCCTGGCCTTCAGCCCCATCACTGAAGCTAATTAAAAGTTTCCCTGTTGATTTCAGTGGGTATTGCATAAGGCCCCTAGCGAGCACTCATCATTACCCATTAACGCAAGATCGAGCTCTCCTACACTCCTCAACACACTCATTATTTCTTACTGTGTATTTCTTTGTGCAACACTTCAAACCTCTGTTGTGCAAGATCAAGTCTTCTAAACCCTTCCATTGCACGCACTTGATTAATGGGGTTTGAGGAAAATATAGTCATGTATGCCCAAATTAGGTATTTCAGTTTTAAAAAAGAACTTCAAAAAATTTAACAGCGAGTTTAAAAAACAAACCAAAACACACAGATGTTTACCTAGGAGCCATACCTACTGCATCATTTTCAGCCCAAACATCACAGATTTGTTCCAATGCATGAGAACAAGAAACATGAAGCGATTCCCATTAAGACAAAGCACAACTGACTGAAGTCCCTGGTGGGGGAGCACACCCTTTGCACGCACATTTACCTCCAGCAGATCTGCCCACAGCAGCTTGTAGGATCAGGGTATAATCTAGTATCTCTATGCTAAATGGAATATGATGTAGGAAAAAAAACCAAATCAGCACCGATGGTTTCTTGAAAGAAAAAAAACAAACAAACAAGTTTTTAGGGTGACTATTTCCATTTATTTCTGAAGTAAACTACAAAAATACATCAGAAGGGCATTGGTGAAGTTTGTCAGATGGCTTTGGCTTGAGACACTATTTTGTATTCAGTAGCTTTTGCAGTTCCCACAAAGAGAGCACCTACAAGGCCTTAAGTGCACTCAGATTTTTTTTTAAATAAATACATAAATGGGGTCAGCTAGAAAATCAGTGTCTCTGGATTCAGCATCCTGGGAAAAACCACTAAAGTTTTACACCTTTTGCCAATCCTTAGTTTGAAACTGAACAGTAAAAATGTGTGTGGCAATTCCGAGATGAGAAGAGAATGTCATTGATCCCAGCTTTTCACATTTAGGAAGAGGAGGGAAAAGGAATTCTAAAACTTTTGTACTGATGCAACAGCATTGCAACAGGAACACAACAGTGCATAGACAATGCTTGGTACTGAAGGGAGGACACCAGAACACCGAAGGGACATAGCGTTTCAGAAGGAAAGACAAAGTCACCACAGATTTTTATATCAAAGTAACACACACTACTATCAGTACATTTAAAGGCAACCAACTGCCCAGGTAAAGACAGAAGCCTTGTTATCCAAGGATGTGCAAACACAGTCTTTCAGCAGATATTCAATGCCAGGGACCTCTGAATAAAGAATGACTTCCCTGTTCTTCAAACACAATGACTGCTATAGGGCCAAATCATTATGATTCAGCGATTCCAGTCTGAAGTCAGTCACAGACAGCATGTGCAGTGCTCTGCTTAGGAGCTGTACCTGGAATAACTTCACCCTGGCAAAATTCCCTGGAATCCAGTGAGGTCATCAAGAAATAGGAATGTACTTATTTACAAAGGGCAGAGTGATGCAGTTTATGTCCAACCCTGAATGAAGTCCACACTCATAATGCCCCTCTTCAGGGTTTCTGCTGGGGAAAGTCTATGTCATCGGGGAAAGAGAAGAGAAGAGAAGAGGAATGGCACACTCATGTAAAGACCTCTTCTTGGTCTAGCATAATCCTGGCTAATAAAACATGGCCACGCCCTGCCAGAAGCATCTGCCACGTAGTCCATGTACTCTCCAAGCAGCTGTATTAATAGCCAGGCCAAGGACCAGGGGGGTCGAGGGAGAAAATCCTTAGCCCCCCACATCCTCTTCTCTCACACACATGCTCCCGTTCCCTGCACAGCTATGCAGTGTTGATGCTCTAATTTCTAACTCCGTTTCTTACTTTGATTGTACCAGTGGTGCCACTTTACAATAGACAACCCAATCCAGAAACTGTACAACCATTTACAGGCACCTGGATCACAGGGATTTTACCAGCTTCTTACAGCTGAAGGGAATGTAATTTACAGAAACAGCAACATCTGAATGTCTAGCGGCTCCTGATTTTATCTCGAAATATTTTATTGGGATGACGGAAGTTGCCAGCTCTTGTGTTATTTGGCATAGATGCTGAATCTCCAGCTCCTACAGTCTTTGATTACATGAGAATCTCAGTTTTCACCTAAAACAAAAACGTAGTAGTTCATTTCTAGCCCTCTGGTCATTGAAAAAAACTTGAAAATGTGAACTATGATGGCTCAAAAACCAGAAGGGAATATAAAGAACGCTAATATATTAATTTTGGCTTAAGTTAGTGATATTCTGAATCTCATGGTTTTATAATGCTTGGGGCCGGAAATATCAAAAAAAAACAAAAACAAAAACAAAAACAAAAACAAGGAGTTGTGTGGCACTTAAAGACTGGCAGATTTATTTTTCGCATGAGCTTTCGTGGGAAAAAATCCCACTTCGTCAGATTTTCTCCCACGAAAGCTCATGCGAAAAAATAAATCTGTTAGTCTTTAAGTGCCACACGACTCCTTGTTTTTTTTTTGCTGGACTAGACTAACACGGCTATCCCTTTGGAAATTGGAAATATCAAGTCCACTGAAATAAATGAGAGGTCAGACGAGCCCTCCCCTGTTCTTAAAGTCTTTGATAAAATCCCAAATCCACCCTGCCTCCCACCATACTTGGCAACACCAGCTTTTGCCTCCCTAACAGCAAATGTAATGGGAACAAGAACCATCTTATCTGCCTTACTAAGGTGATCATCAATAAGGCAATTGTTCTCTTTTGTGCATGGGGTTAGTGGATGAACCTATCATGATACTATGTGTACCTGCTAATTACTTTGACTGGAGGCACTCAGAAATAGACTGTGTGTCATATACAGCCAGTAGCTAATGGATATTCTGTCTTTAGTTCACATGGCAGGAGCCTTTGTTGTCAAACATAGAGTGAGTTCTTAAGGGGCAGCTGTGTTAGTCTAGTTCAGCAAAAAAAAAAGCAAAAAAAAAAGCAAGGAGTCCCGTGGCATTTAAAGATTAATGGAGTGAGAGAAGTTGAGTTCTATCCTTGTCATCACTAGGAAATTCAATGTAGCTGTGCAGCATAGCAACAAGCAACAATTTGCACCCATGGTTTTGTTACCTTTCTGACTACACATGTAGCACCGTCTTTAAAACAAGAACAAAAACTGTTTCTTGATCATATATTTGGCGTGCATAGAATTGTAGCAATTTCCATATGCATTTTGCCTGTGTTATGAACTCCACAAAGCCTGCAGTTTGTTAATCCCCCAGCAAGCCTATTCACAAGATATATGAAGCTACACTTGAGTCAAGACAAAAACCATGCATGCAAATAAATTCTCCAATTTCTTGCCACCTCCAAACAGAACAAGAAGGGTCATTTGGCTCTATCCAGCACAAGTCTGGAGGAAGTGGGAGACTTGGAATCAAATTCTTAATGGCACTCATATAATTAATATCACAATGGAAATCATTAGGGGACTAAGTAGCTCATGCTACACTAAGAGCAAAGAAACAGACCTTACTTAGGAAGTTTAAAGTAGAGCCTAACAAGATGCAAACTTTGGCTCAGATTCAGAAACTGAAACTTCAGATTCAATTATCATTTTTATTCTAGAAATTTCTACAGCCCACAGCACAAAGGGCTAACCCCCCCCCCCCCCCCCGGAGTCCCTTTCCCAAAGCCTTATAAACCTAGGGAGATGGGTTGAACCAGAATGTTGAATCTATTAGAGAATTAGGCTGTAGTTTCTAACTTCCGGCTCAGCTACACACACTTTTTTGTAACACTGTGCTAGTTTAACAACAGGCCCAGTTTAAGCGGTGTGACCTGCGTTAAAAACTGTGACCACACTAAAGGCTATATCAAATCAAGTACATTGGTATAAACCCATACTCCTAAAAATACTTAAATGGACACAATAACGTGTGCAGAGCAGGCCTTACATACTCATACGGCTCCAGTTACTGCAATATCCTAGCACAGGGGTGGTCAAACTTACGGAACTCAAGAGCCACACAAGTTGATTATTAAATCTTCGCAAGCCGCGCTGAGGGATAAAGCCATGTACGTTTACCTACTCCAAAATCACTCAGTTTAAAATTCATTGCACTCTTTAATCTTATTGTAGAAAGAGGACAAATATTGATCCTACTAATGTCAGATGGTAATAATTACTTAAGGTTACCACAAAAATTAGCCCTATACAGTAAAAACTTTGCTGCTGCTTAATAGAGAAGACCGTGCAGGCCAGTGGCGAGTTTTTTAAAATCCCAATCATGCTGCACTTCTCCTGCCAACCCCGACCCTGCTGCGCTCCACCCCACCATCCCGACCCCCTCCTGAACTTCTAGGCTGGGGCTGCTTTCCTAAATTGATTTGCTGACATTCTTCCGGGAGCCACAATTTTTCATTCAAGAGCCACATGTGGCTCCCGAGCCACAGTTTGGCCACACCTGTCCTGGCACCTCACAATCTTTAATGAATTTACCCTCACATCATCCCTATAAGGCAGATGACTGTGAGTATTCCAACTGCACATATGAGAAACTGAGGCACAGAGGATCCATCTACACTGCACCAGGCAGAGCAGGACAGATTGCGTTTCTCAGTGTGAGTAGACAGACTCACGCTAGCTGTTTGAGTGAGCACACTAAAAACAGCACTGTGGTCACAGCAATATGAGCAACAGCTCAGGTAAGGAAGCCACCCCAGCACATATCTGGGGATTTGGATGGAATTATACATGGGCAGCTAGTCCAAGCTGCCACCCACATGAAAACAGAGCTTACGCAAGTCTACATACCAGCACAGGGACACCCCCTACTAGTTCCTGTAGAGACATACCCAGAGAAATTAACCTACATGCCCAGGTAGTCCACACCAGAGCAATGAATTGACTTCAGATCTCTCATAATCCAAGTTAGACCTACTTACTGCACCTTCCTTCCTCCCTAGTCCAGATCCAAATTTCCCCTGAGCTCAGCGGGGGGGGGGGGGGAAGGTGATACAATTTGATGCTCTGCTCCAGGTGTGCCTCTGCTAAAAGCCTCTCTCATTAATTGCACTGTACACTGCCCAAAATATTACCTAAACTGTGCTCAACAGAAAGCAAGTTCATATGTGGAGAGAGAGAAACCTGGCTACAGCTTTTACAACACACCCGTTACCAGTCCTTGTGGTCAAGCAGCAAGCGGGTCCAAGCTGTGCGTCCACTTTGTGTGCAAATGTTCTGCCCTCTTTTGAAATCAGGAACCCATTACAGTCAACTAGTTCAAAATCCTTTAACATTCAGAGTTTCATCACTGGAGAAATATCTAAACTTGAAGGAGAGGAAGTAAGGCTTTGTGGATAAAGCATCAGACCACGACTCAGGTACATGGCTTCACTTCCCCAAACACATAAAGGGAACACAGACCTATTAAAAAAAAAAAATCATGAATGCACTCCTTGTGAGAGCTGCTGGACCATCAGCCCAGAAGCTCATCTCCCCACATACAACACTTAGCCCAGGGCTTGACAAAACCCGGGCACGAGGTCGCCATGGCAACTGTAGTTTGGCTCCTAGCTAAGCTCTGGAAATGCAGCAGAGGAGCGTCCTCTGGTGACCAAAAAGTAAAACTGCTGGTACCTAGCTGGGAGCCAGTTTTGTCAAGCTCCAATTTAGATGGTATATTGAAAAGTACTCAAAAAGGGCAGACAGATACTGCAGAAGTAGCAATACCAGACCACCCCATTTCTGCCTCTCCCCATCTGTTCCAAAGGGACCACCACTAGCGACAGAGAGAGAGAGAGAAAGCAACAGCTACATGATATGCTTACTGCCCAATTCCCTCTCCCCAAAGGGATTTTATTGTGCTAGGAACATTTCTTTTTCTGGAAAAAACTCAGAGCCACCAACAATTTTCACATAGCCCACTGAAACCCACAGGAGGTCATGATGACTCTTAGGCAGTGTCTGCCTGGCCTGAATCCAAACTAATTTAATTACAAACTCCCCGTACCCTTCAATCCTTCCTTCAATCCTTCCCACTGGGCTTGCTTGCCTTCTATAACTCCCTTCCCCAGAAGAGGATACATGCTTTGCCACCAGCTAGGTACTCATGCTTATTAAAACATCTCTTGTGCTTTCTATAGGAGAGGGGGCATTGAAATTGGTGTCTAGCATGGGTCATTCCATTCCACCTCCCTATATTCCCCTATCTACCACGGGAGTTGGCACAGGGTAGCTTTCACCTTCTAGCTGCTAAGGGAAGGATGGCAGGCCAAGTAAATACATGTTAGCCAGGCCAAATCTAACAGCCATTGCTCTCCCCTCCCAAAACTCAGCCCTGCTGTGACACCTAGGTCACTCCCAAGTGGATGTGCTGCAACTGGATCTTATTATGGGAAGCACAACATCTCACTGTTACTATGGTTTGTTGTTAGCACCTGTCTTCTTACACTTGCAAGGCACGCTACTTGGGGCAGGGGCCAGCTTCTTGAGATGTGCATGTATATTACTGATCATAGCAAGGCCCCTTGTTCCTACCATAACACAAATAAATGCATACCACCACTTACGGTCTTGTTTAGGATCATGACATTCTATGGGTTTCAGTGAAAAGTATCCTCACCATTAAGCACAGTTTACAAATATACAGAGTTAGCCCTTGTAAAACACATTCAGATCCAAACCCTGCACTAGAACGTCAAATGCATTTCAAGACAGCAGAGCGTCAGCCCCTGCATAGTGTCTCTCCAACCCCCTTCACCTGTACTCCCCTCTACTTACTTCACCCTAGCAAGGACTCTGCTCCTTAGTCCTTCTGATACTCCGCAAACCAGTACCTGTACATAGAAACAGAGATCTCATTAGGCCCTGAAACCACCTGCGAAGGACGAGGTTAACTGAACACATCCCCCTCCCAGTTTTCAGCTGCAAGTCCAAAACCTGAAGTTTAAATATTCTGTCCCAAGTTATTCAGAAACCACTACATTTAGGGCCTGACTCTCTGTTGCCATTTGCCTTAGGCATTTAGCTACCCCACTGCAAGGTGGCTACCACTTTAATTTGGTTGTGTTTGGACAAATGCAGGTAGAAAGAGATAGACCTATAAAGTATTTGGTCTGAATCTTTATAAAGCGCATCCTTATACTAATTCTTGTAACACCTCCACATTCTTCTCTACTAGCAGCACCAGTAGGCAACACACTGACACCATGGTAAGGAGGATAGATTAGTGGATGGGGCACTGGACTGGACCTCGAGAGAGACAGATGAAATTCCCAGCTGAATCACAGGCTCTTTGTCCTGGGTCAAGTCATTTAACTTCCCTGTCCCCCTCTGTACAAGAGGGATGATATGCCCTACATCAAATTGGTGAAATCAAACTGAAAGCAAGGGACTTGAGAGTTTTTTTTAAATGCTCTGATCAAAACCGTTTAGCAGCTTACATCATTTTTCCTATGGCGTTAGGTTCGCTCCTGCCCATCTAAGTTTGCTTTGAGACCTCAGCAACTATGACCCAACTTTCTTCATCACCCTTTAAGCACCACCTAACTACAGCATTTTACAAGAATCCTTCAGAGAGCTTTAGGGTAGAACTTTGCATACAGTACTGAGGCAAAATCTGCCAGTAGATATGCCAGCCTCCCCCAAAGCAAAACTGGAGGTGTGCACAGAACATGCACACAAGCATGCATACACCTAGAGTCTTGATCACTCACAACTCCCTTCTGGCTTTGACTGAAGCTAGGTACACTCAGCCTCTGTCTAAAAACTAGGCCAACACACTATAAGAGCATTGCAGATTCTCATTGCCGACACACATCCCCTCTTCATCCAATGAAGGAAAGATTCTTGTATCCATCTGGCAAATGTGGAAAATGAGGAAAAGATAGCTTAGGGTGCGTGAATCTGCTGGGAAAAGCAGCTACTTAAGAACAGCACCTTCTTACTCAGCAAATTTGCTTCCATGGTGAACTTATACTCAGATCTGTGCATTGGAGTAAAATTAAATTTTTGCTTCTTTTTACTCTTTAAGGTCGGTAGAATTAGCACAACCAGGAGAATGAACTGGATTCCATTCTTACTTGTGCATCAGATTTGTTAATTTTCAAAGCACTCAGGATTCACTTTATTCTCCCATTAAATTATTATGTATATGACAGTTAAACCTACTGGCTCAAACCAAGATTAGATCATCACTTAGTGGATTACCTGTTCTATTCATTCTCTCTGAAGCACCTGTCAGAACATATGACAACAGGCAAGATGGACCATTGGTCTGACCTAGTACGGCAATTCTTTAGTTCTCATCATGCTAGACACAATACATACGTATATACACAAAAAAGCTCTCTGCCCCACAGAGCTCACAATCAAAACAGTTAGGAGAGAAAAGGTGGGAAATGAAGCAGAGAAATGACGAGGAAGTGACTTGCCCAAGGGACACAGGAGATCAGTGGCAGAGCAGAGAACAGAGTACAGGTTTCTTGATTCCTCGTCAAGTTCAGGCTGCCTCAGGAGCCAAGTTAGCCCTATGCTGTACGCTTTTCAAATTCTCACTCTGAGTGCCAAACAGCAATGCACAAGGATCACCAAAGCCACAAAGTGAAGGCTGCACAGAGATCAAATACAATGGGGCTAGCCAGACTAGCTCTCTCCACTACACAATTTTATTCTCTATGGGCCTGAACTATTTTTGTGGCCACAGTTAAGATTTTCAAGAGCATATAAAAGTGTCTTAAGAGCACAAGCCCTGTTGAAAGGGGACCTGTGATTAGGTCTTCATAGAAGGTGAGAAGTGTAAAAAAAGGTTACCTACCTGTAACTGGTGTCTGAGATGTGTTGCTCCCGGACATTCCACTGTAGGTGTGCGCGCACATGCGTGTGCATGAATAGGCAGAGATTTTTCCTCTAGAGCACTCATAGGGTCGGCTGTGTTGCCCACTGGAGTGGTGCCGGCATGGCTCTCTCTATGAGGCACAGCCGACCCGCCCCTCCTCAGTTCCCTCTTAGTGCCTATTCCGCAGAGGGGAGGAGGGAGGGATGCGGAAAGTCCAGGAGCAACACATCTCAAAGAACACCAATTACAGGTAGGTTACCTCTTCTTCTTCTTCTTCTTCTTCGAGTGCCCGCTCCTGGCCATTCCATTGTAGGTGATTCACTAGTCTTACCTATGCTGGTGGGTTGGAATCACAGGCGCACAGACTGCAGAACTGTCCTACCCACTGCAGCGTCACCTCGAGCTTGCCGATAGACTGCATAATACTCCTCAAACTTGTGCACAGATGACCATGTAGCCACCTTACAAATGTCTACAATCGGCACTCCGCTCAAGAAAGCAATGGAGGAGGCTTGAGCTCTTGTAGAGTGGGTCCTGACTGCTGGCGGGTCAATTTTAGCCAATGCATAGTATTCATGTATACAAGAAATTATCCAGGAAGAGAGAGACGCTGAGCCAGGACTGGCTGCCCTTTCATCCTATCCACCACTGCCACAAACAAGCTGGGAGCTTGAAGACTGGCAAGAGGCTCCATGGGAATGGGGAGTGGGACGATAATTAGCTTCTCGGCTATTCTGGCCACACCAAGCCCTATAGTTTTGCGAGCAGTGGGAAGATCTGGGCACCAGTACTGGCTTGAAGGGTCTTCTCTGGGGTTCCGGGGTGTGTAGCCCTAGTGACTTTAGCAGGGTCCTTCCATCTTTCAGAGTCTGGAGCTTGGTGTCTGTCTGTTGCAAAAACAACTCTGGGCCTTTGAAAGGAAGATCTTGGATAGTATTCTGCACCACTGGGGGCAGGCCTGATGCTTGAAGGCACGAGCTGCGGGGCATGGTGATGCCAGAGGCCATGGCTCTGGTCGCCGCATCTGCGGCGTCTAAAGCCGACTGCAACAGGGCTCTGGAAACCATCTTGCCCTCCTTGACGGCAGCTGATAAGTCACGCCTCAAACTCTGATCCAACTTCTCAGAGAATCTTTCCAATGAGGACCACACATTAAAGGCATAGTGGCTAAGAATCACCCGTTGGTTAGCAATGTGGAGTTGAAACCCTCCAGTGGAGTAGGTTTTCCATCTGAACAAGTCTAACTTTTTTGCATCCTTAGACTTACTGGATGGCTTTTGATGGCCCTGCCGCTCTTTCTTGTTGGCCACCGCTACGACACCATGGCCTACTGCTTTAAAATCAGACTGGACAAAAGACTAGAAC
The DNA here is from genome assembly GCA_007922195.1 of Podocnemis expansa. Classification (NCBI taxonomy): domain Eukaryota; kingdom Metazoa; phylum Chordata; order Testudines; family Podocnemididae; genus Podocnemis; species Podocnemis expansa. The sequence continues at coordinate 14,000,619 of ML682037.1, read as the reverse complement.
TAAATTGAAGGGTCAGTCCTCTGCAATCAAATCCCTGTGGCTAGGTCCACACTAGCAAATTAGTTCGAATCAGGGAGCCTTAATTCGAAATAATTTGAACCTTGTCTTCACTAGGCTTTGCCTAGTTCAAAGTAAAAAATTTTAGCTTAGCTAAAGCTTAGTTCGAACTAGTTAGTTCGGCTGGTTAGTTCAAATAAATTTGAATTAGCAGTTAGTTCAAACTAACCATGCTTTTTTTAGTTTGAACTAACTTTTTAGTTCAAACTAAAAAAACACGCTTAGTTCAAACTAACTTTTGAACTACTTACTTTGAACTACAAAAACGCACTTAGTTCAAACCAACTTTTGAACTACTTAGTTCAGACGAACCAAGTTCTAGCCAAAATTTTAGGCATAGACACAGCCTGTGGGACCTAACATGACCACCCTGTACAATCAATAGCCCAAGGTGAACTACAGGAAAACCCCTACTCTTACATCATATCCATGCAATATTTTTATGCTCACACAAGGAGACCCAGCAGCTCCTATCTGTCAGATAGTTAGTGCAGACCTCAGTTTGTTTATTTCTTAGGGATGTAAGGCTGAGTTGACAATGAAGTTCCAGTGAGTTTGTTTATTCTAGATCTGCAACTTAGCCTAAGCAGATCACCAGGGTGGACCAAGCTATGAAGCTGCTGCAAACACCACTGAGGACACTGAGAGTCTTTCTAAAGGGCTTCAGAGGTAGCCCTGAATCTTGGTACAGCAAAATAAGAGTAATAATTTTCCCCATCCTGTTTATAAATGCTCCTTTAGATTCGGCCTGGAATCCCTTTCTCCTACAGAACAAATTAACTCCCAGCTCCATACTGCTGCTAGGTGCCTCTCCCAACCAGGGCCTTCCAGATCACTACCTTGGATTTGCACATTTGAGGTGCACGCACTCCTATTACAGGCAGGCATTCTGGGCAACAATCAGCTTTCCATTATATCCATGTATGTTGGCGAGCACAATGGGCTCTGAGCCTGACTGCTGCAATAACACACCAGCCCCCCTTCTCCACCTGTCAGTCTTTCTGAAAACATTCCTTCTCTTGTAAGCTTTTACCAATACATCCAGCTTTGGTGTCTTCAGGAGATGTTGCCACTTGACAGACACAACCTTGTTTCAAGTCCGTAATAAATCTCCAAGCAGGTTGTGGAATCTACATCACTAGAAGTTTTTAAGAGCAGGTTAGAAAAGCATCTGTTTGGAATAGTTTAAGAGGGTACTTGGTCCTGCCACGAGTGCAGGGGACTGTACTCGATGACCTCTCATGGTTTCTTCCAGTTTCTAAGATTCTATGCTGACAAGTTTCCAGTAGTGGTTTCTTCCAACTATAAGCCATTTTCAGTTCTGTTTACATTACACAACCAGGTTGGTCAAGAACTCAAACAGAACAGTGTGCTCTGGGGTTTAGGGAACTAGACTGGACGTCCAGAACTCTGGGCTCTGCTACTGAGGGAGTCCCTCGCTTCCTTCTGCCACTGTTTCTCCTGCCTATCCTCACTGCATCTGTCCCAACTATTTAAAATGTAAGCTCTCAGGAGGCAGAGACTGTTTCCTTATGTCTGCTGTGTCATGATCCCAGTTGGGGCTTCCACGCAGTATCAAACACACACAAACAATAATGGTGATTAAGGGACAAAGAGAATATCAACTTGGAAAAAAAAATCACATATTCCTCCGACAACGTACACCCACGGTTGTTACAAGTATCCTCTAAGACACGGGTCTCAAACTTGAGGCCCGTGGGCCGCATGTGGCCCCTAAAGTTATTTCCTGTAGCCCACAATGACACTATTGCTATCAATATTTGCAATATCATTGTATGAAAAGATTTCAGTGGTGCAGCCCTTGGGCTAATGTACTAGTCCTCATGTAGCCCTCGTGGTGATTTGAGGTTGAGATCCTGCTCTAAGAGCACTATAATAGAAGGAGATTAATGAGAAGAAAATATTCTTCTTTCCCCTCCCCTCACAACCAGTTTATGCTGTGCATCCGAAAGCACTCTGTACTTTCACCACAGAAACCATCAATGACCTATTGATGGCCAGCTGCACTCCCAGTCCCAAGCAATAGCCTGGTGACGTGACTTGTGCAGCATGCTCTGGGGAAACTTCACTAAGCCGCAGGCTCTGCCCAAGACTTTCAGGTAGGATGCAGCAAGGATGCTGAAACTGAACAAGCCAAAGGGCAAAAGCACACACACAGTGGAAGAGCAAAGGAAGAGCAATACACTTCCCTGAGCAGAGGAGGAGCAGAACCCCCCCCCCCATTTTTTAAAAAGAGGAATGCTAAAAATTCTGGGCCTGGTATTAAAGAGGGCTTTATCAGAAACCTGAATATTTAGGAAACTAGTCTGTCCATTTTTTTTTAAAAGATCCATCTTTGCAGTAAGATGCCTTGCCTAGTTTCAACAGAGCTAAGAACAGTAGAACACAGATTTCCGGAGTCTGGGCTCCTATCTCCTCTCCTATCCACTAGTCAAAGCTGCCTTTTATTTATTCCCAGTCCCTTGTGGGAATCTGGAAATTAATGCAGATTAAGCAGTACAAAGCAGCTTCATCCTTCCTTTTTAAAGTGTGGCAAAGGAAGGATGCCCAACAGTTAGGGCACTGACTTTGAACTCAGAAGCCCTAATAAAGGCACATACTTTGAGAAAGATTTGGTTAAAGCTCTTCAGTTATTCTCCTATCCTCTACCAATGTTACATCCAAGAATTTCCCCTCAGTGTTGCATTTATTCTACTGCCTCACATTTCTAGGGCACAGCCTCACTCCAGGTGATCGTCACTGCTACACTGACAGCCTGCAGAATACCTGTGCACCACCCTAGACTGTCAACTCTCCTTTAAAACAGTTCAAAACTTCTCTATAGCTTAGATTTTAAAAGGATACTCAGCATGCAGTAAGTAATGCAAGGTGGAAAGCCTCAAAATGATGAACACTATCTGCATCCCTCCTCAGCAAACTTGAGTGAGCATCTAATTTATCATTTACCCTTCAGTGCTGTAGTCCCAGAGAAGTATCACAGCCAGCAAATTACAGAAATAAGGGCAGTTTAAGCAAAAGAGTTTGGGTAGAGATCTTCATTGTTTCTATAGGGAAAACAGCTGAACTCAAAAGACCTCAGATCCCAACAACGCCCATTTAGGGACTTAAATAAATCACCACATTCTTGACCGATGTCTGTCACCAGCAGCTGTCATTGGGGAAATGGAATGGCTTCTGTAAGCCCCGTTCAGGACTTAGGAGGGAAAAGGGGAGTCTTCCCCACCTGCAATCAAGTAGATCTGCCATGCCAATAGACAACTGCAAGACCTGCTAATCAAGGAGACAGACAACCACAGCTGAAACCATGAAGGAGGCAAAGCCTCATTCAAAAGACAGAGAGCAACAAAGGAGAGGAAGGCAGGGAAGCTGGAGACAGTAGAGCAGTAACAGCTCTGCGTGAGGCAGCCTCTGCCTCCCTGTGTCTCCTGACAAGGCAGTGATATGACTGCAGACTCAGAAACAGAAAACACCAACCCAGGAGACTACCCCAACCTGGGGGTAAACTGGGAAGCCTAAGGAACCAAGCAAGGGACCTGCTACAGACCCTAACTGGGGCCTGTGATGGGATTTTCTGCTCTTCTCAATGGGAGCTACTGGACACTAAGACCTTTTGAAAATCTGACCTAAATCTCTTCTACCCCCACTGCTCTCAACCTTTCCAGATGGCTGTTCTCCTTTCAGAAGGGCAGTTAAATCAAGTTTCACCTTCTTAAAAACTATCTGCTCACAAAATCAGCCAAATACACAAAGTGTCACAGGACATTATTCCTGAAAATGACTGACTTTCTCACTTTTACCATACAAGTATAAAATAAATCAACTGGCACATAAATATGATCCTTACATTTCAGTATACAACATACATATATCAATATACAGAAGTCATTGTTTGTATGAAGTTCTAGTTTGTATTGACTTTGTCAGTGTCTTTTATCATCCAAAAGGGTAGCCGTGTTAGTCTAGCTCACGGGTGGCCAAACTTATGGAACTCAAGAGCCACAAAAGGTGATTATTAAACCTTTGAGAGCCGCATTGAGGCCTATAGCCACATACTTTTACCTACTCCAAAATTTCTAAGTTTAAAATTCACTGCATGCTTTAATTTTATAGTAAAAAGAGGATAAACCTCTATCCTATTTATGTCAGATTCTCATAATTACTTAAGTTTTTACTGTATAGGCCTAATCTCCATGGTAATCTTAAGTGCTGCTCGATTTAGAAAACTACAGGCTAGTGGCAAGTTTTTTAAAATCTTGACCATGCTGCACTTCTCCCTGCCATCCCCAACCATGCCACACTTCTCCTCACAGTCCCAACTCTTTCCTGAACTCCTAGGCTGGGGCTGTTTCCTAAATTGATTTGCTGATGTTCTTCCAGGAGCCACAATTTTTCATTCAAGAGCCACATGTGGCTCCCGAGCCACAGTTTGGCCACGCATGGTCTAGCTCAATAAAACAAACCAATAAGGAGTCCCGTGGCACTTAAAGACTAACTAATGTATGCAAAATGTAAACTTGTTAGCCTTTAAGTGCCACAGGACTCCTTGTTTGAGTGTTTTTCATGTAGCTTGTTGTAAAATTAGGAAAATAGTTAGATGAGTTGACGTACCCCTGGAAGATCTCTACATACCATCAGGGCTACAAATACCCCTCATTGAAAACCACTGTCGGGGAGATGTTAGAACATGGTCAGCAATGGTCTCAGAATGAAGACACAATGTGTTCTTGTTTAGGGCTTGTATTTAGTTTAATTTTAATTTATTTATTTAGTTATTTTAAAGGGAAAAAACCCATTCATTTCATGTTTCTAAAGGGACCAGATTGACAGCAGAGGAGTTTCAACCCTCCCCACTGCAGACCACAAGCACCCCCTAGTAAAATGAGGAGACTGATGTTCTCATTTCTCCAGAGAGAGACAGCACATGAACAGTAGTAGTTTTGACTACGCTAGTCAGCTCTGCCAAGCACCTCAACTCTAGGCTGCAGGGAATGGGACCATGCTTAGGCATGAAGGGGAAAGTCAGCCCCATGGCCACTCTTTGGAGATTTCCAAACGCAGGATACAGTTGGTGCCAACTTTTGAGAAGGGCTTCTGATACATTTACAGTTCAGTCCCTAGAAGGAGTATCCACAAGCTCACTCCAAGACATGCAGCCCAAAGACTGGAAGAGTTTTCAATTAATTCCGTACCACGTTGGATTCAGACCAGCACCCCAAGGATTACAGCTGGTTCTTACTACCAGTCACCTGAGCCATCCAGTCCAACCTCCCATCTCTCTTCTGTAACCATCTGCATTTGAATTTCTACTTGGTAAGAAGCTTACATTCACTTTTAAATGTTTTTATTTTGTTTTTACATTGTGTTCTTTAATCCAGATCACTTCTTTGAACAAATCAATAGACTCATTGATTCCAGTGTATTTGCTTATTTCAATGACCACTGCCACCATTTTAGAGGAAAAGCAATCAATAATGAACAGGAGTCACATGTCAGTATGGGCAATGAATGCCCTAGGGCTTACATACAACCCTTAGCTCTGAGGACACCTTCAGCCATTGAAAAAACAATAAGTATCAAGTTTATATTCACAGAAGAGCCATATCAGCTCATATTTTAATAGCACACAAAAAGTCAAATAATTTGATTTTTTAATGAAGCAGTCCAAGAATATGGGGAAGGAGATTTATGTTCTCAGAATTTTGATCAATTTTTGACTCTCTCTTTCTCTCTCTCGCTCACCCTACACCTCATTTTGACTTGCCTCCCCCCCCCGCTTTTAACTGAAAATAAAATGAGGGGGTGTATTTCTAATTTCTGACCACACCTAATCACTCTTCCTTTTACTGTCTATCAGGTATAGGCTTCTTTGTTGGGAAATTCCCACATGGTTTTCTCAGTACCTCTAAGCTAGGGGTCTCAAATGGAATTCAGGAGGTTCCAATCTCTGCAGTCTGCACCCTGCCAACTGGGAGCCAGCAACCGGGCTATAGCTGCATCCCTCCCACAGTGCTTCTGGGCCAGGCCACACCTCCCCTCCCCATGGCCCTTTTGCCCAGCTTGGGTTGGGAGCATTTCTCCCAGCCTCTGGGCCGGACTTCCCCGCCTCTACTGTGGAGCAGCCAGGCCTTCCTGAGCTGGCGCTAACCTGCCCCACATGAGGCAGGCCCTGGCTGGGGCTGCCCCCCCCCGGACAACGTGACTCTGCTGGCTGGGGTGCCAGTGGTGGCAGCACAGGGCCGGCTCCTGGCAATGGCTGGGGTGCTGGCTCCCAGCATGCAGCTGAGAGCTGAGCTATGGCTGCTTGCCTTCCCTCAGGGGTTGGGGTTTACAAGCAGCCCTTTCCATTTCTGTCTGTTCTTTATCTTCTTTTTTTCTGTCTTTGTCTTGCCTTCCTTCTTTCCTTTCCTGTTTCCTTCCTTGTTTCTTTTTTCTTTCTCTTCCTTCCTTATTTCTTCTTTCATTTTTCTTTCCTTTATTTGTCTTTTCCTTTTATCTTCCTTCCCTCCCTTTCTCTTCTTTCCTTTTTCTTCCTTCTCTCTTTTGTTTAACAAACTTTTATGAATTTTTATTGAAATTTATTTTTTAGAATGCTTTTTAATTAAAATTTTAAAATTCAATTAAACCCAACTAATTAATTTTATTTACAATCACTTTGAAGTCAATTAATTATTTTTAAGTTACTTTTATTTAATTAAAAGTGGTGGCCCTGCTGTATGAAAAGGGTTCAGTAATGCAGCCCTCGAGTCAACATCCTAGCCCTCACGTGGCCCTCATAGCAATTTGAATTTGAGACGCCTGCTCTAAGCAATACTGGATCAACACTGTAGGAAAATTACAACATCAGTACTATGATCTGGTTACTATCCACAATGAAAGTTTAGACAATAGGTTCAATTACTTTTGATAGAACTGGCCCTTTCACCCAGTACTAATCAGACTAAAGCTGTTGCAATTTATAAGCAAAGACCAAGTGTGCAAATCTTTCAATTATAAATCCCATCTGAGCACCATGGTGCATATTTGACTGAAACTACTGACAGCCAAGCCACATTTGAGAGGCCTGACATTTTACTTACAATAACTATATGTAATATAGTATTCCAAAGACCTGTATAAAATCATCATGCTACTTGTTAAAGTAGCAACTCTAGTACTGCAAGCCAACATTACTGAAAGTATATTTCAGAGAAGCTTTAAGATCATTTTAACCACCTTTCTACTACTTAACACATTAGAAAGGAACAAACTACAGCAAAACAAGTATAATTGTGGAGAACAAAAAAGAATTTGAAGAACAAATGGCGAAAAAAAACCCCACACAGCATTTTTAAAATATATCATAAGCAGGATTCTTGCCCAACAACCAGTGGGGGCAATGGATGATCAGGTTGCTAAAAGAGCACAAAAAGAAAACAAAACCACTAAAGAGAAGCTAAATGAAATTCTTTGGCTTTGTCTTCACTGCAGAGGACATAAAAAGAATGGCTCAGGTTTGGGAATCTCTCTTAAGTGACAAATCTGAGGAACTGCACCTGACACAGATGTCAATAGAGGAAGTTTTGGAATAAACTAATAAATCAAACAACAGCTCACCAGAACTACATGGTATTTACTCAAGAGCTCAGAAAGAGCTCAAACATGAAATTTCAGAACCAACAGTGGAATGAAAACTATCAGTTAAATCAGCCTCTGTACAAGATGACTGGCAGATAGTTTATGTGATGCCAATTTTTTTTAAAGGCTCCAGAAGCAATCCTGGCAATTACAGGTCAACATGGCTTTTGTAAAGGGAACTCATGCCTCAACAATCTACTACAATGTTTTCAGGGGGCCAAACAACCATGTGGACAATGGTGACCCAACGCACACAGAGTGCTTGGATTGTCAGAAAACTGTTGACGAAGTCCCTCACCAAAGGCTCTTAAAGGAAGTAGACATTCATGCAATAAGAGGGAATGCCCTCTCAAGGATCAGTAACTTGTTAAAAAATAGCAAACAAAGGGTTGGAATAAAAGACAAGTTTTCACAGTTAAAGGAATAGTGGGGTTCCCCAGGGATCTGTCCTGGGACCAGTCTTGTTTGATATATGCCTAGAAGACCTGAGGAAATTGGTACTCGGGGAAGTGGCAAAGTTTGCAGGCAATACAAAATTACTCAAGATAATTAAGTTCAAAAGCTGACTGAGAAGAGTCACAACTGTACCACTATGCAACAAAATGGTAGATGAAATTCAATACTCATAAATGCAAAGTAATGCACATCAGAAAATATAATCCCAGCTATACATGCAAAAAGCTGAGATTTAAAATAGCTGCTGCTACTCAAGAAAGAGAACTTGGAGTCACATGGACAGTTCTCTGAAAACATCTGCTCAATGTGCATAAGTCAAAAAACCTAACAATGTTAGGAATCATCAGAAAAGAGACAAACAATACATTAGAAAAGATTAGGATGGTACCATATATAGCCATGATACCTCTACTCCGTGAATATTGTGTTCCTTTCTGGTTGCCACACCACAAAAAAGAGAGAGAGAGAAGGACAACAAAAAATGATAAGAGGAATGGAGCAACATCCACCTGAGAGAAGATTTTAAAAACTGGGACTGTTTAGATGAAAAAAGCAGCGACTATGGGCAGATACGATAGGGGCCTATAAAACCATGAAAAGCATGGAGAAAGTGAATAAGATGTTATTTACCCCTTCACATAGCACCCAGACCGGTGTCACCCAATGAAATTAATAGGTAGCAAATTTAAAACAAATGTAAGAAAGTAGCCCTTCACACAACACACCACCAGCTGATGTAGTGAGGCCACAAATATAACCATGTCCAAAAAAAAATTAAATGTAGTCATGAAGGACGGGTCCATCAGGAGCTGTTAGCCATAACAGTGAGGGACACAACTCCATGCTCTGGGAGACCCTAAAATCTCTGACTGACAAAAACCGGCAGAGGAAGACAACAATGGATCATGCCATCACTGCCCTGCTCTGTTTACTCCTGCTGAAGCACTTGGCACTGGACGCTGCTGGAAGATAGGATTCTGGCCTAGATGAACCACTGGTCTGACTCAGTGTGGCTGCTCTTATGCTCTAGATAAGAATTTCTTGTAACATCATGTCACTGTGATCAGCCCCAGAGAAGGATAAGATCTAAAAAGGTATGAATTAGTGATCAATAATTAGACCCCAATGCTAACGCAGCACACACACAGTAGGAAGCAATACAGCTGGGAAGATCAAGAAATTCAGGAGCCCTTTTCTGCTGCTAGGGAACTGTCCGATTCAGCACCACACATCCCTAGCCCTCAGCAAATCCAATCCCAAAGTGCACAAGTGACCACCGCCTGCCTCAGTGCAACAGGACCCCAGCAGACCGCTCAAGAGTAAGAGAAATGCACTTTTAAGGGGTTTTATACATGTACAACCAGTCACTAGCAAAGAGGAACTCAACCCCCTAAAAACAGCCACCAAGGAGGGAAACTGCCCTTCTTTGATGTTGCTTAATGTTTTACACACACACACACACACACACACACAGGTCAGACACCATGTCCTGGAGCTTGATTTGTTTTCACAAGCACTTCCATTCTATAACATGGAAAATACACACATCACCTGGTTACACCAGCTTCTCCCCCCACTCCAACAGACAAACAGTATTTGCACCCATCATCAATCCTAAGGGGATGCGGAAGACACAGAAAAGAAAAACAAAAATACAAAAAAGCCTTTAATACTCTCTCTCCTTTCTCCCAAAGGACACTATTGGTGTTTGAGCAGAGGGGCCTGGCTCACACACCCCCTCCCACACCGCCAACAAATCCTTTTTCCAGTTTAAAGTGCAAGACACAAGGGTCATGCGTCCTCAGCTGCAATGTTACAAAGAGCAGCTAAGGAGCCGGCATGCCAGGGAAAGATGCCCCTCACCAGGCAAGCAATGATCCCACTGGGAAACTGCTCTAAGCCACCCCATGCCCGGAATTTGCAGCAGCAGCAGCAGCACCCCCACCCCCACTCACACTCTATGGGGGGAGAGGGTGCCTACAGCTACCCCGCCCGCAGTCTCCCCCCCCCCCCCTCTTGGGGGCAGCCCTTGGGAGAGGGGGCGCACCGGGTCCTCCGCCCTCCCCCCCCCCCGTCTCTCCACCGTGGGCAGCTCGGGCCCCCACCACCCAGCCGCACCACCGGGGGCGCGGGCTGACACCCCGTCCTTAAGGCCTGCAAACGAGCCAACAGAAAGAGCCCTGCACCCCTCCCAAGCCTCCTAAGGCGAGGGGGCCGAACCACACGGCCCGGCCACAGGCTCCCGCAGTGGTCGGGGGGCGCCCAGAGCCAGCCCGGGGCGCGGGGAGGTGGAGGGGAGGGGGCCCCGCCGACGCCACCAGCCCGCTCTGCGGCAAAGCCTCCCGAGCCGCTCCGGGCCCCGCGAGCCCCCGGGGGGAGCCAGGCTGCGGCTGCCACTTACCGCGGCAGCGGGGCCCTAGCGCGGCTCCCGCGCGACGCCGGCGGACTGCGGAGCTGCAGGGGAAACTGCGGTTGTCGCCATCTTAGCGCCGCCTCCTCCCGGCGCAGCGTGCGGCGGCTGCGGCCCGGCCCGGCCCGGCCCTGGCCCCAGCCCCGCATAATTGACGGCTCAGCTCGGCGGCGCGCCCCGGGATCCCGCAGCCCCCGCCCCGGCCCAGGAGCCGCGGGGACGGGCAGGGGCAAGTGCCGAGGCGCAAGGGGCTTTGAGGAGAAACCAGCCTCGAGCTCCTGCCCGCCAGCGGGGCCGCCCCCCACACAGCCTGGGCCCGGCTGGGCAGGGCGGGCTCCTGTCACCCACCGCAGGCCTCAAGGGCAGACTCAGCTTGTCAGGGCCGGGAAAAGGCCGCCTCAGGGTGCTGCTGCCCCCTCAGCCCCTAGGGCCCTAGCCTCCGCATCGGCTCCCGCCCTCACAGCGCCTGAGGAAGTGGCATTTCTCCCAGGAGAGCTCATGCAATAAATCAGCCTGCTAGTCTTTCAGTGCCAGGACAGGGTAGCCGATGCCTAAATATGGGGGGGCCAGCCCCCAACCGGCTGCTGGGACCCCATCCCTTCTCTGCCCCCCCAGCAGCCCCCCAGCCCTTCCCAACCCCCAAGTCCTGCCACTGGCCCCTGCTGCCCCAGGCCAACCCCTCACCCCCTCCCTTGCCCCCACAGGACTGGCATCTCAGCCCCCTTACCTGGCGCCAGAGGAGAGTGGGGCAATGGCACAGGCTGAGGCCTCTGGCATGACCCTGCTCTGAGCATGCTCACAGCAGGGGCAGGGTAGGGTGGGAGTTTTAAAAGCTCCAAGCCCAGCCTCCGGCAGCTCCCCACAGCTGCAGCCCTGCAGCATTCCCTGGGCGGGGGTGCCACAGTGCTCCCCCACGTAGTTGACTGGCAGACTACTCAGGGGACTGCCCCTGACTTTCCAGGGTGCTGCGGCCCCGTGAGCACCCCCCCCCCCAGCAATGCCACTGGTCCCTGGCCACCTTGCCTATTTTACTGAACCAGACTAACATGGCTGCCCCTTTGGAAGTAGTTCAATGGTTTTCAAACTTTTTAAAATTGGGACCCAGTTGAAAAAAAATCACTTATACCTGTCATGTGACAACTCCATCTCTGAACCATGCATTCCAGTCATTTGGTGGTAGCAGCACGAGGGGGCCCCAGTCTTGGTTCCCAACCAGGGGCATCATTGGAGCCTGGCACACAGGGCCCGTCCCCCGAATCCCGGTGCCAGTGCCCTGGGTCCTGGCAGGGCCCCTGCCTCTCCCAGTCTCCAGCTGGATCTGGCCAGAGATCCGGGGCCAGGCTACCCACAGCGGTGGCAGCCACTTCCAGCCCCTTCCTAGGCTGGGCGGCCCCACAGCTGCAGCTGCCACTCCCTGCCCTGTTCCTGGCCGGGGGCATGGCCTGCAATCAGGGGGCAAGGCCTGGGCCAGTGCCCCGGGTCCTTCCCGGGGGCAGCAATGCTCCTGGTCCCAACCCATGGTTTGAAAACTACTGCGCTAATTAACATACCTCTTGAGCTTGGCCTCATCATCCCCATTTTACTGGCAAGGAACGTGCCCCTGTGGAGCAGCATGCCAAGGGAGTCAGTGGCAGAGTTGGAAACTGAGCTTGGTAGTTTCTGATGCTTAGTTGTAGTCTTGGTCCACACTGGTAGGAAAAACTTAGCTCAGGCACAACAGTATAAAATGGAAGCAAAAATCACTGAAACAACTGGATTTACTTCCACTTTGTCAGAGCATCACTCAGCAGAATTTGGTCCATGACTTCACAGAACACAGAAAAAACAAGTAGAGCCCAATTTAAATCTCTTGACACCAGGTCAATGAAATCTATTTAAAAACTGATTTTGGTTAAACCAGTGCAATTAGTGTGTGCAAAGGCAAGGCCTGTCCACATCAGTAAGAGTCTATAAATGGGCCTAAAGGGGTCCAAGTATAAAATTATAGAAGATCACTGTTGGAAGGGACCTCAGGAGACCATTTAGTCCAACCACCTGCTCAGAGAAGGACTGACCTCAACTATATCATTCCAGCCAGGGATTTGCCCAGCCATACCTTAAAAACCTCTAAGGATGGAGATTCGACAACCTTCCTAGGTAACCCATTCCAGTGCTTCATCATCATCTTAGTAAAAAGGTTTTCCCTGATAGCCCACCTAGACCTCTCCCCCTGTGCAACTTGAGAGCACTGATCCCAGTTCTGTCATCTACTATCACTTAGAAAAGCCCAGCTCCATCCTCCTTGGACCCCCCTTTCAGGTAGTTAATCTTAAAGGCTGCTGTCAAATTCCCCTCATTTTTCTATTCTGCAGACTACACAAGCCCAGTTCCCTCAATCTCTCCTCATTAGTCAGGTGCTCCAGCACCCTCCTCATTTTTGTTGCCCTCTGATGGACTCTCTCCAATTTGTCCATATCGTTCCGGGGGCGGGGGGGAGACGACAACTGGACACAATACTACAAATGAGACATCACCAATGCCAGTCAGTGAGGAATAATCACTTCCCTCCATGTGCTGGCAATGCTCCTACTAATGCAGCCCAATATGCCGTTGGCCTTCTTGGCAATAGGGACGCACTGTTGATTCACATCCAGTTTCTTGTCCACTGTAACCCCTAGGTCCTTTTCTCCAGAACCCCTCCTCAGCTAGTCAGTCCCCAGGCTGCAGCAGTATATAGGAACCTTCCATCTTAAGTGCAGGACTCTGCACTTGTCCTTACTGAACATCATCAGATTTCTTTTGGCCCAATCCTATAAAGCTTAGTCTACACACAGTTCAGGTACTAGCTTAGCAATTTCAGTTTGAGGAGTGATTTTTTTTTTTTTTTTAATGAAAGAGTTATACCAATACAGCCTCTAATACAGATGCAGTTATACAAGTATAAAGTGGTTTGCACACTGGTGTGCCCTGAGAACTGTCCAGGTGTGCCATGACATTTTGTACAAAAGTAATGGAAAAATCAATGAAAAGCAAACACAGTTTAATCTTAAATAATATTCTATCCAACCAAATATAAAACTCACAACACCTGTGAAAATTAATCAACAATTTCAAAAAGGGATCAGTCTTTAAATTCTAAAACATGAACACTCTAAAGACAGAAGGCCAATGGGCAAAACTGAGATGATGTGTATTTTTTTTTCCAGTGGATTTGAAACATTACTGCATTTTATCCTTCTTTAGCTTGTTATATGCACTGTGTTGCAAACCACTCTAGTTAAGACTATAACTATATTAAATATAAGCATGAAAGCTTCAGAGAATAAAAATAAGTGGGATTCATCCCCTTACATGAACCCCAGTTATAAGAAGGTATACATATATTCAAGGGCAGTGTGGAGGAAAAGACAATAGACTAAAATGCTCCTTCCAACAATGACGACTTTTATCAGCTTAGTTAGAGTGACACAGTGTCAGTGTAGACACTGTCTCTGGGTATGTCCATACTGACGGTGGCAAAATCACCACCATCAGTTCGGGCTTCCAGGAGTGGATCACAGTGAGCTGATCCCGGAAGCTGACCCCAGAAGTCCTGGGAGTCCAGGAGCAAAGGGGAAAAATGACCGCAAGCGATTTGCAGTCAGCTTTTCCCCTAATGTGTAATGATGGCTTACAAAGTTGCCACCGTTTACACAAAAAATTTACGTTCCTTGCATCAACAGTGGTCAACTGTCACCGAAAAAGCCCTAAGTGTAGACTAGGGCTCTCTTACATTGGCTGTGGGGCTGTCACCCTTCCCCTTCCCCCAGAGAACTGAGCGGCAAGAAAAAACCCACACCTTTGAGCAACTTAAGTTTTGTCAGCATAAGTGTTAATAAAGACAAGGCTTTACACAAGTTAGATGTCTTCTAGCCAGCAAAGCCTGATAAAATACATCATGGAATACTTAATTGCTAATGTTTCAGAGATCCCCTCAGACAGTTCCTTATCTATAAAAACTCATGAAAGAAGGAAGAGATCCCAGAAGCCTGGATAAGGGTATCTACAAAAAGGGAACAAGGACAACACTAGGGGCATCGCTGATGCCTGGCACAGGGGGCACATGCCTGAGTCCTGGCACCAGTGCCCCAAAAGCCTGGGGCACCCCCTGCCTCTCCCAGCCCCACCCACAGATGGATATCTGGGACTGGGCTAGGCCAGCTGCAGCAGTGCTGCATCTCCTGGCCGACTCGCCTGCAGCAGCCACTGCCTTGCTGGCCCCAGTCCTGGCCTGGGATCAGAGGCTGGGCTGGCGGTGGCAGGAACCCAGGGCCCCGACTCCGGATTGGGGCCAGGGGGCGGGGCCAGGTCTGGTCCCCAAGTCCCTTCCTGGAGCCACAACACTCCTGGACAACACAAGGAATTACACACCAATCAGACCAATGGTCCATCTAGCCCAGTATCCTGTTTTCCAACAGTGGCCAATGGAGGTGCTTCAGAGGAAATGAATAGAACAGATAATCATTAAGTGATCAAACCCATCTATCAGCCCTAACCTCTGGTATACAGCAGTCCTGCTTTTCCTTGCAAATTGCTATTGATGAACCTATCCTATCCTCCATGAATTTATCTAGTTCTTTTTCAATGCCATTACAGTCTTGGCCTTCACAACATCCTCTAGCAAGGAGCTCCACAGGTTGACTGTGTGTTGTGTAAAGTAGTACTTGCTTTTGTTCATTTAATCCTGTTGCCTAATTATTTCTCCCCCTCCCCCCATTCTTGTAAAGGAAAGGAGTAAACAAGACTTCCTTATTTACTATTTGCACACCAGTCATGATTTTACAGACCTCTATCATACCCCCCCTTTAGTCATCTCTCTCCCAACCTGAAAATTCTCAGTCTTATTGATCTCCCCTCATCTAGAAGCTGTTCCATAACCTCATCATTTTTGTTGCCCCTTTCTATACCTTTTCCAATTCCAGTATATATATTTTTTGAGATGATCTGACCAGATCTGCACACAGTATTCAAGATGTGGGCATACCATGGATTTACAAAGAGGCAATAAGATATATTCTGTCTTAGTTATCCATCCCTTTCCTAGTGATTCCCAACATTCTGTTAGCTTTTTCGACTGTTGCTGCACATTGCAGATAGTTCTCTGAAAACATCCATTCAGTGACTCCGAGATCCTTCTTGAGTGGTAACAGCTAATTTAGACCCCCAATCATTTTACATGCATAGTGTCAAGAATAAATCATTTCAAAACAACTTAATAGTCGTCTTTGGGGGAGCAAATGCTATGATTCTTGACTGTTATAAAGCTTTTCATAGTTTTATGTGACTTTCTCATAAACTACAGAAATATAACAAACAAATCTACTATACAGTGGGGGGTACAACTGGATGCAAAACTATACTCAGAGTAGTTACCAGTAGTTCATAGTCAAGCTGGAAGGCCGTACTGAGTGGAGTTTCACAAGGATACATGCTGGGTCAGTTTCTATTCAATACCTTCATTAATAATAATGAAAGCATAGAGAATACACCTTTAACGTTTATGGACTTTACCTGGCTGGTAGGGGGTTAGAAGCACTTCAGAAGACAGGATCAGAGTTCAGAAAGTGATTTTGACATACTGGAGAAGTGACCTGAAATAAATAGGATGAAATTCAATAAGGACAAATGCAGACTACTACACTTAGGAAGGAATAATCAATTGCTCAGATAGAAATGGGAAATAACTGTACTGCACAAAAGGATTTGGTATTTATAAGAGATCACAAAATTAAATATACAACAACAAAAGCAAGCATCATTCTGGCAAGTATTAGCAGGTGTGTCATAAGCAAAGCACAAGCAGTAATTCTTCCACTCAATACTGACAAAGTAACCCTGTGTCCCCTTCTGGGCGCCACATTTCAGAAAATACATGGACAAGTTAGAAAAAAGTCCAGACAAGAGCAACAATAAAGGGCTGAAAGTCTAGAAAACATGACCTATGTGAAAAGATTGGAAAAAACTGGGATTGTTTAATCTGGAGAATAGGCAATTGAGGGGGACACTGTAAGTGCATGTTATAAAAGGGAGGATGCTAAATTGTTCTTCTTAAACAGTGAGGACAGGACAAGAAGCAATGGACTTAAATTGTAGCAAGGGAAATTTACTGGTAGGTTAGACATGAAGAAAAGCTCCCTAACAGCAAAGGGTCATTAAGAATGGGAACAAATCACCTGCAGAGGTTATGGAATCTCTGTCACGGCAGGTTTTCAAGAACAGGTTAAACAAACACCTGTGAGGGATGGCCTAGATCAGGGGTTCTCAACCTGTGTTCCAGGAGCCCAAAGTGGCCCTCAGCTCCCCTCCTGTTGGGTACAGAATGAAGTCACTGCCTAAGGACCCGGGTGGAGCACGTTTCCACAGGGCTAGAAGACCAATGCAGACTCCTTGCTGCAGTCAAAGGGATAGGAGATTAGCGCTCCCACCCCCCCTCCCTGTAGCAGGGAGCATAGCAGAGCATTCTGCCTAGGTCCATAGGTGTTAGGGTCCTTGGTGCCAGAAGGAGTTGAGGGGAGCACTTATCTTCCATCCCCCTGGCTGCAAAAGGGAACCATTGCCTTGGGACTCAGAGTGTGCAGAGCTGCAAGATGCATGTGGTTTCCCTGCTACAGTCAGAGAGACAGGAGATCAACAAGCAAGGAGGCAAACTGATCTTCAGGAGGGGGTGGGGGAGAGGCTAGTGGCCCTTCAGGGCTGTAAAAATGGTATCAGAGGCCCTCAAGTCAAATAGTTTGGGAACCACTGGTCTAGATAATATGTAGTACTGCTTCAGTGCAGGGGACTAGACTGATGACCTGTCAAGGTCCCTTCCAGTTCTACACGTCCATGATTCAATTACGTATTCTGGAGTTATCTCCTTAACATATATTGCACCATATTATATGAAAACTGCTCAGTTGCACATTCATAATACAACACATTCAGGTTATTTCCACATAGGTGTGCAATCTTTTTGAGTAGATTTGCAAAGTAACTGGAAGACATATGTTAGTGCTTGTTGATGAAAAATTCCCTCACTCAGGGCCGTCCTTACATGGGAGGTGAGCAGAGTGACTGCCCCAGTGCCTGTGGTTCAGCAGGCCCCATGCTGCCTTTGGCAGCATTTTGCACCAACTCACTCCGGGGGTAGACCAGCCAGCACGGGGCCGGGTTGGAGCACAGAGCCCACCCTCTGGCCCAGGATGGCCCCAATGCCCCCAGTGCTGGTGAGGACGGGGAACCCCACAGGCTAATTGGCCCTGGGCCTCACCCAGTCCTAGGGATGGCCTTGCCCTCACTGTGGATATAGCTAGATTTAACATCTTAATCCATCTGGACTTTTTTTTTTCCAATCTTCCAAAATGAGTTCCTCTAAACCACAAGAGTTACATATACCACTGTCAATTCATTTCAACATGCTCTCAGACTCTACCATCTCCTCTCCTCCTTTATCATCTCACCTTCAGTGACAAAACAATTCAAGAACTTTCCTTCCATGACACACTTAAAGTAGGTCTTTGGCCTTTAGGTCAGATGGGAGGCAGACAGTGCAAGCTCTTTGGTGCAGTGACTATCATTTACTTACTACATACTTGTACAGCATTTAGAATAAGGTCACCATGCCCTGGTTCAGACCTCTCAAACCAGAGTACCTATAATCGTTCAACAACAAACAAACTGCCAAGACTAGAATGCTTCCAGCGTTTTCTCTTTAACAGGCCATCTCCACCTTCACATAAGGTTTACAAGCTTCAGCATCAGAACCCAACATGCCAAGCTGTTCAAAATCCAACCTCAATTGTTTAAGGTTTCACTGAATTTTGATAAAATTTTTATTAAAATTTTAATGTCAAGATATCCACCCTCATCCAACCATTGTCCCTATAACACACACAAAAAAGGAGGGAGAAGGTTTTTTTTTATTATTTTTCCCTTCCTGTTTTTCAACCATCTCTATTGACCACCAGTACCTTCATCTTACTTAGAACATAGCAAATTTTTATAGGAAGCTTCAATTTTGGGGCACAATACCTTAGAAAATCAGGTCTGGGTTACTGTTTGTGTTACTCTCTAAAATTAAAAAGGGTTAAATTTTCAGAAGCTCCCACATGACCCCAATAATTTATAAATATGGTAAATGTATTGCTATCTATTAACTAGCTACATATTTACAGACATCTCTCTCTTACTGAGCATTCTTGTAACCAGGAGTGATGGTGGTAATTAAGGTCAGTTGGGGAGCATGTTTTTGTGATATTTCAAAAGGGATAGCCATGTTAGTCTAAGTCCAGTAAAAAAACAACAACAAGCAGTTTTGTGGCACTAAAGTGCCACAAAACTGCTTGTTGTTTTTTTGTGATATTTGTAATACTACTTATCATTTACATTTGTCCACAAGGGTCTGTAGATGCACTAAGCTCATTTTGTTTTCTTCAGGAAAAAACACTATTAACAACAACAATATTATTTCTATAGTTTTGGCATCCAGAAGGCCCAATGAGGAGTTGGTCTCCATTGTGCTAGGTGCTACACAGACAGAAGCAGACATGATCTCTGCTCTAAAACAGCTTAAAGTTTTCTTTGTTTTTTATTATTTTTATAAACTACAACACAATGCCAATCCTAAAATGGCTTCACAAAATATCCATAGTTATTTGGCTCACTAACATCTTGGCCATTGTCTCTCAATTTCACCACAGTCCACAAGGAGTAAATTCTAGCATCAACGCTTATCAAGACAATGGGATCTAATCACCACCATTATTGGTTCCAGTGGAGATACACAAAACCGAATAGATCCGGATGCTATCATCCCCCACGTATCCTGCATATCCTGTGGAGGTGATTCCAGTTTCACATCCAGCCCCTTTGCCTCAAGTACATAACAACTATAGTGACTAGCATCAGATGATTCAGAGAAAGGTGCAAAAAAACCCACAGAAGACACATGGACAATCTGCTCCCCATGAAGAGCTCATCCTAATTAAAGCTGGGCAGAAAACAGCTGCCCCTCCCACAAGAATTTTTGAGATTTAAAAAAAAAACAAAACAAAACCCCTCTCCCAAACTGAGACAAAAGGTCAAAATATAAAACAATTTCACAAATCTGAAAACCCTTTGGGTTGGATTATATGACTCATTCACTACACATTTTAAAAAAAAAGTCAGTTTGAACAATAAAAAGTCATTCATAAAGCACTAACACAAGATGTTTTGACAATTTCAGAATTTTTCAAAGAGTTTTTGAAGTGGAAAATCTGTCTAAAATCAATCTATTCTCACAAACACAGCTGACAAATCAGTCTTTTCCAGCAGAAAACACATTTCACAGAAAGACTCCTAATCAGCTCTAATCCCAACTCTAATGCAGAGGTGGCCTTAGGCAATTGGGGGCCCTAGGCAAAGGCCCATTGTGGGGCCCCCTAAAGGGCCCACTATCGGCCCCCACTGCTACCCTCCCCCAGCCCCAGTCCCCACTGCACCTGTAACCACCCCACACCATCCCCCAGAACTCCCTGTTTGTTTTGCTGAACTGAACTAACATGATTATCCCTTTGGACCTCATACATTAAATTATCTTCTCATCATGAAGCTTGTAAATTGATCATCTTTCACTTAACATAAATGAGGTAACGCTGAACTACAAAGTTAAAATGAACATTTTAAAACTTTTTAAAAAGTATGAGCATTAATTAACAAATAAAAAGTGGTAACATTAATGATGGCTCAAAAATAACAAAATACCACATTTAAAATTTTGGCAGTCAAATCTTACAAATTTTTCCTATAGGCTTAGGTTTATGTGAACTAGACATTTAATACAAATAAGTATAATAAATAAATAAATAAATAAAAAGGTTTCTAGTGTGTCGCTATAAATGAAAAACTGCAAATTTCACGGAAATGCTCTGAAGTACTCAAGTTTATAAGACCCTGGCTCCCTCAAAAATATTAAATAGTAAGTACAGAAGAAGCTGAAAAATTACTTACCAAAAGAGACATACAGCACAGACATTGCACACAGCTGTAATTATTGCCTAAGGGCAACACTGTATTTATATGCAGCAGCCTATATGGACCTACCTGGTAACCTGAGCTAACCAAAACCAAAGTAAAAATTGTCACAAAATCAAAGGAAAAGGCAAAAGAACAGGTAAAAAAAGAAAAGGAAAACACAATATTTCACAAAATTAAAAAATGGCAGAATAAATGGCCCCCACTGAGGAATTAACTACTGAGGCCACTGGGGAAGCTCCTGCTGTTGTGCTGTCTATTGCTTGCTCCTGCTTTTTTAGCATGTCTGTGAAGGCGATGGGCAGAGAATGGTGAAACCTGCATTTCAGATGAAGCACAGATCCTAATGATAGCTTGCCTTGACCAGCCGAGTGAAAAGTGCTTAGGCTTCCAGCCCTACTAGCTCTGCCAGATGGGAACAATTTTTCTATATTCATTTCTGTCCACCAAATTGAGGAGGGGGCCCCTCATTCCTTGGGGCCCTAGGCACCCGCCTGCTTCCCCTACCCCCTAGATTTGGCGGGGGCAGAAGGCCTCAGTGTTGGTTTGCAGCCGGCCAGTCTCAGCAGGCGGCCTTAGGGACCGCTCCATTAACAAGCGCTTTGGATTCAGCTCTCTGTCGTTTCTTACCCTAGCAGTTACACGCCGAGACAGCGAGAGCGCTGGTCTGCCGGGTGCTGGTCACCCGAGCACTTTCTGCAGGAGGCCGCCGCCTCTAGAGCCCGAGAGAGAGAGGGCTGCCGCCGCAGAGCTTTCAGTTTCACTCTGCGTTCAACTTTTTTTTTTTTTTTTTTTTTTTTTTAAGGTCGAGAACAGGAAGGGAAGAGGAGCAGGTTTCTGAAGAAAAGCTGAGGTAAGCTGAAGGAAAAAAAACGCTGTTGGGGATTTTCTCCTCAGCCCTTCGCTCCGACGGCTGCCGCGCGCGCGCTCTGACTCAGCGCGCCAACAGCCGGCGCCCGCCCGCCCGCTGGGGCCGTGACCTCTCCAGCCTGCCTGCGGCGGGGCGCCCCTGCGCCCGACAGGGGCACCCACAGGGACCCCCCTCGAAGGGGAAAAATGGGTTAGTCGTGTTGCTCTAGAGTTTAAAAGGCTGTGCACCATTAGAATGGATCACTCACTCAAACCAGACACTTTTTATCCAGCGGTTCCTAAATAAGCAGGTCGCAAATTCATGTGAAGTAAAACCTCAACATTATTTATCACTGGAAAGGATGGGCAGGGCAGGGCAGCACAGTCAGGCATTTTGGGGGCAGAAGCACACAAATTATTATAGTCTTATACTTTAACAATTGCATGGAAACCCAAGAACCACATGACTGTGATTATGCACCTCTTACTGTTTATATTCCATTAGCACCTAAATATTGAAGACTTTGAATGCAAATAGCCCAAGACAGGAGCCCCCACTACATTTGACTGTGCACTCTCACAGCAGTAGTCAACCCCTGCCCCAGAGAGTTTACAACCCAAATGAATGAGAGGAAATCTTGAGTGAGGGCAGTGGTTCTCAACCTTTCCAGACCACTGAGCCCCTTTTAGAAGTCTAATTTGTCTCACTCCAAAGGAGTAGCAGTGCTAGTCTTGGCCAGCAAAACAAACAATGAGTCCTGTGGAACTTTTAAAGGCTAACAAATTTATTTATAGCCTGAGCTTCCGTGGGAGAAAATCCCACTTCATCAGATGCTTGAAGATGGGGAATTTAAAGAATGCGAGCATATCTCAAGCTTCACTTCACTTAAAAACCACTTGCTTACAAAAATCAGACAAAAATACAAAAAAGCATCATAGCACATTATTAATAAGAAGAATTGTTTAGAAGTTAAAAACAAGAAATTATAAAATAAATCAACTGAAATGTAAATATTGTACTTACATTTTGTGTACAGCATACAAAACAGTATGACCAGGTCTTGATGTGAAATTTTAGTTTCTACTGACTTTGTCAGTCTTTTCTCTTCTATAACCTGTTTTAAAATCAGGCAAGCAACTAAATCAGTGGTTCTCAACCGTTGTGTCTGTCATCGCATGCAGTTGAGTGTTTTCCTGGGGGCTGTTCTGCCACCGAAAGAACCCCCCTGCGGCTGAAATCCAAACCCAACACCCACCCTTTGGGATTTTCTCTTGGTGGTGGGTTTCTGCTGGCAGGGGGGGTTTTGTGCCTGGAGTTGCAATGGTGAGCGGGGGCTTCGTGAAGCAATGGTAGGATTGTGCTGCTACTGAGAGTTCAGTGATGGTACTTTTTTGGCAGCCCGGAGAGTGCATCTTGTGTTAAGCATCGCTTGGCACACTGCCAACTGTGCCATGAGACAAAGGGGGTTAAGAACCACTGATCTAGATGATTTGATACACTCTCTAGAAGACCTCTGCATACCCCAAGTAGAGCCCTGCACGGATACAAAAATATGGCATTGCATCTGATCTGCATCTGCCAGAATCAACTGGCATCTGACCTGCCATCAGCAGCTTCAGTTTTTCAGGTCAACACCACTTGCAGCTCACCTCTCACCCCCAATCAGCTATTCCAGAGGCCAGTCCCTCCAAGCAGCCATCAGTTCACCAGCAGCTGGCAAGGGGAGCCCTGTCAAACAGCTGATCAGCTGCCAGCTCCTCCCCTGTATGTCAAAGGTGGGGAAAGAGCATCAAAGGCTATGAGCAACAGACAGCTGCTTCTTCATCTTTGAGATCTGAATCCAATCCCCTATCTGCAAAAAATGGTCCACAGCGAAAGGGATCCACTATAGAATCACTGGACTGGGGGAGAGAGAGCTCTCTGCTTGGAGCTCGGTTGGTTACTTGCTGCGTGAATTTGGGCAAGCTGATTCACCTCATTTTGCTTCTATTCCCCCCTTCACCTTCTGTCCGTTTTCTCTGTAAACTCTTTGTGGCAGGAACAGTCTCTTGTTAGCACAAGACCTCTGGGAGTTACTATAATACAAAGGACAAGACACACACTATGAATACTTGTGAGCTTCATGCAGAGAGTGAAGATCTCTGTGCTACTAAATCACAGACTACTGCCACTTGTGATTTTTCATAAACTCTACTACCTGACAGCCGTATAGGTAGAGCCCTGCACGGATACAAATAAGTGGATCCGTATCTGACCTGCATCCACAAAAAATGGTCTGCAGATATCTGTGTGGTAGCCGCGGATGCGGATATAAGGTGGATATCTGTAAATTTGCAGGGCTCTACGTATAGGGCCTATGACTCGTAGTTGAACAACTCTGATTCTACCCACACCCACTAGCTAATTTGTTACAATGTTTATCACATATTAGCTTTTTCTTGTTCTGTCATAAAGGGAAAGGACAGAGCCACAGCCTTCTTAGAAAGCTAGACTTTTTATTTTGGATGGGGATTGGACATATGCAAAGTGGGGAGGGATTTAAAAAGAAAATGTCTTTAAAAGAATAGTAAGACCCAAGATAGCAAAGGTGGATTTATGAGCTGTTCTCAAAATTGCTGAATCAGCATGGGCAAGGGACAGCTGGCAGAAAGATTTATTGGGTTTCCAAGAAGCTGTTCTCAGGGGCACAGGTGGACCCAGCAGAGGAGGTGCAGCCTAGATAGTAGTCCGTTACTCATGCTGCAGTGAGCAGCTTGCTTCCTCCACCAGGTGTGTGGAAAGGAGAATCCTCCCCCTTTGCACAGATCAATAAGTGCCACAGCTATGCAAGAGCACGTCCAGTCCACTCAGTTTCACTCCTTGATTGCTCACTACATCCCCATAAACACCTGTGCTCTGGTGGAGTCAGGGCAGCTGCCCAGGCTGAGCACAGTCCTGTTTCTTCTATCTAAGGAAGCCAGGGAAGGCATCCACAATGCACAACAGACAATCTTTTAGGCAAACATAGAATCATAATCATAGAATCCTAGGGTTGGAAGGGACCTCATAGGTCATCTAGTCCAACCCCCTGCCAGAGGCAGGACCACTCCCACTAAACCATCCCACTCATGGTTTTGTCCAGCCGGGCCTTAAACACCTCCAAAGATGGAGATTCCACCACCTCCCTCGGCCGCTCATTCCAAGGCTTCACCACTCTCCTAGTAAAAAAGTTTTTTCTAATATCCAGCCTTGACCTCCCTAACCATAACTTGAGACCATTGCTCCTCATTCTGTCCTCTGTTATTACCGAGAACAGTCGAGCTCCATCGTCCTTGGAGCATCCCTTCAAGTAGTTGAAGGTTGCTATCATATCCCCCCCTCAATCTTCTCTTCTGCAGACTAAATAAGCCTAATGCTTTCAGTCTTTCCTCATAGGGCTTGTGCTCCAGCCCTTTAATCATTTTGCTTGCCCTCCTCTGAACTCTCTCTAGCATGTCCCTGTCCTTTTTGTAGTGGGGAGCCCAAAACTGAACACAGTATTCTAGATGTGGCCTTACCAGTGCAAAATAGAGCGGAATGATCACATCCCTTGATTTGCTGGTAATACTTCTTTTGATGCAGCCCAGTATGCCATTGGCCTTTTTGGCAGCAAGAGCACACTGCTGACTCATATCCAGCTTTCCATCCACCATGACCCCCAGGTCCTTTTCTACAATGCTGCTACTTAGCTGAATGTTCCCCAGCCTGTAGCAGTGCATGGGGTTTTTCCGTCCCATGTGCAGGATTTTACACTTGTCCTTATTGAACCTCATAAGATTTCTATTGGCCCACTGTTCCAATTTATCTAGGTCTCCCTGAATCCTGTCCTTGCCCTCCAACGTGTCTACTGGTCCCCCCAGCTTGGTGTCATCTGCAAACTTACTGAGAATGCAGTCTATTCGATCATCAAGATCATTGATGAAAATGTTGAACAGAACCGGCCCCAGGACCGACCCCTGGGGCACACCACTCATGACTGGCTGCCAGCTAGACATGGAGCCATTGATTCCTACACACTGAAACCGTTGATCTAGCCAGTTTTCTATCCACCTTATAGTCCACCTATCCAACCCATACTTCCTTAATTTGCCAGTGAGAATGCTGTGGGAAACTGTATCAAAAGCCTTACTAAAATCAAGGTATATGACATCAACGGTTCTTCCTGTGTCCAGAAAACCAGTCATCTGATCACAGAAGGAGATAAGATTGGTCAGGCATGATTTACCCTTGGTAAATCCATGCTGACTCTTCCTGATCACTTTATTTTCCTCTAAGTGTTTGAGGATGGATTCTTTGAGAATCTGCTCCAGAATTTTTCCAGGGATTGAGGTGAGGCTGACTGGTCTATAATTCCACGGATCCTCCTTTGTCCCTTTCTTGAAAATAGGCACTACATTTGCTTTTTTCCAATCCTCTGGCACCTCCCCCATTCTCCATGAGTTTTGAAAAATAACAGCCAGCGGTGCTGCTACCTCATCGGCCAATTCCCTTAGCACTTTTGGATGCAGTTCGTCCGGCCCCATGGACTTGTGCACATCCAGCTTCTTTAAGCAGTCCCTAACCTGACCTTCCGTCACCAAGGGCCTGTCGTCTTCTCTCCCATCTGCCACACCCATAGTAGTGGGCTGGGAGCTGACCCTGCCTGTGAAAACTGAAGCAAAAAATGCATTGAGCATTTCAGCTTTTCCCTCATCCTCTGCCACAAGGATGCCTGCCCCATTCAGCAAGGGGCCTACACCATCCCTGATCCTCTTCTTGTTACTGGTATACTTGTGGAACCCCTTCTTGTTATCCTTTACGTCCCTCGCTAGCCGCAACTCCATTTGTCCTCTGGCCTTTCTGATTTTATCTCTGCAGTCCCTAGCAATATCTTTATATGCCTCCTTGGTCATCTGACCAAGCTTCCACTTCCTGTAAGCTTCCTTTCTATGTTTAAGCTCAGAGCAGAGTTCTCTGCTAAGCCATTCTGGCTGCCTCACGTTTGTTCTTTTTCCTAATTGGAATAGCAACTTCCTGTGCCCTTAGCAGGGTTTCTTTAAAATATAACCAGCTCTCTTGGACTCCTCTCCCCTTCAGATTAGTGTTCCAAGGGATCCTGCCCATCAGTTCCCTGAGGGAGCCAAAATCTGCTTTATTGAAGTCCAGGGTTTTTGTTTTGCTTCTTTCCTTCCTTCCTTTAATCAGGATCCTGAACTCAACCATGTCATGGTCACTACTGCCTAGCTTGCCATTTACCTCTACGTCCCTGATCAATCCTTCCCTGTTTGTGAGCAGCAGGTCGAGCGGTGCAAGGTCCCTAGTTGGTTCCTCTAGCATTTGTACTAGAAAGTTGTCCCCAACACTCTCTAAAAATTTCCTGGATTGCCCATGCACTGCTGTATTGGCCTCCTAGCAGATGTCAGGGTAATTGAAGTCCCCCATCAGCACCAGGGCCTGTGATCTAGAAGCTTCTGCTAGTTGTCCATATAACACCTCATCTACCTCATGATTCTGGTCTGGTGGTCTATAGCAGACCCCCACCACAACATCCCCCTTGTTGCTTTCCCCTCTCAATGGAACCCACGGACTTTCTATTGACACGCTTCCACTTCCATAATGGAGCTCTGAGCAGTCATAGAGCTCTTTTACATATAACGCTACTCCTCCTTCTCTTCTTCCCTGCCTGTCTTTCCTGAACAGTTTATACCCATCCATGGCAGAGCTCCAGTCGTGTAGACTATCCCACCACATCTCCATTATTCCTATATCATCATAGTTCCTTGTCTGCGCTAGTATTACCAATTCTTCTTCCTTATTTCCCAGGCTCCTCGTATTAGCATATAGGCACCTAAGATACCCAGCCGATTGCCCTACTTTGTCATGTTATTTTCAATTCTATTACATAAACCTCCTTGCATTTTTTCTTGGAGTTCTCCTCCCCCACTTTCCTTCCATATTGGGGCTTTCAGTAGAGCACTTAAGACATTTATTTGATTCCCCCCCCCCCATGTTCCAACTACCTTCTCTTTTATTGCTGGTGCTACAGTCCCAGCCCCCCCCCCCAGTTCCATCCCTTCCCCCAGGTCACCCACATTGTCACTTACCTGTGGGCTTTGGTCTCCTTCCCCCGTTGAACCTAGTTTAAAGCCCTCCTCACTAGGTCAGCCAGTCTGTGGCCAAATATGCTCTTCCCCTTCCTGGACAGGTGAAGGCCATCTCTGCCTATCAATCCTCTGTCCTGAAACAGGACTCCATGGTCAAGGAAGCCAAATCCCTCCTGACCACACCATCTTCACAGTCAGGCATTCACCTCTAGGATGCATCTGTTTCTCCTCAGGCCTCTAATCTTGACTGGAAGGATCAAGGAGACCACCACCTGTGCTCCAAACTCCTTCACCCTTGCTCCCAGAGCCCTGAAGTCACCTTTGATCTGCTGAGGATCACCTCTTGCAGTATCATTGGTACCTACATGGATAATAAGCATGGGGTAGTAGTCTGAGGGGCGGATGATTTTAGACAATCCCTCCGTTACATCTCGGATATCTTTGTGTTTACACCCATTTTGCCCCTCATACTTGGGAAATGGTCACGTTAACACCCACAAAGCTGCTCAATTGTCTTACCTTGAATCCCTTCTTAAAATCTCTCCTTTGACACGATGCGTACAAGGCAATTGACAAGGGCAAGGTAGCTGGTGTGCTGAGATTGCACCCTACCATGCTGACCAGAACAGCTTCAGTTTCTTTGTGCACCCCCATCTCTCTCTCTGTCTCCACTTGTCTCCTGCCTTACAGATAGACTAAAAGCTCTTTAGTGCACAGCCTTTCTTTTTAGTTTGTGTCTGTACAGCATCTAGCCCAATGACATCTTGGTCCATGACTGGGGTGTCTAGGTGCTGCGCCAACACAGATAATAACTCAGAGGGCTTACTGCAACTCTCCTGAACTGCTTTCAGTGTCTGCTCCATGGACAGGGAGAGGACTTCTGTCCTAGTGATGTCAACTTGGGACCCTTCATGACTGATGAGAAAAACAAAAAAGAGATCCCTTCATCACCCAGGGAGAAGAATCACTTTGGTGGATTTGTAACCAAGCCAGCTGTTAGGCATTTTTTTTTCCCTCTTGAATATCTAATTAATCAAGGGGCATAGTGGTTTGTCTTGTTGAAAGTGTGATGTTCCCATAAGGATTAATGAGAACATTATAGCCAAGTACCAAGTGAAGAATAAAACCCAAGTATCACTACTGCCTGCTTCTCTCCTGTTTAAACACTTGACTTCTACTGATCATATTGCCCTAGTCTACATACCATATCAACTATGTAGCTCCTCACATCAAACCCCTGTGATACAGGAAATAGGTCCCCACTACCACTGCAGGCATAGTCACAAAGGGCAGCCATCTCTACTTACAGCATAATTTAATAAATAAATAAATAGATTACAGGTTAGTGGAGGAGAACATAAGCTGCATATATACATAAATAATAGTTTAAAGAAACTGAATTCAATAAAGGCTGAGGGAGCTTATACATTTCAGAATCTAGTTTCCTCAAGAAAAGTGAACTACCTGTATATACTCATGTATAAGGCGATCTGTGTATAAGCCAACCCTTGGTTAGAACCTTCCAAAACTGGAAAAATGCATGACTCATGTATAAGCCCCCACCCCATGTCTCCAACTCCCTTCCCTAAACACCCCCGCCCTGCACTGCCACATCTCTGACTCTCTTTTAAACCTCCCCGCCCTCTGCCACATCTTCATCCTCTCCTAACCACCACCCCCCCCGCCCTGCACTGCCGGCTGCTCTGGAGTCCCCGATCCAGACATGCCCACCATGCCACCGGCTGCTGCAGAGTCCCTGGGCCCCTCCCTAACCCCCTCTACCCTGCCACCAGCTTCTCCAGAGTCCCCTGGCCCCTCGCTAGGCCCCCACCCCGACGCTGACTCCCTTGGGCCAACCTCCCCACCCAGGGCCCCCTTACCTGGCTGCTCCGGAGGCCACACCACATGCTGGGCAAAGTGAGTTAGAGCCCATGAAAGCTTATGCCCAAAGAAATCTGTTTGTTTATAAGGTGCCATACAACTTTCACTGTTTTGGCTGTACACAGGCTAACACAGCAACTCCTCTGGAAATAGGATCTGTGGTTCTCAAACTGAGGGTTTCAATTTCCTTCCCTTCCTTCACTGGCTAGGAATGGTGGGGAAGAGTGATTCTGAAACCTTTTGGCTGTAACATGGAGTCCTATCTTAAAGAGTTGAAATCCACTAATAATCCCCATCTGCCTGGGTGCTTGCCAACGAAAAGGTGCAAAAACAGGCCTTTGCCCAGACATGAGGTTTTTTTTTTTTAAATATGCTGATCCAACAAGCTCCCAATGGAAGCATAACAATGAGAGACAACAGTCAGCTTATTATGTTAAAGTAAAGTGACTGTCCATTCCAAAACAGGCTCAAAATCCTTGCTGCAGCTGCACATACTCAAAGGTGAATGCTTGAATGAATAAGCCAGGCCATACAGAGCCATTCTGACTCTGAGATTGCTTTCTACACTACAGGGACAACTGTATCAGTAGACCCACATTTTCCCCAACATTGATAAACTTCAGTTCCAGCCTTCACTATCAAAGAGACATCAGCTTGATCCAAGCATTCCATTCCATTCAGGTATTTATGGTGCCCCCATTACCATGGTATCTGAGCTCCCCTCACCTCTTCATGCTGCACTGGGTGATAAAGCACATCCACTACAAATCCAATTGTTTTCCAGGGTGGTGTCTTTCTCTTTCTCAGAATGTGCGGCTGTAGATCATAGCCATTGAGACAACTTTGTGCAGGAAGCCTATCATCTGACCAGTAGATACCTGGGAGATGGATGCTGCCTCTTCAAAGAGGCCTGAAGGAAGTGGAGTTAGTGTACATCA
This sequence comes from Podocnemis expansa, assembly GCA_007922195.1. Classification (NCBI taxonomy): domain Eukaryota; kingdom Metazoa; phylum Chordata; order Testudines; family Podocnemididae; genus Podocnemis; species Podocnemis expansa. The sequence goes on along the minus strand of ML682037.1, from coordinate 13,970,280 downwards.
AGAATCTGTTTGGCTGAAACCCCTGTGTCCTCACACCAGAAATGAAATAACTAATTAATTGTCCTGCTCACCTATGACTCCTAACAAGGCCAGTCACTACCTATGCACATGACAGCTTTGAGGGTAGGCACATAATATCAGTCTAGGTTTTGTGCAGGATGCCTATTATCATAGGAGTAGGGGGAAAAAGCCCTACCATGGTAAAATTACGTAAGAAAGAGAACAAAGCTAATGCTGTTATTATTGATCTGGTATAATAACTGGCTGACAATGCATCACCTCCTTAAAGAATACACAGATGGTCAGCACAAGCAAATACATGAAATACTCCTAACAAACATCTTGCCTCATCTCATTGTAATAACTCTTATTTCCTTTCCCTGCACTCTTTGTCCTCCTATGCTGTCTAATTTAGTGTTTGATCTCCTTGAGGTAGGGCCCTGTCATTGATTTGTTTGCAAAGCATCTAGGATGCCTGTGATAATGTAGGAATAACCAGTGCCCACATGCATTTGATTCCCATAAGAAGCAAGGAGTCCTGTGGCACTTAAAGACTAACAAATTTATTTATCACATGAGCTTTCATGGGTGAAAATCCCACTTTGTCAGACACCTTGAAGACTGGGGGGTGGGCATACAGAATGGGAGGAAAGTAAATGCAGGGGAGTGCAAGCCATGGGATCAGGTCATACTTGATTCCCATAGACAATCATATGAGCAAAGCTAACATTTGCAGGACCTGAAAAGAAAAGAGGACATCAGCACAAGCAAAAATAAATACATTTAAAACAAGTAAATATCAAGTGATTCCTTGTGGGAAAGTTACGGTGTTGTGTTTTGTTTTTAAACCACATTATTTATAACGATTTGTGAGTTTCCTATGAGGATGTTAATGCACCAAGCTGGGGCTAGTGCTTAATCAGTAATGAAAAAGATGCCAGGTCTTAAGCAATCTTTTTTCCATTCATAATTGATGCACAAACCATGAGTGTCAGGACTACGGACTGCCCAGCCTGATGGATTAGCCCTGACATTAATTAAGCACTGGCTGGGATTTAGGAGATCTGGATTAAATTCCTGGCTGAATCACAGACTCCCCCCTTAGACCCTGATCTGGTCGCTTTCCCTCTTTGCCACAGTTCCACAGCTGCAAAACAGGGATAATGTTGCTCTTCCTTTCCCCTTCCCTCTCACCTATTTAGGCTGTAAGGGCAGATGCTGCCTGCCCTTCACTATATATACATACAGCACTAGGCACAACAGGGCCCTGAACTCTGCTGGAGACTCCAGGTACTTCCTCTCTTTATCCTCATACCAGATGTAATGTTGATGGCAGGCACTGCAGACTCCTTCAGGTCACCTGATCATACTTACAATTGTAGTACAGTAGGACCCAGAGGGTGCCTTTAGAGTCAGTGGGGAACACACATCTAGTTAGAGACCATTCTTGCCACAAAAATCTAAAAAGAGAAAAGGCTGGAAGAGGAAATTATGTGCTCAAGTCACATAGCAGGGAGCAATGCAAGTCTCAGACTGGTGCCCTATATAGTGGGCCAGATTGCTGCCCATCGTCTCTAGAGTCAAGTTAAACCTCTATAGCTTTGCAGTTCAGTCCTGGGCCTTCCATTGAACAGCTGGAAAGCAGAGGCATCAGCACACTTAAGAGTTTAATTTTTTTTTTCACAAAGAACATTCTCAAGAAAGTCAGCAGCACCATTACTGATGTCTAGAAAAAATGACCAGAGGTCAGGTTTACATGACTAGAAAAATCAGCTATGAGGTACGTGGCAAATCCTTGCTGCAGCTGAATGGAAGTTCACTGGTTGCTCACATTTCTGCATAGGGCCTGAGAGTTACTAGACTCAAGAAGTGTCTGAGGAAAACAACAATCAGCAGAAACCTGCCTCATCATTGGGATCATTTGAGTGTAAAAGACGCAAGGAGTCCTGTGACACTTAGAGACTGACAGATTTATTTATCGCATGAGCTTTCGTGGGAGAAAAGTTCCCCATCTTCAACGCATCTGACGAAGACAGATTTTCTCCCACGAAAGCTCATGCGATAGACTAAGAGATTTATTTAAGTGCCACAGGACTCCTTGCGTCTTTTGCTGAAGTAGACTGACTCGGCTGCTCCTGTGGAACTGGGCAAAATTAGAATTTAACTCCTGTAGTGGAATCCAATGTGGCCTTCAGAGCACATGTCCAAGACCTCAGATGGTTCATGGACATACTATCCCTACTACGCAAGAAAATTTTACCCTAATTCATGCAAAGCCTAGCCACAAATGGCAGAGAAGAAATGGGAGCTCTTCAGCAGCCTGGAGGTCAGAGGCCCCTCAGCAGAACTCGCATGCAGTGGTATTAGAGCAAACCTCCAGGTCTACCTGCTCACAATGTGACCTGCACTGACCCCAAGCCTGACTTTGAGAGGTTTCTTATCAGGAGCATTGCTAAGAACTAGAACCTCTGGTTCAAGCACTTTTCAGTGACCTGTACCAAGTAATTGCTAGCTCTTTGGTTATAATGGCTTGCATCTTGGAGGTGTCCCCAGAGTCAGTTTTACTACCGTTCAGGCCAGTTCTTCAAAGCACCTGATAACGTGGGATTTTCAACCATGAAAGTCATGTGATAAATAAATTTGTTAGTTTTTAAGAGCCACATAAAACAAGGAGGGAGTCGCCAAACTAGACTAACACGGCTACCCCTCTAAAACTTTCCAAGTGACAAGCTGTAAGGAGGGAAATATTCTCAGCTCCTGCCCATTCAACCCAGAAAAGTTAAAGCACCCCCTACGGACTAATATAAGGGGAATGATCTTTCAGCCAAAATTGTTCAACATCTTGCATTTAAGGGCCCAATTTTCAGCGAGAGCTCGGCACCCAGCAATGCTGGAGAACTCAGTTCCTTTGAAAATCTAGCTCAAGATAAACAGACAGTGATGGCTTAAAACAGGGGTCTCAAACATGTGGCCCGTGGGCCGCATGTGGCCCCTAAAGCTATTTCCTGTGGCCCGCAATGACACAATCATTACCGATGTTTGCAATATCATTGTATGAAAAGGTTTCAGTGGTGCAGCCCTTGGGCTAATGTACTAGTCTTCATGCGGCCCTCGTGGTGATCTGAGTTTGAGACTCCTGGCTTAAACCTACCCTATGAACTTCATGGGGATGATTCTGGCCAAAATTTGAGCACTGACTAAGGTGTTTTGAGTTGAACAACCAAAACCTGAAGCACTTAAAATTATTAAAGTGCCTGAGTTTAAGAAGGATTGGTGCGCATTCTTGCCTGAAAAAGTCAGGCTCCTTTAAATTACCTCAGCCTGAACACCCAAAAACATGTACACATGCACGCACGCGCATGTATGTGCAGACATACACATGCAAGATGCAAGTTTAAACCTTTGCCTATTACAATGGGGACCAAAGTGCCCCAAATGAAACAGACTCAAAACACGGGAACCACACCTCCTGACCATTCTTTGGCCTCAAACCCTTGATAAAAAAGAGGCAGCCATTGGCTTGACGGGAGAAAAATCTCATCCTGACAGTTTCACACATCTGTGCCTATTCTGATTTATTTTAACAGCTGAAGAATAAGGTCCTTGTGTTACTTTGTAAAGTTCTATTGCAAGTTCTAAATCGCTTGCACTCAAAAGTTATGTAACTTTTTGTGTTAATTATAGAATTCAGTGGGAACTACTACAGCTTGAGTTACCAGCCAATGCTCTTTAACACGGGACTCAACCAAATGGCAACTGGTGACATATATTCACTAATAGGGTACAGATGCTCATGGTGACAAAGGTGACTGAAGGAGATGCTGAGAAGTTAAAAGGTACAGCATTGCCATCCCTTTGAGAACAAAAGGCTTTTCCTTCTCTGTAATACAAGTCCAATTAGCATACCCAATCCTTGGCCATCAGCAAAGTAACAGTTTCTTTTAGAGAGAGATGTGGTCTGAGCGCAAGCTTGATTCACTGCCCATTGAAGTTGAAGCAAATCTTTCCACCAATTTCATTTCTCAGCTCAGAAGCATGGACCCTCTGAATTCCCATGAAAGCTCTGCTACAGACTCCCTTTGCAGCATGATGCCAGGCATCTCACTTGTATCTATTACACTGGCTTTAAAAATGGGATAATGGCTACCTGCTTAGCTTTGATGGCTAAACATCACTGTTAGGTATTACTAGGTCATGTCCCACAATAAATGCATGGCTAGTATGTTGACAACTATATTGTTCTCATGTACATCAAATTCCTTACCCTAAACAGCTTTCTGTCAAGACCAGAAATGGATTTTGCAAGTTTTGTTTCAGTTTTCTTTTAGATACTACAAAGAGCCAAATAGTACTTATAAAGTTAGGAAAATAATCAGCAAGGCTGCATCATATGTGTTGCTTTCTCCATTTCCCAGTAGAGGGCACATTTGCCTCAGTTTTAATACTTAAAAAAACCAAAAGAGTAGTATTGTAGCATTTTTAAAGACTAACAAATTTATTTATTGCATGAGTGTGAAAGTGGGATTTTTCTCCCACAAAAGCTCATGCGATAAATAAATCTGTTAGCCTTTAAGTGCCACAGGACTTCTTGTCTGTTCTGCTGAACTAGACTAATCTACCCCTTTGGAACTTTTTATACTTAGGTTCCCACCAGCAATACAGGCCTCTAGCAATTTGTACAACCTAAATTTGTTTAGTTCTGTCATTAACATGAGGTGATCCTCATTACGTTGTGTCCCATTAATGGAAGAACATCAACACATTGTCAATCATTTCAAAACTCTGCACTATTGAATATTCTGATTTGTCAAGGGAAAGCTGATAAGAAACTATGCTCTTGAAATGTTAGACTTCTCCCAGCATTAACCTTAAAGGAATTAGAGAACTATATATGGGGACACAAACTGAACATTTGACTTCTCTCTATGGTGAAAATGTACACATTGAAATTATACAGGAACAAATGGAGGGGAGAGCCCAAAGTGAATGATTTAATTACAGGAAGGCAAGAAAAACTAGGCATGAAACAGACTTGAATGGGCGTGAAAATGGAAAAGCAAACCAGAAAGAAATGATGAAACACCCAGAAAGATTTTATCACAAAAAGTAAAAGTGATTTATTATTTAAAGAGACAGTTACAGAGATACTGAAAGCTGTTCACACCCCCAGAAGGAGTAAGAAACAAAGCTCTCTTCATGGAAGAAGAGAAGGAGTTTTCCCATCAGGTAGAAGAGAGCAGCTGAACCGTCTGGGCCAAGTAATCATAGGGTTGGAAGGGACCTCACAGATCATCTAGTCCAACCCCCTGCCAGAGGCAGGACCACTCCCACTAAACCATCCCACTCATGGTTTTGTCCAGCCGGGCCTTAAACACCTCCAAAGATGGAGATTCCACCACCT
>ML682037.1:13677932-13964869 GCA_007922195.1 Podocnemis expansa | reverse complement strand
GTCCAGCCGGGCCTTAAACACCTCCAAAGATGGAGATTCCACCACCTCCCTCGGCAGCTCATTCCAATGCTTCACCATTTGCCTAGTAAAAATTTTTTTTCTAATATCCAGCCTCGACCTCCCTAACCATAACTTGAGACCATTGCTCCTCATTCTGTCCTCTGCTACTACCGAGAACAGTCGAGCTCCATCGTCTTTGGAGCATCCCTTCAAGTAGCTGAAGGTTGCTATCAAATCCCCCCCTCAATCTTCTCTTCTGCAGACTAAATAAGCCTAATGCTTTCAGTCTTTCCTCATAGGGCTTGTGCTCCAGCCCTTTAATCATTTTGCTTGCCCTCCACTGAACTCTCTCCAGCATGTCCCTGTCCTTTTTGTAGTGGGGAGCACAAACCTGAACACACTATTCCAGATGTGGCCTCACCCGTGCAGAACAGAGGGGAATGATCACATCCCTTGATTTGCTGGTAATACTTCTTTTGATGCAGCCCAGTATGCCATTGGCCTTTTTGGCAGCAAGAGCACACTGCTGACTCATATCCAGCTTTCCATCCACCAGGACCCCCAGGTCCTTTTCTATAATGCTGCTACTTAGCTGAATGTTCCCCAGCCTGTAGCAGTGCATGGGGTTTTTCCATCCCACGTGCAGGATTTTACACTTGTCCTTATTGAACCTCATAAAATTTCTATTGGCCCACTGTTCCAATTTATCTAGGTCTCCCTGAATCCTGTCCTTGCCCTCCAACCTGTCAACTGGTCCCCCCAGCTTCTGACCAAGCTTCCACTTCCTGTAAGCTTCCTTTTTATGTTTAAGCTCAGAGCAGAGTTCTCTGCTAAGCCATTCTGGCTGCCTCACATGTTTGTTCTTTCTCCTAATTGGAATGGCAACTTCCTGTGCCCTTAGCAGGGTTTCTTTAAAATATAACCAACTCTCTTGGACTCCTTTCCCCTTCAGATTAGCATCCTGAGGGATCCTGCCCATCAGTTCCCTGAGGGAGCCAAAAGCTACTTTTTTGAAGTCCAGGGTTTTTGTTTTGCTTCTTTTCTTCCTTCCTTCCTTTAATCAGCATCCTGAACTCAACCATGTCATGGTCACTACTGCCTAGCTTGCCATTTACCTCTACGTCCCTGATCAATCCTTCCCTGTTTGTGAGCAGCAGGTTGAGAGGTGCAAGGTCCCTAGTTGGTTCCTCTAGCATTTGTACTAGAAAGTTGTCCCCAACACTCTCTAAAAACTTCCTGGATTGCCCATGCACTGCTGTATTGGCCTCCTAGCAGATGTCAGGGTAACTGAAATCCCCCATGAGCACCAGGGCTTGTGATCTAGAAGCTTCCACTAATTGTCCATAGAACACCTCGTCCACCTCCTGCTTCTAGTCTGGTGGTCTATAGCAGACCCCCACCACAACATCCCCCTTGTTGCTTTCCCCTCTCAATGGAACCCACAGACTTTCTATTGGCACGCTTCCACTTCCATAATGGAGCTCTGAGCAGTCATAGAGCTCTTTTACATATAGTGCTTCTCCACCCGCTCTTCTTCCCTGCCTGTCCTTCCTGAGCAGTTTATACCCATCCATGGCAGAGCTCCAGTCGTGCAGACCATCCCACCACGTCTCCGTTATTCCAATGATTTCATAGTTCCTTGTCTGCGCTAGTACTACCAATTCTTCCAGCTTATTTCCCAGGCTCCTCGCATTAGCGTATAGGCACCTAAGATACATGGCCGCTTGCCCTACTTTGTCATTTTGATTTTCAATTCTATTACATATACCTCCTTGCATTTTTTCTTGGAGTTCTCCTCCCCCACTCTCCTCACATATTGGGGCTTCAGTAGAACACTTAAGACAAACCTATATGACACTTAAGTTCTTAAATACGTAAAACAAAAACAGAGAAAGTCACTGCATCATGAAGGAATGGTAGAGAAAGTCTAATAGAACAAAAAGATGGTACAAAGGGGATTCAAAAGCAAGATGGAGCACACTATCCATAGTCATGCCAAAAGAGGCATTTAGTGTTGCAGACTGTGATGCTATCCAAAGTTTCATGGCTGGACAGGTTACGCAATATAGAGATTGCTGTAATTCAACAGATTACTAACTGCACTTTGGACTCCTGGATGCTATTCCAAGCCCTGCTCCAGACTTGCTGAGGGCTGTCAAATGAATGCACACAAAAATGATGATAGACAAAAAATCACACTATATCACCCATGGATGAACACGCTTCACAAAGCGATCATTATCTCCTAGCTCGCACTCTCCAGTCTCAAAGGGAAGTGGCACTACACCTGCAAAAGACCTGCCAAGAAGCTGTTATCTGTTAATACATAAACCCAGTTAGTTCTTTTCTTTCTATGTATTTGACTCATTTATATGTTCTTTGGAATCTCTATGATATTCAGGAATGTCACTGCCCAGGGAAAAGACCCAAGGCATGGGCCCATGCCCTGCCCCCTGGCCACCATCCGACACCCCAGGCCCGATCCTGCATCGGTCTCCTGGCATTATCACCCTGGCACCAGATCCCCAGCTAGTTCGGGGTGGGAGAGTGGGGCACCACTGCAGGTGTCCAGGCCTCAATCCCTGCCCAGGGATGGGGACAGAGAGACGTGTGCTGTGGCTGGCACCCCAGCCCCAGGTCCCCGGTCAGGGCCAGGGCTGGGAGTGGCAGGGGCTGGCCTGGACACATGGGGCAGTGGTGCTGAGACTTGGGGCATGCACCCTGTGTGCCAGGTGCCAGCAATGCCCTGATGATATTAACAAAAAATAGGATGACCTCTAAGGACCTTACCACTCATCCTTGAGCAAAAAATACCCCTATTCAGGCATTCTCTGTTAGGCTATATATGATAATAATCCTCTGCATTTTACTGTCCATAAAACTCCGGATAATCTAGGAAATCGTCTCTTTAACTTATAATATTTACATAAGCCCATATAGATCTGGAAAACTGATAAAAAGTAATTGTTATGGCAGATGTTTTCTGTTGGGGAATCAGCAGGACAGAATGATTATGGGGGGAAGAAAGACCCAACTGAAAAATATTCTTATCTTGAAGAATTTTTATGTCTCAGCTGTAAATAATGTACTTTCACACATAACCCAGGTAGAGTGAGAATACAGAGAAATGCCATCAGAACAAATGTCTCTCTAAGCCTGGGGGGTCTCAAACATGCAGCCTGTGGGCCGCATGCGGCCCCTAAAGTTATTTCCTGCAGCCCGCAATGACACGATTGTTATTGATATCTGCAATATCATTCTATGGAAAGGTTTCGGTGGTGCAGCCCTCATGCTCCTGTATTAATCCTCATGCGGCCCTCATTGTGATTTGACTTTGAGACCCTTGCTCTTAGCAAACATCTTTCTTTGTTTCAAAAAAACTATATAACAATAGTGAGGGAACCTAACTGGGGACCAGAAACTGCTGCATCCCTCTACTAACAGTAAAAAGGAAACAACTCACTATTTGATCTTTCAGCAAAGAGTTGTAATGTATCTATTCTGTCTTTAGTGCTGTACAGGGGTTAAAGTAAGACGGAACGCCCCAGAAGGCTGTTCCAGGGCCTGCTATTTTAGGGGCTCAGCGTTCCGGGGCCCCTAAAAATAGAATGTGGTGCCAGAATGCTGCATTCCAGGGCCCACCATTGAAAAATAGCAAGGCCCTGGAATGCAGCATTCCGGTTCCACAGTCTATCTTTAGGGGCCCCCGAATGTTGAGCCCCTAAAAATAGCAGGCCCCAGAGAGGCGTTCTGCTGCATTCCGGCCTGCAGGGGAAGGGGCAGACCCAGGGGCATTGCTGGGAGCCTCAAGCCCCGACCCAAAGCCCTCCGCTTCCACGACTGCCCCAACCTAGGGCCTGCAGCCTCTGCTTCAGCTGCATCACAGCCTGGATCTGGGGCCTACGCGCCCCCCCCCCCAGCTGCGCTGCCATCAGTGAGTGTGGGGGCAGCGGCATGGGGGGGGGGGCAGGAGCTGGTGTTCAGGGGTCCCATTGGCACAGGAGCATTCCGGGGGCCCCCAAATTATACTTTAACCCCTGGTGCTGTATGAATCTCTGATTGACAGTCTTTGATTAAATAATCACAACTGAGCCTGTTATTCAACAATTGTGAATGATCATTAACTCAGATACACAACAAATTTTAAATTGATAACTTTGCTAGATAAGAAAAAGCATGGACTGAATGGAGACACTGGTTTTGTGGGTTATTACAACAAACTGTAACCCACTTACACGTCTCCCCCAGCCTACTACACCTCCCCCAGGACTGGCGAGATGTTAATAATCCACTTCCCTTTGAATCATAATTTGAAGTATGTACTAACTACTTATGCTAAACAATCCACCTTGCATGCATCTGTGAATACACTGTCTATACACAAAGAACTCTTCAAAGTGTCTCACGAAGTGGGATTTTCTCCCACAAAAGTGCATGTGATAAATAAATCTTTTAGACTAAGTGCCACAAGCCTCCTTGCTTTTAAAGAACTCTGTGTAGCTCAAAAGTTTGCCACGCACCAAGAGATGTTGGTTCAATAAAAAATTTTATCTCAACCAGCTTGCCTCTCGAATACCCTAGGACCAGCATGGCTCTAACAGTCTGTATATTTTTAACCACACAGACATTTAACCAACCAGCACCTTTCTCTGTAAAATGAGGAGTTTAAACCCTGCCCCTTGAGTGTGCAGGTAGCACATTCATGGAATCTGAGGGGATGCGTGGGAGGGGAAGACATGGGGCAATCACATTTCTACTAGGTGTCAGTGGAGGTGGCAGCCATGATGGCCACCCAGCCCCACACGTAGCCCCCTGGACTATGCTCCCTGATGGGCCTCCATCTCCGGGCCATCCAGCACAAGGGGAAAGAGTGTTAAGTATCAATCTCCCCTGATGGCTCTCAATCGCCTGTGTGAGTTTCTTCCTCCCTAGCTTTGTGTCAACAAGGAGGGGGGTGAGTTCCTATCCCCCCTGAACAGTTTCTCGGCACCCCCGTCACCACGAAGGAGGGGTCATTGTCTGGGGTCCCAGTTTTATCATTGGTCCTGACCAGGATCCTTCTAATTGGCTATTTTTACTCTGGCTGGGCAAAATTCTATTAAAACCCCCTGTCTCAGCTAGCTTGTTGTTCTCCCACCCTCGGATGCTAAAGGGCACGTCGTGACCCGGTCGGACTGATCCCCCGACTGAGACAGGGAGTACCCACCCCCGAGACCCTCTTTTTTTATTGGGGTGTACACGGATTGCCGGCCGAACGATTAAGTGCTGAGATGCTGCAGCTGGTCTGCCTCCTCGCTTTGGGTTCTACTACGGTCCTGGGACAGGTATTATAAATTGATATAGGCCTCCTACCTTCTCTTAATCATTCTACTTGGTACCATTTATATATAGTCTGTGATTGTAGCTTCTTCACCTGAGTTTTGCATAGTTTGTGTAGTTATTATTTTCTCTGTATCCTGCATAATCTTTTTATGATATAGTTGTTTAAGGTCTAGCATAGTTGTGTGTTGTTAATTCGCCAGGTGTTTTGTTAGTCATTTGTATTTGCATCCTTCTTACTGTATAATTGTTCATTACTCTGCTTCTGCTCTAAACTGCTGGCCCCAGACTTCCCCAGTGTACACGGGGGGGAGTGTGGGGGTTTATTTTCTCTCATCTGACTTTTTTTTCATTCTGCCGCCCACCCTTCTTGGCTAGCAAGGAGGAATGGCTTCCAGCCATTGGTAAATACGCGTCGGGTGGGCTGGTCAGTGCCTATACCGATGTTGAGGCAGTAAAAGGCCAGAAAAGTCCTTGACTTATTATGGCCACCCTCTTGTTGGTCATTAATCCACACTGTTATTTAACTATAAGTACTTTTGTAGGTTGTAAGTGTTTTGCATAGACTCTCATACTTTATCCTGTTGTTTGGCTGGAGGTGTTTTACAGGTGCTTTATATAGACTCTTGCTCCACACTGATTACTTGGTTATAAGTGCTCTGCATAGGTTTTTAGCTTTATATTGTCATTTAGTTATAAGTGTTCATTTAGATTTTGCTTTATGCTATTAGTTGGTTATAAGTGTCCTATATAGATTTTTGCTTCATATTGTTAGTTGATTACAAGTGGTTTTGCATAGATCTCCTTGTTTTACACTGTTAAGGGGTTGAAGGTGTTTAAGGTATCACTATAAAAGTAGGTTTTTTTGTTTAATTGAACTGGTGTCTGTCTCATTGGTGGGTGTCTCTGGTCCATCCCAGTCACATCGCGAACCCGGGGTTCAACACTAGGGTTTGTTTAATTTTATTACATTTGTGTGGAGCAGGCTCAAAATACATTTTTTCTCTCCCCCCCCCCCCCCTCAACACTGCTTAGCTTTGAACTCATCAGCAGTACCTTTCTCTTCAAGAGAACTCTATGTTCCTGAGTTTAAAGTTAAGCAGAAGCCACAGCATCCAGCACCTGAAGGACTGAACCCAACATTACATAAGCAAACAGCTTGATTTCTCTCCCCTTTGCCTCCCACTTCTGTCTTGCTGTGCTTGCAGAAATACTATACAGTGCTCTGTCTCTTTAAGGTGGAGTCTGGAAGGCAGTCAGCTGAAGAAACCAGATGGAAGCAGTTCAGGGCCAGCCAATCGCCAGGCAAGGGCAAGCACTTAGGAAATGCTCAGTGAAGTTGGAAGAAAGCAGTGGCCTGACTGTGTTTACGACTGGGATTGAGGATACTGGCATTCCCCTGCTCTGCACTGATGGTGCTGATCCCACTCCTCCAAGGATGCATCCAGCTCCTTACCCTGCCTGTGTACCTGCTCTACTGTCTGGGCTTATGGGACCCCCTCTGTAAGAAAATCTTCCCATACTTCATGGCCAAGATCAGCATCGTCTACAACCGCAAGCTCTTCCGGCAGAAACAGGACCTGTTCAGCAGCATGAGAGAGTTTGCTGGCTCCTCGGGGGAGCTCAGGCTTCTAGAAATAGGCACAGGTTCAGGTGCCAACTTCCAGTTCTACCCACCGGGCTGCAAGGTGACATGCACGGACCCTAACCCCAACTTTGAAAGGTTCCTCCTCAAGAGCATCATTGCCAACCCACACCTCCAGTTTGAACGCTTTCTCGTGGTTGGTGGTGAGGACCTGCAACCGGTGGCTGACAGCTCCATGGATGTGGTGGTTTGCACCTTGGTGCTGTGCTCGGTACGCAGCATTGAGCAAGTCCTGAGAGAAGTCTTGCGAGTGCTCAGGCCGGTGAGTATGGGAACCATTGGGCTAGAGGGTGGTAGTTTATTTAATTATGGGCCACGCTGAGCCATGCGAATGCTGGAAGTGTGTGTGTGGAGGTACCTACCCCAGAGATGCATCCCTGCCTGAGAAGCAAGGAGTCCTGTGGCCTTAAAGACTAATAGATTTTTTTAATCACATGAGCTTTCCTGGAAGAAAATCCCACTTCGTCATGTGCTTTAAAGATGGAGGACCTTACAGAGTGGGATGAAAATAAATGCAAGGGAGTGTAAGACATGGGATCAGGTCCTACAGTAACAGCAAATCAGAGTAGTTGTTAAGATTCAAACACTGGGAAACAGCACACAGAGGAGGGTGAGGTCGAATCACCTGTTGTAATGGGAAAAGAAGCCATGATTTAAGCCTTCTTTCACACAATCAAATCTGAATATCAATTCTAATTCAGCTGTTTCTCTTTGAAGTCTCAATGTCCCACTGACTTTACGGATTATTTGTTAACAGCTGTGCTCAAGAGAGTGATTAGAAAGATGGAAGTGCTCAACAAATAGTTTTTTGAGTGTTGTAGTTTCTGATGTCAGCTTTGTGCCTCTTTTTTCTTTTGTACAGAGAATGTCATGTTTGTCCAATTTATAAGGTGTGGGGGCATTTCTGGCTCATGATGGCATAAATCACAGTGGATGAACAGGTGAATGAGCCCTTGATGGAGTATCTGGCTTAATTAGGTCCCACGATGGTGTCTTTTGTGCACATGTGTGGCAAAATTGGCAACGTGGTTTGTTGGAAGGGTTGGTGCCTTCTTTAATGTTTCTGTTGTTAGGCCTGTAGTTGCTGGTGAGTATCTGTTTAAGGTTGCACAAAAATATTTGCAACTATATTCACAAATTCTGTTGCATTGCTTCAGGACTTAATAGGGACATTGGATTTTTCTCTCATTACAACAGGTGATTTGACTTCATCTCCCCCTGTATCCTGTTTCCCAGTGTCTGGAACTGTTTTGATTTGCTATTACAGACTGACTTAAACTTCCCTGCATTTATTTCCTCCCATTCTGTAAGTCCCCCCATCTTCAAAGCATCTGATGAAGTGGGATTTTCTCCCACAAAAGCTCATGCAATAAATATATTTGCTAGTCTTTAAGTATCACAGGACTCCTCGTTTGTTAGTTTTAGCACAATGCTGCAATGAATGGCATGTAAATCCTAATATGCAGGGGAATTCAAAGAGGTGTTCCCTTAAAATTCTGTTAAATCATAAAAAGATTAGATGGTGTAGCTTAGTTACAACATCCACATGCAAGCATGCTACAAATTATTCATCAAGTCTCTTACTCTGAACCAGTGTTCCCTCTAAGCAGATGATGCAGCTGAGCAAGTTGTGGTATTTACTGAGCAACAATTTGAGGCCTGGGCAACAGTTTTTTGGTGCTCAAAGTATCAGCATGCCTAAGTATCTTAAGTCAAAAGTAACTCATAGATGTCTTTTCATTCAAACTTCAATAAAAATGTTAAATTGATGTCCTGTGATTTTATTAATTTACTAAACAAATGTGAGACAACGAAACTTGCTGCCTGTCTAGCCTCTACCATCATCTACACCGCTCAGTTTTTGTTGCCTGTCTTTGTCGGATTTGCAGAATACATATATAGACAAAGTGGGATTTTCTCCCACAAAAGCTCATGCAAAAAATAAATCTGTTCGTTTTTAAGTGCCACAAGACTCCTTGCTTTTTTTGCTTTACTAGACTAACACGGCTGCCCCTTCGGAATTTAAGTCCCGGTTATGCTGCCCAACTGGGGTAAAAGGGATTCAAAGTGGATCAGGCCCTAAATGTCCAAAACGTAGATCGAAATTAAGTAGGTAGCTTCAGATTTAATCATGAGACTGACATGTTATGGGGCTTGTATTTAATATCTAGCTATCAACCTTGAAAATACACCTATTCTGCCGTCAGTAAACATATTAAATTACCATGCATTGCAAATCACAATCACAAGGTAGCAACTGCTTCCCAGATTCCCTCGGGGCAACACCTTAAGTAAAGTTATCTGAGAAATTCAAAACTTTTAAAGGTGGCAAGGGCAGAAAACATGTTTCGAGATAGTTTCTCACAGCATCACATCTCTGTAACCAGGGCCATCTTTTGTGCCTAAAGAATTTGCATCAAATAGAGCTAGTTTAGAGTCTGTTACATTATCATGCCCAATCATACCTCTCAAAAGCTAAATATGGGACAACAATCCCCTAAGTGAATGGCAAAAACTTGATTAGGCATACAGGAAACTTTAAACACTGTGAGTATCTTCCTTTAATATAAAGTGTCTCTAACATCTCAGTTTTGGAGTTTGAGGTTTTTGTTTTTTTTTTATCCAAATCATTTTCAACAATAAAAGGGAGGCTATAATTAGTATGCCTAGGGTGTAAATACTCTCAAAACTAAAATAAGCAACATGAGGTACAATTGAGATTTGCGTATCTGGTAGTGGAATATAATAAAGGTTGTTTAATAATTTTTAATTTTTGACAGTTAAAGCAAACCTTATCAAAGCTGCAAGAAGCAAGAGCACAAATGGATTTGTGAAAGAAAATGATTATTTTTCTAACACATTTTTGGGGAAATAGAAATACAAAGTCTCTTTTTGAAAAATTATTGCACCACTGGCAATATTTTTTTCCTTCTGCCTTAAAGGACTTTTTATCCTTTCAGTTTTTCATTTCGTTTTCCTAATCATTAGGATTTGCTTCCTTCCATCACAGGAGGCTATACAAAGTTACATTGTAAAGCCCCACCTTGACAAACTGATTGCATTAGAATCGCTCACAGGAAAGAAAATAAATCTGAAATTAACCCAACTTGTTTTTGCTTATTTTAAAGGAACGCTTTTCTTTCAGGAGCCTTTTAGCAAGTGAAAAGCAAAGCATTCCCCCTTGATAGAGATGCTAAATGGCTCAATACAATTTTGCTTGGGTCCTTCAAGTCCCAAGTCCTCCTCCAGCTCCAACCTGGCTCCTTTGCCTGCAGCCCAGCTCCCATCCCCTGCCCCCACAGAGAGCCATGCGTCCCTGTGGCCACTACATGGCTGCCTCTGGGAGCCCCACGATTTAGCCCTGCCATCTCTCAGGGTCCCCCCTCTTCCCCAGGCTCAGGGCTGCTCACCTGCTGGGACCCACACAGGCCCCGAAGATGCCACCATCTCTGCACAAGCAGCCTGGTGCAGAGGAGAGGGACAGATTTAAATTTCCCTCCCCCTCTGCTCCTTCCCTGGTGATGTGCAGCAGGAGGGAGGGGCTGTCAGCTCTCACTGCTCCCGCAGGCAGCACAGGCTGCCTGCCGGAGCTGAGACAGGAGACCCATGGGGCTCCTCTGGGCTGGGGAAAGGCAGGGCTGCCTGCGCTGTCCCACATGCTCACTACGCTGGTGGGGGTGGGGGGGCACTGCGCCCCTGCCCACTAGCACAGCTTAGAGGGAACATTGCTCTGAACCCCAAATTATCTGATTCTACCCCTAATGGATTTTGTGTTATATATTCAGAAGCTCCTAAGCCATGACAGGACCTAAAAGTTCTTTTTCAAAAAGTGATTACGGCATTTAGAAGCCTAAATCTCTTTAAAAGCCAATGAAACTGAGGGGCCTAAGCACCTAAGAAACTTTTGAAAGTGCGACTGACTGAGAACTCAAAATGTTCATCTTGAGTTTTCCTTTCTCTACCTTTAAACTTAAGAAGGAAGCACAAATGTGCTACCTCTTTAGTCCACAGACCTCAGAACACACCTATAAGAAATGTGTTAATACAATTTTTATTGCCTGAATGAGCAAGTGAAACTGCACATAACTTTCTCATTAAGATGAAAGTTATCCCACCCAGCAGGCTGCACAGGAAGTCTACTGAGCTAGTTTAGGTTAGGGGGAATTAAAAGGCCTTTTCCTCCTTGTTCTGGCAATTGAATTCTCTCATCATGCAGAGCAAGATGGGTAGAACTACACTACAGTTGGACCACTGGAATAGCCTCCAGCCTTGTAACATGAAACACCACAGAGGGAAACTGATCAGCTGTTCTGGTGCCATCCACAGCAGTTCTCACTGTAATGCTTGCTGTTCATTCAGTAGCGGAGCTTCTGGTACTCCAGTTCCCTGAACCTTTGGTCAGCAGAAGCACATGTAGGATGGCACCAGGGAGGAATTCAGAAAGAACACCTTCATTTCAAACAGAGCAATCCAAATAATGTTTGATTTCAGGACCTCTCATGCAGACTGCAGGGCCTTTACGAAACATTAGAATGAACACTTCTGTTGAGAATAGAGCAATGAATGAAGAATGAGTGGACATTGCAGGGGCTGGAGCTGACCAGGATGAGATTAGTTTGAATAACCCTGCTCTCCTCTTTTCACTACCAGCTCTTCTGCTCTCCAAACTCACCTGCTGTCTCCACTAACAATAGGGCATGCCTGCTAGACGCTGTGAATGCTGCAGTGTTATTTGTAGATATCTTTTGGACTGCAAAACTATGCAATGTCCTGTAATATCCACGCCTACCAAAGTTAATGCTGTATATTCACTGATAACCTCTTTCCCTATTGCTTTCAGTATCTCATCCATGCACATTGTCTATATGGGCAAGTTTGTTCATTATAACTTAAATATGTGAATTGAAACTGATATCAGTGAAACCTCTTAGTGAACATTCTTAAACCAAAAAAGGCACTCTTACACTGGAATAACTCAAAGAAGGAGTCTGGTGGCATTTAAGTAAAAAATTTATTTATCACATGAGCTTTTGCGTGAGGAAGTGGGATTTTTTCTCCCATGAAAGCTCATGAGATAAATAAATGTGTTAGACTTAAACCAGGAGTCTGGTGACACTTTTAGTTTTGCTGAACTAGGCTAACATGGCTGCCTTTTGGAACTTGTCAGAATAACTCAGTGGTTTTCAACCTCTGGTCTAAAGTTTTCAAAAGGGGCCCACACTTCCACTGAAAATGTTTTAGGATCTGCAAGTGAAAAAGGGTTAACAACCACTGGTTTAGTTTATATGATTTGGGAACAGATTTAAGCTCAACTGAAAAAGCTACAAGAGTGCCCACAAAGAGATGCGGTGGGTTTCATCTGCATAATTGGTAAAAAGTTTCCCCTTGTAGACAAAGCCTTGGATGTGGCTATCAAGAACGCTCTTTTAAGGTAATCCAATACACTTTTTTTTCACTGCAGACCTAAACTCAAAGTGCAGGAAAACCACATACAGCAACTTCCACACCAAGCCAGGTAAAAAAAAATCTAAACAGAATCCATAGCTCCTATCTCAGCCTCTACTAAACCCAGCCTTGAGTGTTATCAATAGGTTTGCTCTCAGCACTAGCTCGGCTACTTACCTGGTGGTTTTGATCACTGAAATATGCTGCACCAGATCTGCTTTCTAGCAATGGATTCAACAAGCCAGCTGTGCATCTCACAGAAACGCCAGTGAAGCAAACCTCATCCCCTGTATATTGTGAGTCATTAATATATATATATATATATAAAAAAAAAAAATCTACTGATATCTATGGATGCCTGATCTTTGTCCAGTGGCACCGTCCTCACCATGCTGTACAAACATCATTGAATTAACCCTTGCCTCTTTAGAAGATATGGTACGTGTTCTCATCATCCCCATTTTACAGACAGGAAAAACTGACATACAGGAAATCTAAGTGATTTGCTCAAAGGCACATAAGGCAGTAGTGACACAGCTGGGTACAGACTCCACATGTGCTGATTCCCAGCCACAAGAGCATCCTTCCTTTTGCGCATAGAACTCAAACATTTCTGTAGTCAGGTATCTCCCCTGGATGGTATTTTTAAGTCTTAGAGGAGAGAAATAGACAGAATGGGATAATGATGGAATGCTGACTGGCTTCATGGATCATTGATAATCGGCAGCAGCTCCTGAAGATATAACAGTTACAAGTGAGTCTGACTCAAACGTGCCCAGAATGTGGAGAATTCAATCCAAGACTTGTGTCTTCCCAGTGGAAGGCAAGATGCATTCCATGATTTTTAAGAACCTTGGTTTAGTCCTAAAACATTTTGATTGCTTTGTTTCCCAGGGTGGCGCTTTGTATTTCCTGGAGCACGTGGCTGCTCACCCTTCCAGCTGGGACTACTTCTGGCAACAGATTTACAACCCAACCTGGAGATATTTGGGAGATGGATGCAGCTTGATCAGAGAGACCTGGAGAGACCTGGAGACGGCAGGATTCTCAGAACTGAAGTTACAGCACATACGTGCCCCCCTGTCCTGCAACGCTGCTCGTCCCCATATCATTGGATATGCTGTGAAATAACTTCATGCAAGACGCAGCCTTAGGTAATTGGGGGCCCTAGGCAAAGGTCCTTTATGTGTCCTCCTACAGGACCCCCATTGCTGCCCTCACTGGGGCCCCGGTTCCCTGGTGCAGCCCTAACTGCCCCCCCCATCCCAACTACCATGGGGGTGGGTAGCGGGGGGGGGGGCCGCGGACTGCCAGGGCCAAAAGGTGTGCAGCCCACCTGCCCACCGGGCCTCTCTGCAGCCGGGGGCGGAGCCCCCCCCCCCCCCCCCCCCCCGGGGGCGGTGGGGGGGGGGGGGGGGGGGAGCAGCCAGCGTGGGGTGCTGCTGCTTGCCAGGAATGGGCCGCTGGAGCAGCTGGCTCCAAAGAGTTTGGGCCACTTTGCCCCCGGCCACCCCCAGCCTGAACAGGCCCAATTCAGGGCCTGGGGTCAAGGCAGCCTCTATTTAGGCCTGGGGTGGCCAGGGGTGAAGCAGCCTGAACTCTTCAGAGTGGGCCACTCCAGGGGGCTCCACTCCCAGCAAGCCGCAGCGCACCACACTGGCCACTCTCCTCTCCCCCCCCCCGGGAGGCATGGCTGACTGGGTATACGTGGAGAGTGCTGCTCCGCCCCCCACTGCAGAGATGCCGGCTGGGCAGGTGGGCCACGCAGTCTCTGGCCCTGCTGGTCTACGGTCCCCAGCTCTCCTACCAGCCCGTGAGAGCAAAGGTAGGCGAAGCAAACGACCGCTATCAGGCCCCATTACTGCTTGGGCCCTAGGCAACTGCCTGCTTCGCCTACCCCAAAAGCCGCCTCTGCATGCACTGGGCGACCGGGACATTTCAGCACCCCTAGATCCTTCCAGTTCCCAGGCGTACTTAGTCCTGGATAGTGGCCTTATAATGTCAACACAGTTCTTATTTAGCAATTAGCTGCACAGGCACATTGTCATGTTGCGTTTACGGGAATCATAGGGAAAATTTAATGAACATCCATAGCTTATCCTAATTAGGGTGTCAGGTTTGTCCACATGCCAGCCAGGTTCTTCCCAATCACATTTTTAGACAGAGCGCTGTTCAACATTTCTCAGTAGCTCTCCAGCTAGCTTTTGTGGATCACATTCCCTGCTCATCATATGCAGATCACAGGATTGCTCCTGAGGGGTAGCCATATTAGTCTCATTCAGAAAAACTAGGAGTTGTCAAACCCCAATGCCAATTCTGCCCACACATCTGCACTAATGACACCATCACAGGACGTAATCAAACCAGCTATTCCATCAGGGACTCATTCACCTGCTCATCCACCAATGTGATATGTGCTGTTATGTGCCAACAATGCCCCTCAGCCTTACACACTGGACAAACAGGACTGGCTCTGTGCAAAAGAATAAATGGACACAAATCTGACATCAGAACTGGCAATATTTGGAAACCAAACAGGTGATCACTTCAATCTCCCCAGTCACTCTGTGATGGATTTATCAGTGGCTATCCTTAAACAGGTTTATTCGAGGTCAAGGTTTCAAAGAGAGACTTCAGAGTTAGAATTCATATGAAAATGTGATACCAGCAAAGGGGGGGGGGGCTCTGAATAGGGATATTGCTTAGCTTTCTCATTAGAAATAGTGATTATCACCTCTCATCTTCCCTCACTGTCGTTCCCTGAATTTGAATCAATACAACTGTTTGATGTGCTGAAGTAATCTGATCTGATCCTGTGATTACACTGAATTCACTGCATTTATGCCTGTTCTCTGTATTTTTTCCTCCATTTTCAAGTGTCTGACAAAGTGGGATTTTCTCCCACAAAAGCTCATACAATAAATAAATTATGTCAGTCCTTAAAAGCGCCACAAGACTCCTTTTTAGTGTTGTTCCAGTAATTTCCCACGTACCACGCCACTCAACTGTTGCAATGCCTACATCCCTTTAGGAATTTGAGCTCATCAGTCTAAATCTGATTTGAAACAGCAACCTGCACAACTAAATGCTCCCATTATAGCAAAACAAATAGCACTAAAAAGTCAATTCAACAGCCTGGGACCCCCCCCAAGTGGCAGGGAGCTCATACCTATTGGGGAAAAAAAGAGAGAGAGAAACCTAAGCACCAGATATATCCACTTGGACTGCTGTGAAAGTGCTTCTGATGCTATTTCTTTTGTTCTAATTTGATAATTACAAAATCACAATGTTGCTACACAGACGTACGGTAGGCTTTATAAAGTTGAAAAGCCATTTGAATGTGTCCTCTGCTGTTACTACTAGAGGGAGCAGGTCACTCATTTTTTAAATACTAGTCCATCTACAACAGGTTTTTCTCAGATTAGTGTAAGGCCAAATTCAGATCTAGTGTAAGCAAGCAAGCCTGAATCTGGCCCATTAAGTCTAACCGAGGAGAACAACACTGGAAGAAATGCATTTCTCGCTGAAAACTAATGGAAAGGCAATGACAGGAACAAGACCATACACTCAAACTTGAACTCATTTTTTGAAATTAAACAAATTTGTGTCAAAGTTTCAGGTGAGAAAGACAAAATCAGTATAACACTGTGCACTTTTATTGTACCCTGCAACCAAGGATGAAACCCTGGCTGGGATGATCTAGTTAAAGTGATCCTACTTTTAGCACGGGTTGGATTAGATGACCGCATGAGGTCCCTTCCAGCCCTAATATTCTGAGTCTATGATTAAATACTTATTCCACCCTCTTCATGGTACTGCTCATTAAGGATTTGGCAAAGGTAATGTCAGCCATAATTTAGAGATGGGAAGTTGGGGTACAGCAGGTGAAATGAGTCAGCCGAAGGCCCACAAAAAGGTAGTGGGATGGGGGTGGAAATAATATCACATGAGTCCTGACTTCCAATCTCATGCTCTAACTAACAGATCAGAAGCCAGGGCAGGCTGTCCCTTACATGCGCTTTGATGAAACAGGCTGCAATCAGGGTGCTAAATCAGGGGCGTCGCTGGTGCTTGGCACATGGGGCACGTGCCCTGAGTCCCAGTGCCAGTACAGTGTCTGGGGCAGCCCCTGCCTTTCCCGTCCCCATCCCCAGCTGGAGATCTGGGGGTGGCCACCAGCGGCAGCGCCTGCCTCTCCCGGCCCAGGCCCTCGCCCCAGCCGGGATCCGAGGCCAGGCTGGGAGCGGCAAGAGCCTGAAGCCGGATTGGGGCAGCGGGGGAGGTGGGGCCTGCAGCCAGGGGACAGGCCCCAGTCCGTGCCCAGGGCCTTTTCCCGGGCCAGCAACGCCCCTGTGCCGGATGGTGCAGTTTTTGAATAAAGTTCTCATTCTACTACTTGTTTATCATCTACTTAATCATTTACTGAGTTCAGCTGAAGCACAAACATATGGGCCTAACCCAAAGAAAAAGAATAAAGAAAACTCATCTCTAAACATACTCCTTTGCTGCAGATCACCTTCCTTGGCTGCAGTTACATAATGCAACCAATATCACATGCACAACTGACAAATATATAAAGTGAAGCACAACCTATTTCTGGAATTGTTTATATGCATCACTTATCTGTAAAGACAGAGATAAAAGCCCTCTCAGGCATACGTCTTGTACTTGAGGTCTCACTCTTCCCCCACAGATGGCTGCAAGCTGCTAACACCAACAGCATGGCTTAATTAGGTACAGCAGTCCTGAGCTAATTCTCAGTTACACTTGGCTCCGTAGCAATACCACCACCCATCCTTCCCCAGTCTCTATGGGTAAATGGCCTAGTAACTGATGACAAACATCATCAAGGATATGAAAAAGCAGTTTCCAGTCTGCCTCCCAAGTTCTTTCAACCATTCATTGCATACAAATGCTCCAGCGACACCTCCTTCCTCAAGCAGACTGGCCTAGTTGATGAGTACAATTAGACATGAAATAAGCCAGCAGCTCCCAACCTTTTCAGCTTGAGAGCCACGTATATAATTTTTAAGACCCTGAAGGGCCACTAGGCTTGTCTAAGTAATATTTTTTAAAATGGCTGGCTGGATCCCCACCTTCAGCTTGCCTGCCCAGCCCCCAAACCGGGCGCTCACAAGCCAACCCAGAGCCAGGGCAGAAGTTACGGACCTCTGTCCCGCCCCCCCACCCCAACAGGAGGGCCGGCTTGTGAGCCCCTTGCAGTCACACAGCCCACACCCGCACCCACAGCAACACAACCACTTCCCACAGCCGTGCCAGCCCATGGGAGCCCCCAAACGCCACAGCCATGCTGCACCAGCCCTTCAACCGGCCCCTGAAATAAGCCAGCAATTCAGTCCTAAGCAACATGGGCCAGATTTTTAAGATCACTTAGGCTGCTAAGCCCTATTGAAACTATGGACATAGGTGTCACAATGGGAGTTGCTGACACAGAGATATTTTGGAGGGAAATATCAGGCCCCCAAACATGTACGTGAGCTTTTGAAAATCTAATCCTCATCCAGTTTGAAAAAATCTGGCCATTTAGCAAGTGGATTTTAGTAGTGTAAGGCTCCAGTTGTTTAAAATGATAGCACACTGATAATCAAGTGCAGGACATCATGTACAAGTAAATACCATGCATTTAAAGCTATATTGAAATTCACAGTTCACGAAAAGAGCAAAACCTCTATCTTTTCAGCCTTGATGCAGCATAGAATAATACTGTATGCACTTTACTATGTACAAACAGGAAAAAGTATTCTCTTACTCAAGATACCTGTTCTGTGCTCAAACACTTTTTGAATCTCAGAGCCAATACAATGAAGATCTAGCAAGTAACAGAATCATTTGCAAACTGCCAATCAAGTGCAGCTGTGAAAGCTTGTTGGCGATCTTCGAAGCATCTGAGGAAGTGGGATCTTCTCCCACGAAAGCTCATGCAAAAAATAAATCTGTTAGTCTTAAAGTGCCACACAACTCTTTGTTGTTTTTTCACTGGACTAGACTAACATGGCTATCCCTTTTAAAATTGACAAGATGCATGCATTGCCAGCTGCTGCTGAATGTATGACTGTAAAACCCTGTCACTGCAGAGGCGTAGCTGAAGGCCCAGCCTTTATTATAGCAATGAGGCCTAAATCACCATTTTGTATCAACTCCTCTTTTAGATGAGATCAACATTTTCAGGAAACCAAACATCACGCTTAAAAGCAGGGGTCTCAAACACGTGGCCTGCAGGCTGCATGCGGTCCCTTAAAGCTATTTCCTACAGCCTGCAACAACACTATTACCACCGATATTTGCAATATCGTTGTATGAAACGATTTCACTGTTTCAGCCCTCAGCCTAACAGACTAGTCCTCATGCAGCCCTCTACTAGTCCTCATGGTGATTTGAATTTGAGACCCCTGCTTAAAAGTTTATGAGAAAGCATTATATATGTTCCTTGCTCTGTGAAAGCCATCCTGAACTGACTCAGAGCTCTTCCTCCAAATAGAGAAACTTCTTGCATTTAAATAGGGAAGGAACTTGAAAACAGAATCACAAAATTTAGCTCACAGACATACATCGCAAAACCAAAATCTACCTCCTTTTTGTCTAGTTCCCTCTTCTTCCTGATAATAGCAATCCCTCTCAGAGAGGTGAGCATGATGGAATTAACTTGTTGCAGAGGCCCTATAAATCAGGCAGCTATGTACACAATTTACTGAAAATGGCTTTTTCTTCAGCAAATGATTTCTCCCAGGAGACCCAATCAGATTCCTTTAGCTGTGCTACATGTTGTATTTCTCTGCTAGAGTTAAAAACCATACCACCACCTTCTGTGCCCCCCTCCTGCCCCAACAAGCAGAGAGAGCCTCATGTACAATGCTGCCTCCCTGCACACAGTCAAGCAACCAGCTAACTGCAGTGTTGTGAAATCAGGGGGCTATCAGCTGATTTTTACACCAGCTAGAAACCAAGAATTGGCTTTCTATAGCCTGTACGTTAAAAATTTGATGTCATCATGGCAGTGAAAAGAATGCTTATGCAGCATTGTTCATGTTGAAGGATTTGTAAAACCCACGTTAACAAAATCCGTATTATCTCCAAACAGTCCAAAGCACGTCCTGCATCATCTGATTAAACCATCTACCAAAAACAACTAACCAAAACACTCTTATGGGAACACAAATTATCCTGAATTTTCATTTATTTGTCTGGGCAGCTCCCACCTGTATCTTGTTTCATTGTAATCTAAAGTCAAAGAGGAATTTGAAAGGCTATGATTATCTTACATTCTTATGTAACAAACTGGACTTTGTTTTAGTCCAGTGTGTGTGTGTTTAAACAGTAGCCAGCTTCAATGAATAGCTTTCAGGCTGGTGGCACATGCCAGAAATATTACGTTTTGACTCATGCTAAAGAAAAGTGTTGTAAGTGCTGCTTAAATATTTGCAAATGCCCAAGCAAAGACCAGCGTTGAAGTGTTTTAGAATGCTGACGGGGAACATCTTGAAACAGCGTGACCTAGCAGTCAGCAGAAAGGACTAGAAGCCAGGCCTCCTGATTTCTTTCAGCTCTACACTGATTCACTGTAAAAACCTTAAACCCTGCCCTTCACCTCACACTGTCCCACCAACAGTCCATCTATGAACTGAAAGTAAAGTTATGCTTCCTTACTACGGAATGAGAGAATGACCTAGTTATAGGGAAGGGCTTTGAAAAAAATACAATCTACTGAAAATAACACCTCTTTCGATTCAGGGAAAGGTTGTGCTTGATTTTGGGAGCAACAATATCTTCTATAATTGAAGGAGTTGGGACAGCATCTCCTGCTGAACAAAAACAGAAGATGTTTGCATTAGGACATCATCACTACCACAACAGCATCCACAAGCTGGATTCCCTTGATGTGAGTAAGTAGATTTTTGACGGAGCTTTGTAAAATGCAAAAAGCGAACAATACTGCCCCAACTTCTGATGTGACTAAGTTAGCAACTCTACTGTCTACTGATATGGGCAGCCAACATCTTGACAGAAACATAAAAGTCAATCAGTGTTTGGCAGTAGTGTGGGACAAGAGCCTGAAGCACAAGCAACAAGACTTCCAACAGAGGCTACAGGTCCATTTCCTAGATGGAAGTTAGAGCACACTCTGCTTCCTCTGCTTACAGGCTTACCCATGGGCCTCAGTCTGGGCTCACTGATGACTTTCTGAGCAATTGCATGGGCTTTAAGCCAGGTTCTTCAGATTTAGAAGTTGTGGGCAGGGCTTTCCCACTGTCAGCAGAATGCTGAATTTCTTGAGACTCTGCTTACCATGTTGCTGTATCAGATCTTGGGCCTTCCTCTGCATCACAGATAGGTCTTGAATTGGCCATAGAGCACAACCTTCAGCAGACAATCTTGAGGCAATGCACTCCACGCGTCCCAGTCAGCGAAGCCCACAGGCGTCCAGAGTAGTGTGCATAGACTGTAGGCTATGTCTCTCAAGAGTCACCCTGTTCATGATCCAATGGTCCCCAATGTCTCAAGGGATTTTTCCGAGACAGCAAAGATGGAAACTGTTCAATCTCTGCTCCTGACTGGAGTACATGACCCAACTTCACAGTTGTACAGGAAGGGTACTGAGGACACAAGCCTGATAAATGGACACCTTGTGTTCAGGGTTAATGTCCTGTTGTGCCAGACATCTGAGGTAAGTTTGCTGAAAGCAATGCTGCTAATTCTTCTCCTACAGAAGTTCCTTGCCATGGCTGCATATCCAACCCTTCATCTGCAAGAAGATATTTTTCCCACCTCTCAAGGACAATTTCATCATCATTTACAATAGAAAGGTCACTGACCACAAAGAGGAGCTCTAAAGCAGCCTGCAGGAATTTACAGGCATTTTAGGGGAGCTCACGTCAGTCATGGCATAGGAGCCAACTTCCAGTTCTGTTTGTTGGGATGCGGAGTGATCTTCACACATCCACACCCAGCTTTGAGACGTTTCTTTTCAGGAAAATTACTAAGGGTATGTCTATACTGATGGCTGCAAAATTGCTGGCTTTCTGGGAGCGCCTACCAGCAAGTCCGAACTGAACAATAAGACCTGGGGGCCAGGAGGCATACAGGAAAGCTGACCACAAGGCATTTGCGGTCGGCTTTCCCAAGCATGTCCTGGCGGCTAAGAAAGTTGCCAACATTTACGCATGGGCGTTTTACACGCCTTGTGTAGATGCCGGTCGACTGCTGCCGAAAACTAGCCCGACTGTAGACTAGGGCTAAGAATCAGCATCACCTAATGGAGAGCTTTGTGGCAGCCTAGGGTCTCTGCTGAAGCCTGCTGCAGAGAATGAAGGAGGACACTCAGGCTGAGGCATGTAAATCCCAATCTCTCCTCTTTAATTTATTTATTTATTATTTCTACAGTGGAACAGCTTAAAGGAGCTTGATCAGGGACTAAATCCAGGATCTCAGGTCTTCAATTGCCTAGCAAAGCCTGAGCCACAACACTGAAGATGAGACAGAGCTGTTTAAAGGGTGGGGGTGGAAACTGTAATCTGAAACCTGCTAAACTTTTATAGACATGCTGCATTGATAAAATCCAGACTGCAGCTTCCAGCCTGCAACGGATCATAACAGTCTAGTTTTGTAAGAGTGCAGCTGGGCTCCCCCGCTAACTCCTCATTTTATCCTGGACCTTAGCCTGAAATTTGAAATTTTAGGTAAAAGAAACCTACCAGATATATCTAGATCAGTAAAGAGCAGAAGTAATACAAAGCGGGAACGAGCTGCTTCGCAGACCCTCACTGCATTCTGCCAAACCTCTAAGAGAATTTAGTTTCAAATAAGCAGGCTATTCTCAGAGCAGGTCCTCCAAGCTGTCATTGGGAATGGCAAAAGCAGGGGTCCTGTTTCTCCGTGTTTGTGTACAGCTGCTTGCCCTGCCAATATACTTGCTATCATTCCTGGGCATATGGCGCCCATTCTGTAAGAAGATTTTCTTTCCTTTCTTCATAGCGAAGTTAACTGCATTTTACAACCAAAGGATGTCAAAGCAGAAACAAGAGCTGTTCTGCAACCTGCAGGAGTTTGCAGGCCCCTCAGGAGAACTGACATTGCTGGAGATTGGGACTGGCACTGGCGCCAACTTCCAGTTCTACCCTCCTGGCTGCAAGCTGACCTGCTCTGACACAAGCCTCAACTTCCAGCATGGTCTCTCCGAGAGCATAGCCCAGAACCAGCACCTACAGTTTCAGCGCTTCCTGGTGGCACCAGGGGAGGACTTGAGCCAAGTGGCCGACAACTCTATGGATGCTGTGATTTGCACCTTGGTCCTATGCTCAGTGCAAAGCATAGAGGGAGTTTTGAAAGAAGTTTTGAGAGTACTCAGAACTGTGAGTATTTGCGGAAGTTATTTCCTATATTATTATTACTACCACTTATTCTACAGACACTAGACCAGACTCACCCGTGACTGTCTGATTCTTGCCATGCTGGAGATGCAAAACAGGCACAAACCTTTAGTATCTAGTCAATTAAACTGCATTTATACCCATCTGGCATATCAAAGTGATGCAAAGCAATAGGGGTGTACTAATGACTTATTCCTAAAAGCAACTGTGTTTTCTGTAATCAGGAACAACTAGGAACCATGCAATTTAGTGCAGAATTTTATTTTATTTTACTTTTTTTTTTTTTGCTGCAAAGTATTTTCTTCAGAAAAAGGAAGTTTTCAAACCAGAATTAAGAAAAATCTTGTCATTTAACAAAGCCCCCCCCCATGTCTTCACATGTTACATGGGTGATATCAAGCAATTGGTTATTGCCTACCACCTCAGAGATGGATAAAATACTAAGTCAGTGAAGCTTAACTTTTTAGGATGTTATAGGTGTAATATTAGAGCTTTCCTGGACAGCACGATACAGTGGACAGTGCATCAGACTACTTGTCAGGAGACCTAGGTTCCACATCTTCCTCTGCCGCTGGCTTGCTATCTTGGAAAAGCCACTTCAGATCTAAAATGACGGGCTGATCCCATCCTTAAGGTTGAAATAACTACAAGGAGTTGTGTGGCATTTTAAGACTAAAAGATTTATTTTTTGCATGAGCTTTCGTGGGAGAAGATCCCACTTCCTCAGATGAATCAAGACTATGGATTCTTTTCCCATTACAAAGGGTAATTTGACTTCAGGCTTCCCATGGTTTGAACCTGTAAACTGCTCTGATTTGCTGTTCCTGTATGACCTGATCCGATGTTTTACACCCCCCTTGCATTTAGTTTCATTCCTTTCTGTAAGTTCACCCATCTTTGCAGCATCTGAGGAAGTGGGATCTTCTCCCACGAAAGCTCATGCAAAAAATAAATCTGTTAGTCTAGTCCAGTGAAAAAACAACAAGGAGTTGTGTGGCACTTTAAGACTAACACGGCTATTCCTTTTAAAATTGAAATAACTACTCCTTTCTAATTCCCTGTCTTAATTGGCTCATAACTGTCTGTAAAGCATTCCAGCTGGGTTAAAAAGTACCTGGCCCTGATTCTCAACACCTTTATTCCTCTAGAGAAATCCTACCCTTAGGGGAGATTTTTAAAAGGTGATTAAGCAGCCCCAAATACCAGTTCACAGAATCACAAAAGATTAGGGTTGGAAGGGACCTCAGGAGGTCATCTAGCCTAACTCCTGCTCAAAGCAGGACAAATCCCTAATCATCAGCCAGGATTTGTCAAGCGAGGACTTAAAAACCTTCAAGTATGGAGATTCCACAGCCTTGCTAGATAACCCATTCCAGTGCTTCACCACACTCCTGGTGAAAAAGGTTTTCCTAGTAACTAACTTAGACCTTGTGCACAGCTACTTTAGCCCACTGCTGCTTGTTATGTTATCTGCCACAACTGGAAAGAGCTTAGCTCCATCCTCTGTGGAACTCCAGTCAGGTAACTGAAGGTTGCTATTAAATCCTCTCACTCAGCCTCTCCTCATAAGCAATGTTCCCTGCCCCTAATTATTGTCTGTGCCCTCCACCGGATTCTCTCCAATTTGTCCACCTCCTTCCTGTACCATAGGACCCAAATACTCAAAATGTTGTCTCACCAGTGCTGAAAAGTTAAAATATTTGTTTTTGTGTTTAAACTCAGCAAAGATTTCTCTGCTAATCCATGCTGATAATTTGCCATATTTTCCATTCTTTCAGCACATTTGGATGGTTTGTTCCTGCACCCTTAATTAAATTTCTTAAAATAGGTTAAAAACTGAACGTGAGAAATTTATGGAGGAGATGGTATGATGGCACAGCTTAGTTTAGCAATTGACTGATCTTTCACTACTGCTGGTAGATATGCCAAAGGCCTAAAATGAGATGGTTGGTGAAGTGAGTTCTGAGTTATTATAGAGAACTCTTCTTCTTGGGGAGTCTCACTAGTGAGTCTTGCTCACATGTTCATGGTTTAATTAATCACCATATTTGAGATCGGGAAGAAACTGGAAAAGGCTTGGTGGATTTTTCAGTTTCCTCTGTACAGGGTGTTTACAACAGGGCGTTTACAACAGGGCAAACAGGGCTTTGCCCCAGAGCGGCTCTACCGAGTTGCTCTATCAAAGGGTACGTTCTGCGCCGCTCACGCCAGGCCCGCTCATTGTAAGGGGCGCGGTCCAAGCATAATGCGCCTTGGTGCTGAAATGCAAAGTTATGGCTCTGTCTCTGTTGTTAAGGGGTACAGCTCACTTGCTGGTAGCTTCTCTGTTCTTTTAAAAACTAAATCATTGTATAAAGAATTTCAAGTGCCACAGGACGCCTTGCTTGTTTTGTGGAAGTAGATTAGATTACCACAGCTGCCCCTTTGGACCTATCAAATACAGCCAGCTCTCCCGCACTGCATTCCCCCTCGTATTAGCCTCGCAGGGGATCAAGCCCATCAGTTCCCTAAGGGACTGAAAGCAGAGCCCTGCATGGATACAAATAAGTGGATCCGTATCCAACCTGCATCTGCAAGAAATGGTCCATGGATATCCGTGCTGTATCCGTGGATGCGGATATAAGGTGGATAGCTGTGGATTTGCAGGGCTTTAACTGAAAGCCTACTTTACCTTAATGGAATTTAGGACCCAAGTCCCTCAGGCTCCTTTGAACCCCCCCCACCCCCACCCCGGTTGTTTAACTCTGAACAAAAAGGGCAAGTATTGATTACTGTTAAAGATGACTTCAAGAAATCACATCTTAAGCAAGCGCGTCTTTTGTCGTCTTAGAATTATTGACAAGAGTTTTAAACACCTTTGCAACAGATATGTAATTTTCTATTTATTCTGAAACGTACAGTATTTAAAAAACAACCAGGGGTGGGGAGGAGGCGAATAGCTGACACTGGCTGCAATGTATGTAAAGAAAGTGTCCTTCCTGAGGGAAAACAGGACCAGAATAACAAAGGGAATATAGGGGCTAGTGCCCTGCACCCCAACGTGAAAGGGGTTCACACCCAGGCTCTGGCCCCTATGGCGCTTGCCACAGCCACACCACTCCCTGCCCTGCTAGAGCCCCTACCCTGCTGCTGCTGGGGGTGAGGGTGCACAGGGCCCTGGACCACAGGAGTTCCTTCCCCACCCCTGGGCGCGAGGCAGTCTAGCCCTGTTTGCTTTGCTCTGCTGCACTCCGGGGTGGAGCCAATGGTGCGCTGTACGGCCCCCACTGTGTTAATTTACTCACATGCTGCATGAAAGCCACACTGCATGCCAGCTAACCCTCCCCCAGTGAAAACGGATGGCCTGCCCTGGGCCCAGAGGCAGGGTGGAAGCGCAGCCTCTGGCCCCACCCCAGCACCAGACAAGGTGGGGCCCACATAATGGCAGGGTGGGGGCACAGTGTGTGGAAGGGAGGGGGGCAGCCTGGGGCCCCAAAGGCTCTTAATCCAAGCCTGGGAAGAAAGGGTGAAACAAAATTTTCTTTTAAGAACACAGCCTTATGTAAATTGCATATCAGTTCCTTAATTTCTAAATTGTTTTGTTTCCCTAGGGTGGGGCATTCTATTTCTTAGAACACGTAGCTGCAGATCGTTCAAATTGGAGCTATTTTTGGCAGCAAGTCTACGAGCCAACTTGGAAACTTGTGTTTGATGGATGCTGCTTAACGAGAGAGACCTGGAAAAATCTTGAACAGACCAAGTTTTCAGAAATCAAGTTACGGCACATACATGCCCCATTATACTGGACTCCTGTTCAGTCTCATATAATTGGGTATGCTATAAAATAATTCTCACTGTGCACTGAAATAGGTACTTTTTTGTTTGCTTCAGTACAAATTATCTAGTTAACTTACTCACATGTCACTAATGGTCACAATCAAACAGCATGACATGCACTTATCTTCAAATAGCAAAACATGTAATAACATGACTATATTTCATTCATCTTAAATTCATGATTCAGGAGTCAATTACAAGAGGAATAAACCCATCACCTAGACATGTTTAGAAAGAAACATTCTACAGGCAGGAGGTTGTGTGCAGGTAAATTACTATAATTTGGGATATATTGAGTTCAGCTTGGGTGAAAGTGCAACAGAATTCTGTCTGGGCCATGTATTTCACGCCACTGACCCTTTGTGTGTGTTTGGCAGGCACCTAAAATATGCTGGAAAACCCTTCTTCTTAGTTTTACTAACAAGGATGTTGCTAAAAACATTGTGTCAGAGAAGTTGTGTCTATGCTAGCTGTTTTCTGTCTCATGGTTGCACTGCCTCTATAGAAATAAAAAGGTACACAAGAATTATTGTATTCAGTTAGATCAAGGGTCCATCTAGACCAGTAACCTGTCCTCTGACCAGTGGCGTCGCTGGCGCTGGGCACCCGGGGCACGTGCCCCGAATCTCCCCCATGGAGCCCAGAGTCTGTTTTGGACCCCCAGTTCTGGCGCTGGGAGCTGGGACCCCAGCAGAGCTCTGTGACTGTGAGCTGCAGCTTCCCCTCCCCTGCCCTGGTGCTGCAGCCAGGTGTGTGACCAGCCGGGGGAGGGAGGGGGAGGGGCAGAGGGAGAAAGGGAGCGACTTCCAAACAAGCAGCTTCTCCGGCAAGGGCTTCTCTCTGCAGGACGGGGGGGGGGGGGCCGGGCTGGAGGCAGGGCCATCCTTAAGGGGGGGCTCTGACAGTGCCCAAAGCCAGGTGTTTCAGAGAAAATGAACAGATGAGGTAATCAAGCAAGTGACCCATCCTCAGGCTGGCAGCTATTCCCAAACTCTGGCAAGCAGCAATCCTACACTAGTGTAGATAGGAGGACATAAGCATTCTTACCATTGCCTGCCTCATCCAAATCTGCTCAAAGCAAGTTTAAATACAAAGACTGGTGAAAATTCTCCTTTCAGAGCAATTACCACTAGTGAAGCTGCCCTGTGATAGCACAAGAGTTGGAGATAACACAAACATACATCTAGGTGGAGTAACCCAAGCCAAGAAAGACAAATACTCATGATCTGGCTGTTCATGAAAACACCTTCCTAAGCATGGCTTTTGATCCTGGCAAGTTTCTTCAGACGATCACTAGCTTATCGTCACCATCAAAAGGCAACTGAGAGACCATAGTGATGATAAAGCTTTTGGTGGAAATTGATTTATGGGAAGTCATAGCTTTACTTTCACCCAGACACTACTATGCTAGCCCTACTTCTTTCTCTCCTGCCTTGACATTGCACTGATAATCGTTTGCTTTTACTCACCACAAATTGGTAGGCTGCTCCTTGACCCTTGTAACATGTAACCAGGCTCAGTTACAAATGTTTATTGGCCAGATGATGCAACTTTCTCTAACATTAACACTCTCCTGTTCATTTCATAACAATTTAAAAAAAAAAAACTTCATGTTTTTTTTTTAAATATAGCTCATGTCATTAACTTAGCTGGGATTCTACTATGATTAATTTAATTGTAACACTGCTACAGTACTAGAGCGGTGGAAGATGTTTTAAATCTTTATCAAACTCTACTTTGCTATTTTTATACTGGTTATTACCCAACCAACCAAACTATTCTGAAAGCATATTGTGAATCAACACTGACAAAACTGAGATCCAAAGAAGAACGCAGTTTCTCCCAGGGCAAAATCCAGGCTCTAACAGAGTCCATGGGTTTCTCCACTACCTTAAGTGGGAGCAAGATTTCACCCTCTACAGTGATATCATCTTTGTAGTGCAAATGCAGCAGATCCTGTAGGTAAAGAAACAAAAAGCCCTGTGGACTTCTTGTTTGTTTTACTGATGTAAAAAAACAAGGAGCTGTGTGCCACTTTAAGACTAACAGATTTATTTTTCGCATGAGCTTTTGTGGGAGAAGACTCCACTTTGTCAGATGCTTCAAAGATGGGTGAACTTACAGAATGGAATGAAAATAAATGCAAGGGGGTGTAAAACATAGGATCAGGTCATACGCTAACAGCAAATCAGAGCAGTTGTTAGCTTCAAACCATGGGAAGCCTGAAGTCAAATTATCTTTCATAATGGAAAAAGAACCCATAGTCTCGATTCAATCCTATTGTCACAGTATTTAGTTTGCATATTAATTTGAACACAGCTACCCCTTTGGATATACTGTAGGTAAAGAAGGAAGCCTTACTTTGTACTCAAAAGGTTCCTGGAGAATATCACTGAAACCCTACAAAAGGTGCAGACTCAGCAGGGGCGTCGCTGCCCCATGCCCACAGGCCCCACCCCTGGCTGGGGTCAGGGCCAGAAGCCACCGCGTGTCGCCGGGCCTTGCATCGCCAGCCAGGGACGGGGCCAGACGGCCAAGCCCCGGATCCCTGGCTGGGGACAGGGCTACTGCAGCTGCGGGTGGCTGGGCCCGAGATCCCCCACTGGAGACACAGGCGGCTGGGCCCCAGATCCCCAGCTGGGGATGGAGCTGCCGCAGCCGCAGCCGCAGCCGCAGGCAGCTGCACCCTGGATCTCCGGCGGTGGGGGGCGCCAGACCCTGGGCGCCGGCGCTGGGATTCGGGGCATATTGAAGAAGTTCAATAAAACACTAGCATTTTACACAGAGAGCGTGTGTCTGCTTCCTTTACTGGAGACTTACACCTGCCCGTCCCCAGCAGCCAGGACAGATAAATAATTGTTGCACCCACCTAACGAGCCCCCCACGCCTCACCCTCCAGAGCTTTCCCCCCGACCTGCCATCTGCCCACAGGCCCCCCTCCTCCACTCCTACGGCAGCCCCACACTGCCCCCCGTCCGGAGTGTCCACGTGGCCGCCCCACCCCCACACGGGGCGCGGAGCGGCGCCATTTCCTTGTCACATGACCAGCAGCCCCGCGCGCCGGCGACGAGGCCGCAACCGTTGGAGGCGAGCCAGCCGCCATTTTGTCGGCCCCAAGGACGATGTGGCCCAGCGTCTGCGCCGCCGCCCTGGTGGTGCTGCTGCGAGCGGGCGGCTGCCGCGGGGCCCTGGCCCCGTGGAGCGCCGCGAGCAGTAAGATTACCGTGGCCGGGCGTTGTGGGAGGCTGGGTGGCGTCGCGGCAGCTCGGGTGGGCGGTGCCTCAAACACAGCGAGAGCCGCGCCGAGGGCATGCGCGAGTAACCCAGCGGGGAAACTACCTTTCCCATGAGTCCGTTGTGTTTCAGCGCCTGCGCAGAGAGGACCCGCGGCCTCCCCTGGTGGCTCAGCGCTCCACTGCAGGGCGTGGCTCGCTCGCAAAGTCCAAGCGTCCCGGGGCACATGCATCAGGCCGCAGGGTATTCGCCCAAGGCACAAGTGTGGGCAGGGGCGATGCTGGCGATGGGCACGCGGGGCAAGTGCCCCAAATCCTGCTGCATAGGCAGAAGGTCCTGGGTTCAAGCCCCAGGGAGTTGGACTCAATGATCTCACGAGGTCTCGTCCAACCCTAAAATTCGATTCAATCCTATTCTAATCCCTACGCCAGTGCTCCAGGTCTGGCAGCCCCTGCCGCTCCTGGTCTCGGGCCTGATTGGGCTGGAGATCCAGGGCCCAGCCGCCATGGGCCATGGCAGCCCCATCCCCGGCCAGGGATCCGGCCCACAGCTACGGAAGCCACTTCTGGCCCCATCCCCGGTGGGGGAGCCGGAGAGCAGCTGCCCATGGCTATGGAGGCCGCTCCTGGCCACGTCCTCAGCCAGGGATCTGAGGCCCAACCACCCGAGGCTGCAGCAGCCCCTGTCCCCGGCAGGGGATCTGGGGCTCAGCCATCAGCAGCTGCGGCAGCCCCGTAGCTGGCTGAGGGTCTGGGGCTTAGTGGCCTGCAGCTGCGGAGGCCGCTTCTGGCTCCTTACCTGGCTGGGGATCCGGGGCTCAGCTGCTCGTGGCCACTCCTGTTCCCATCCCCAGCAAGGGGTGTGGCCTGCGGCCAGGGACGTGGCCTGGGCTGGTGCCCCGGGTGCTTCCCCAGGGCAGCAATGCCACTGAGTGTGGGGGTTGGTGGGAGCATGAGGGGAGATTGGGAAAAGATGTCAGGAGTCGGGATTCCCCATAGGGAAGTTAGATTCATCATAGTCAGAGAGTCTGGTTTAAGCCACAGATAGAGATGTAAAAAAAGCAAGGAGTCTTGTAGCACTTAAAGACTAACAGCTTTATTTATCGCATGAGCTTTTGTGGGAGAACATCCCACTTCGTCAGACGCTTTGAAGGAGAACATACAGCATCTGACGAAGTGGAATAATCTTCCATGAAAGCTCATGCGATAAATGAAGCTATTAGTCTTTAAGTACTATGAGACTCCTTGCTTTTTTTGCTTTACTAGACTAATGTGGCTGCCCCTTTGGAACTTAGCTAGGTATAGATGTGCGCTCATGTTTCACACCAAAGCCATTTGAAAATTACTTGTTCTCCTTTGAGCACTGCTCACATCATTCAGTTACAGGTGTCTACGTGCCACAGTGCACAGTAGCTTGGAAAGTCTTCAGCCTTAGCCTGTCAGGTCAGGGTACGCGGCCAATGCCCCCTCTAAGCCGCAACCGCAGCTATATAGGTGACTGTGACCCTGACGCTCCCAGTTCCTTTTTCTGGCCTCAGCAATGGTTTTGGATCAGCCAAGAAACTTGCATAAGCAAGTGCCTGTCTTCTACTACGAAATGCAAGATGCCTGGTTTCAAGCCATGCCTAGGATGCTACAAAGCTTTCCCGCTCGACAATCCACACGATAAATGTGTCGCATGCCTCAGTGACTCCCATCTCACTGAGAGCTGCTCCCTCTGCTAGTCCTTCAAAAGGAGGACTTGCAAGAACAGAGAGCTGCATCTCTGATCCCTTGCTGGGAGCAGTGCACAAGCCTCTGATGCCACCCGAGCCCTGAGTGCTCCGCTGGCTCACCCATCGGCCCGGGTGCCAAAACCCTGGGACTGATCTCTGGTGCCGAGCCTAAAGTCTCGGTCAATGCCCCTGTCAGTACCATCAGGGCGCCGAACACTGGAGTCACTGAATCAAGCCCGTGCCAAACCCAAGGTGGTACCGCCAGCAGCACCACAAACGCCGCAGGCTTCCACGTTGGTACAGACGCATTCTCCGGTCCACATATTGGCACCACAGAAGAAAACCAGCTCGATGCCAACCGCAGCTCTGGAAGCCCAGTCAGCACAGGGAGTGGCTCCACCCACTGACCTAGTACCGCCTAGCCTGTCACGGGCACCGCAATTTGGCACTGGGGACTGCTCTCCCAACCCAGCGGTGTCCAGCCCACCTTTGGTACTGCATTCAGTGTAGGACTGCTCCCCGGCCTCCTCCCCATGTTCCTTCTGGGACGTGTCAGTGCCGTGCTCCCAAGCCTCGGGGACCCCTTTCCACGGATTGGTGTCAACTTCACCTCCAGCCTCCTTTTGTTCTACTCTCAAGATGGTAATATGGGTAGGACAACATTTAGGGAAACGGCGCTGTAAGTGCTCTCCCTCACTTGAGCCTTGACGAAAGAACAGACCCTTGGGCCTGCCTGAACCAGTGGGGCCCTCCCCTTCGGGTACTGCACTGCAACCTAGCCAAGGCTGGTATCCTCTGCACCATCTGGAGGCTGGAGTGTCTTAACGACTGGTCACATGAGTGGCTGGACGTGGCTGCCGACAATACTTTAGCCTCATGGCACCACTCCGTCCAGTTCCCTTCCAAGACCGTGGATTTGGACTTCTTGGATGATGAACCCAATCCCGACTCCACACATCGGAGTAGATCGCGGGCCCGTTCTTCCTCTTCTTCCAACAAATACACCTGTGAGAGACTGATTGACTGTAACAAGGACTCTTGTGCCCCCCCCGGAGTTGCTACACCGCATGGCAGCAAACCTGAACCTGGAGCACGGGGTCGTCCAAGAGGAGATGAACCCCCTTTTCGACGTCGGCTGGAAGGCTCCACCTGCTAAGGTGTCTGTACTGCTCCACAATGGGGTATACAGTATCATCAAGGCCCGCTGGCAAACCCCATCCACGATCTCACTAGTATCCAGGGTTGCGGACTATAAGTACCATGTCCCTCAGGACAAATTCTCCTTTCTGTTCCAGTACCCCACTCCGGGGTCACTGGTCGTCAACACCATGAACCAGAAAGAGAGGCAAGGTCAACTGGGTTCTACCCCTAAGAATAAGAAGTCGACAAAAACTTGACTTGCTTGGCAGGAAGGTTTACTTCACAGCAGCCCTTCAGCTGCGCATAGCAAAACACTCGGCCCTCATGACAAGGAATATCTTTAACCTCTGGAACGCCATGCAAGGCTTCCGTGCCATTATCCCGAAGGATCGACTTAGAGACTTTGACACGATGCTTGAAGAAGTGGAAATGGCATGCACGGACGCTTTGATGTCCATTTGGGATGCCATGGACACAGCCGCCCGTATGATGGCGTCAGCTGTAGTGTGTCGTTCAGCCTGGCTACAGGGCTCGGGCTTACCGCTGCAGCTGCAGCTCACTATTCAGGACCTCCCATTCGAAGACCGAGTCCACGGATGTGAAGCTCCATAGCATGAAAGGCTTGAGGGCCACGCCAGGATTTCCACCAAGGCTTCAAGGGTACATGCAACTAGAACCGAGTGCATGCAAGGAGAGTTGTCTGGTTGCCAGGTCCTTCCTTGACCCGAAGGGTGCAGTAAGGGAAGAGGGAGATGCATCATTACTGGAGAGGAAGAAGTGGAGAGGATGATTGCGAGGTTGCATTTAACATAAGGGGCGACCGTATTGGTGTTGATCATCTTGAATGGGAGAAAGGGGGCCATCAACCTGCTGTTCAAGGGCCCCTAATGGGTAGCCATTTTGCTTCGGGGGGGGGAGAGTACTGTGAGGGCCCTCACCCCAAGCGTTCGTGGGGTCACGGTGGGCTGGGAAAACAATGAAGCAGCTGGGGAATAAGCATACCCAGGGCTCTGAGGGCTGACCTAGGGTCACAGTTGCCGCAGATCAGGGGACAGAGAGACTATCCCTCGAAAGGGAATGTGTAACGTGGACTGCTTTAAGTCCTGGTAGAGGCCATTTGGTGCATAACCTCGGCCATGTCTGAGGCATCCCACACCACTGTAAGGGCTTCATGTGAGGGCAAGGTCCCGTCCTCAGTGAAAGCATCCTAATCCTCCAAGTGTTCTTGAGGGAGGAAGCTGCTAAAACCCTTCATAGCATTACACAGAGCTAGGGAATCTCTGTTAAACAAGACCTAACGGTTAGCAATTCTCAGCTGAAAGGCTGAAGTTGAATAGGCTTTTGACCTGTGAGGTCAAACCTCCTGGACCCCCCAGGAGGCTGGGGGTAAATCAGGGTGGATCAGCCCAGTGTATCCCCGCGATGTCAAGGACACGAGCATAACGAGGGATTGTGATGGCGACTGGAGAGGATGCAAACTCCAGGTCGAATAAGGGGTCTTGGTTTCCCTTGAGGGGTGTGACCCTGACCACCAGATAGGCAGTGACCCAGTGAAGGGGCTGAAGTGTGGTAGGGTCTTCTCTGTAAGACCCTGGCCCTGGGTTCATGACTCTAGCTGGGGAAAGGGACAACCCTGGTACTGGGGTGCCCTCTCCTGGGGCTATGGTACTGAGTTGGAACTCCCCTTCCAAGGCCTCAGTGAGAGGTAATGCGCTTTGGGTGCGGTACCAAGAAGAAGCCAGTGCAGGGAACCCTTCACAGGAGGAGGCTGGGCCTGAGGCATGCACTCTTGGACCTTCTTGAGGTGCCAAGGCAAGGTGTCGGCGCCACAAGGGTTGGAGCCCTCAATTCTGCAGTGACGTGGGGCCAGTTCTGGGTAAAGTGAAAGGAAGGTGGACTTACCATCTGCTTTGATGGCCTGGTGGCAATTTCAGGAGCCGAAGAGACTCTGTCACCTTCAAGTCCTCCGGTGTGGACATCACCATGATAGGCTCTGGTCCTCACCCCCCCGAGGGGAGAGCCAGAGGGGCACCAGCACTTCAGTGCCAAAGTTGATGCCGAGTGCGCTTACCTGTGCTCTGCTGGGGAGCAGCACTGGGAGGGCCTTGGTGTCGACTAGCCTGAGGCACTGCCGCCAATCTATGGTGCTCGGAAGCTCTGGCCCTTTTCTTTGGAGAGCAGGTACCAGGGATAAGGTCACAGAGCACTGAGATGGTGCCGAGCCAAATGCCATAACTGTCACTGAGGGAAGAAAAGAGAAAACTGGGGAGGGGCAGGGCTGCGGCCATATATATGGCCAGGGGGCATTGGTCACCAGCCCTGTCCTGACAGGCTACGGCTAAAGAAAGTTTCCAGCCAGTCATGCACTGTGGCACGTACACCTGATACTGAATGTATCTGAGTAGCGCTCGAACAAGAACGAACAGTTCCAACTGTAGGAACAAAATATTGTACAAACATACTATCCTACTCCTTTCTCATTGTCTTATGACGTCCCATGATGATAAACCCTCATTGGTGATGGGGCTTACTGTCCAGGTTGCCAAACCCATTCTTAAATCATTTGCACTGGCAGTGGCAGTCAGTTGACAGGGTTGTCCATGGCAGTTTGAACAAATAATTAAAAGAGCGTGGGCCATAAGTGAGGCAGCGTTCTCCTTAATGCAAGTTTATCCATCTGAAATTTAATTTTGTTTGGTAATATTTTATTACTGTAAGACACTATACTGTTTCTATCTTACCCTCTATATGCCTGGATTCAGACAGGTAACTTGTCTCATTTCTTAGTGGGAATAACTGGAATGAATTAAAAGTTAAGTTGCAAATAGGGACTTGACAAACAGTATGCTGGAGTCAGGGTAGCTGTGCTAGCTAAACCAAGCAGCAAAGCCCTGATGGTAGATTAAGGACTGCAGCCAAGATAAATCGGAAGGTAAACACAAGATCTCACACGAACAGACTATCTCAGACAAGGATCGGCTCCTGGAAAGTAACCAAGTCAATCCAAAATGTGTGATTTAATGTATAGCAAATGGCATAGCACTTCCCTGTCTAATGTGTTTTGACATAAATCCATTGAAAATTGTAAAGTGATCAAATATCATCTTCAACTACTTGCTTAAAGTCATCCTTATTCAGCAAAGGATTTAAACATAAGGTCAACTTTCAGTGACATACTTAAAAACATACTCAAGCACGTTGCTGAATAAGGGCTGTAAATGGGAATGTGAAAAATAGTTTGAATAACATTTTAAAACCTTTTGGGAAGCCCATATGGAAAACACTAAAAAAATGCACAAAATCTTATTGCAATCTGACCAATTTAATTGATTGTGGTTCGTTTTTTTTAGCATGTGGAGAGCGGGTACTTGTGGATATGATATCAGGACCTCGGATTGTAGGTGGACATGATGCACAACTTGGAGCATGGCCATGGCAAGTTAGTCTCCAAGTTTACCAATACGAAGTAGGATTTAAACATCTGTGCGGTGGAGCTTTAATTAATGAGTATTCAGTGTTGACAGCAGCACATTGTGTTAGAAGAAGAATGTATGTATCCAAGTTTAAATCCACTTCTCTTAAGTGTGAGAAAGGTATAATTTATCAGAAGGGCATCACCTGTAACTCCCATAGCTTAATTTAAAATCATATCAGCATTATCATTGCCTAATCTGGAGGACCAGATACTACACTATGGAAATCAATGGGGGTTTTGCAGATTTTTGTGGATTGGCCATAAGGTTTTAGATGTAAGTGACTCCTGTATCCCAGTATTCCCTAGCTGAGGACTCGCATAATACATTCTGTGCAACTGAAGCCTGTCAATTGCCCTCAACCAAAGAGTCTGTAACGAGGGTAATTGTGTTTAGAGGTCCCCACATTCCCAGTATAGGAATGGTTGGGGGCTGCAAAGCAACAGAGAGCAGGCTTGGTTGTGGACTGAGCTTTTCAACCAAAATTTGACATTGTTTTTAATGAAAAGTTTTTTTTTCCCCCAGAAATGTATTTCCCCCTCTCCAATGAGCTCTATTGTCCAGTAACCCTTGTACTGAACTAGCAAAACGTTGCAATATTTGGATAGCAAACATTGCAGGGGCGTTTCAGTTTTAATCTAAACCAACAATTTACTTAATTTTTTTTATTCCACTAGATGTAAAACTTCTATTTAGAAAACTGACTGTCAGGGGATAATCTTCCATTTTTACTATACAGCAATAAACATCTTAAAAGCAGCTTATTAATCTATTGACATATCCTTAGAGAGGTTCCCAGGGCCCATACGCTATCATAAGTTACAATGACTACTTCTTCAGCCCCAAAGCACCCAGAATCTAGAGGGTGAAAAGATAGCTTAATGCCACTTTTTCCTCTCTCTGGCTGAAAGTTCTGTATTGCATCTCTTAGAATCTCATCTCTAGACTTCTTTCTGACAGATCATGGCTTCAGCATTTCTATTAAATATCTCTTATTTTTATCTTTGCTCCTAAAAAATTCACAGCTGACCTCCTCAGGCATAGCTAGGAAGCCAAATCTGAATATTGGCTTAAAACACTGATGTGTATTTGCCTTGCCAAACATTACCACTATGTGGCAATCTGGCAACTCAGTTCACAGATATATATTAAATTTTATGAACTTACTCCAAAATATAGTTACTATGAGATTTCTAAGACATGTTGTCTAATATGCATAAGCTGCTAACAAAACAAAATGGTTTTTAACGAATGCAGCCAAATAATTCATTGTACCATAGTTGTAAGAAATGAATTGATTCTCTTTTAGGGACCCCTACTACTGGAGGATTGTACTTGGCCTTCATGATACGTCCAGGCCTGAGAGACACACTGTGAAAAGAAGTGTTGGAAAGATTCTTATCCATTCCAAATTCAAGCTAGAGACATTTGAAAATGATATTGCATTAGTTAAGCTAGCTAAATCTGTAAGTTACAAT
This sequence comes from Podocnemis expansa, assembly GCA_007922195.1. Lineage (NCBI taxonomy): Eukaryota > Metazoa > Chordata > Testudines > Podocnemididae > Podocnemis > Podocnemis expansa. The sequence continues at coordinate 13,927,220 of ML682037.1, read as the reverse complement.
GACTATATACAGCCGATTTGTTTACCTTTTGTTCACATTCATTTAAACATCAACAACCAAACAAAGTGCTTCATCAGTGGCTGGGGAAGTATTTCAGAAAAAGGTAAATATTCTCCCCTCTACCACCCTTTTTTTGTTTAACTAATTGGTGGTACAAAAAATAACTGATTGCAAATCACGTGAGCTTATTTGCTCTGTAGGCATTATTCAGATAATATGGTTTTGTTTTGAGATTAAAAGGCATATTTTTAAAAACCATCTCTTTTGGCATTGCTTTCCTAGCTACTGCTGCCTTTCATGCTCTTCTTAGCTTTAGTCCCAAGGCATATGGCATCCCTGTTTTAATTATAGAAGCCATGATGTACTCCTACTGTCTTCATTTTATCTAGAGACAGAAAGAATTTGGTGAAGTATGAAAGTTTGAGTTTATCAGGAGTGATTTTTTTTTTTTTTAAAGTCAAAATGAGGAGGACAAAATATATTTTAGCGCAACTGAGCTCACTCAAAGGAATCTACTTTGCTTAGCATGCAACTTGATTGATTAACATTTTCTAACATTGTGAAGTTGTGTGTTCAGTATTTGCATATAAAATGTTCCAAGTTAACAGGTAGCATAGATGCATAAACTGGAAGGGAACCTCAGGAGGTCATCTAGTTCAACCCCTTATTCAAAGCACATCCAACCCCAATGAAATCATCCCATCCAGTGCTTTGTCAAGTCAGGACTTAAAAAACGCTTCAGGGTGGTGTTTCTGTCACCTCCCTAGATGACCCACTCCAGTGTTTTGCCATTCTCCCAGGAGGGGAAAGAAAAAAAACAAAACTGTCCTACAACCTGCAATCCTCATTGTAGCTTGAGACCATTGCTCCTAGTTCTGTCATCTGCCAACACTGAGAACAGCCCAGCCCCATCCTCCCTAGAACTCCTTACAGGTAGTTGAAGGCTATTACCCCCCCCCCCCCCCCAGACTAAATAAACCTAGTTGCTTTGGCCTCGAGTCATATGCCCTGGCCCTCTAATAATTTTCATTGCCTTCCACCGGACTCTTTCCAATTTGTCCACATCCTTCCTGTAGTGGGGACCCCAAAACTGGACACAATCTTTCTGATCAGACCTCACCAGTGTCAAATAGAAAAGAATAATCACTTCCCTCCATCTGTTGGCAGTGCTTTTACTAATGCAGCCCAATATGCCATTAGCCTTCTTGGCAATACACGCACAGTCTTGCCTCATCTCCAGCTTCCTGTCCACTGTAACCACCAGCTGTTTCTCTGCAGAACTGCTGCCTAGCCAGTCAGTCCTCAGTCTGTAGCAGTCCATGGGATTCATTCATCCTAAGTGCAGAACTCTGCACGTATCCTTGCTGAACTCATCAGATTTCTTTTTGGCTCAATCCTCAAATTTCTGTAGGTCACTCTCCCTATCCTCCAGTGTATCTATCACTCCCACCAGCTTAATGTTTTCTGTAGACTTGCTAAGGATGCAGTCCATGTCATTGTCCAGATCATTAATGAAGTTCTTGAACAGTACTGGCCCCAGGATCAACCCCTCGGGCACTCCCCTTGTTATTGAATTCCAAATAAACATTGAGCTGTTGATTACTACTAGTAATAAAGTAAAACATTTCTTTTTCTGCCCATAAGCACCTCAAACTCACAACAAGATCTGAAAGTATAGCTAGGTTCAAATCTCTAGATACATCATCCATAAATAGTTCTGCAAATCAAATTCAGTTATAATCCCCTGAAGGCAAACTAGGGCTGAAGAAATGGAACTGAGGGCATGGTTTAGCCCATAGTATTTATTCCAGAGATAATATACAAGGAGGACAGGCCTCTGCTTGAGTTTTAGATTCTTGGTTTAGTTCCCAGACTTAGAAAAAATGTCATGCTTAGCAAGAGTAAGTTAGAGACAGAATGATTGAGGGCAGAGGTGGATTAGGGGCCCCGGGCCTATTCCACCCATGCCCCCACCACCACCTGGAGCCCTGGCCCCCTACTACCAGGCTAGGGATCTGGCCCTCTGTGGCTGGGCCAGTGCTGGGAAGCCTCCAGGGCTAGTGGGGGCCGACTGGTGCATGCAGTGCAGCTTCCAGCACAGTCCAGAGGCTTCACCGGAGTCTGTATGGAATGCCAGCCTGCCCCACCCCTGGAGTGGAGTCACCAGGCCTGCTGACCTGCCCATCCCCATCTTCAAAGAGTCTGACAAAGTGGGATTTTTTCCTCATGAAAGCACATGCAAAAAATAAAATTTGTTAGTCTAAGTGCTACAGGACTCCCTGTTTGTTTGTTTTAATGAGAAAGCAGTTTCCTAAAGCCAGCCAGCATTCATAAATTGTACATGGACAGATTCCTCACAGTGTCACACCATCTTAATTTTCAGCACGACTAGTTCCACTGAACAAAATAAAACGTGCACAAAAATGCTGCAGTGCTGGTAGCAAAACATTTCCTTGTTCATCTGTTCTGTGTTCCATTACAGGTAAAGCCTCGTCTATATTACAAGAAGCTCAAGTAGACATTATTCCATCTGACGTCTGTAATAGTTTTGAATGGTATGCAGGCATGGTCAATAAAAACATGTTTTGTGCTGGCTATGAAGCTGGAGGTATTGATAGCTGTCAGGTAAGACTGGAATTTTATATTTCTAAATGTAGTGTCCAAGCTTGTTGCATGGACATTAGTAGAGGAAACTCTCATTGGGACCATGATTTGAGCCATAATTGCTTTAAAACAGGAGGATAATAAACAAAAGACAGGTCAGAAGAGCTGTCAGAGAAACGAAAGGAAAGAATGATGATTTTAGAGAAAAATTATCTATACAAGACCAAGACGACAGAAGGAAGAACAAAGACAAGACAAATTCTGATGTGTGCAATGCTTGACACAAAGATTACAATCAAATATAATTTATTTGTGCACATACACGTACAGTCTGTGCAAGTATGTAGATTATGAAAATATATTGCGTCTCTAAGTAGTGCACAGCAACACTGAATCCACGCATTTAACTTAAGTTCATGCTTCCTTGTTTTGACAAGAACTACCTTTACATGTCAACAACCAAAGTGGTTTAGCTGCAAGGGTTTCAGAATTGCTCAGCACTCTGTGTCTGCCACTAAGTGCAGTGGAGCCTCTTCACCCTTTTTGTCCCTGTCAGCCCCCTCATTGAGAACAACAGGTGCTTCTAAGCTTTGAGCTCATTCTAAAATATTGCCTTGTGCGTATATGGGCCTCTTGGTTAGTCAATGCATCTCAGAGAGCAAAGGTGAAACAGGGAAAGGAGGAAATGAGACAATGTCATCAGTAAAATAAACACCTAAGATTCACTTTCAAGTCACTAGAACCACTTATCTATTAAATGCCTTGTATTTCCTGTTGTTTCTAATTAATTTTATGTGCCATCACTATGATGTGTGCAAAACCGTACATACCAGCATTGCCCTCATGGCTCAAAATCTTCATACTGTGATTTTGAGAGCAGAGTGATAACGTTTCATAATTGTATGCTATGTTGTAGTAGGCTTGGTTGCAGGATATTAGAGAGACAAGAAGGGTGAGGTAATATATTTTACTGGCCCAACTTCTTTTTGTGCTACAGAAGTGTTTTTTTGAGCTTACAAATGGCTCTTAGGTGAAGAACTTTGTCTGTGTAGCGTGAAACCTCATCTGTTTCACCAAGGGTGCAATAAATAATACCACCTTGTGTCTTTAACATTTTGTGGTATGGCTAAAACCAACATACTACTGTTTGATGTCACTATTTCAAGAAGAAAATTGTTTTCAAATGTTTCCTACTCTTCAGTAAGAGTTTCTGCTGAATTCTTGTACAGGTTCGAAGTTAAGAAAAGGTGTACATTAAATCAACAGATACATATAAAAGGCTATTATTACGTGTTGGTTTGATAACAAACAAGCTGTTGCAGTTCCACTCAATTGTGGTGGCATCAAGACACCTCATTTTAGTATTAGATAATTGCAATATGGAACTACTTATCTACTCCACTGGTCTACTCTGCAACGGTGATGGAATCCTCTCATTCTATGATGTACACAGACTGCAATGCTGAACCATGGCAGCAGCTTTCCATAGAACTCTGAGCTAGGATTTGGCTCTGAAAGACAATCAAAGGAACAAATTATAACAACGAGACGCACCACATAATAGAGGTGGAAGCCCTGTCTTATTCACTGCTTTGACGAAGAAGCTCCATCTATGTTGATTTTATTCTTGCTATTTTTACCCTCAGTATGCAAGTCAAAGGGGGTTTGCTTGGCTTGCATAAGACCCTCACGAGTTGGGCTTTAGCATGAAGCTGTGGGGCCCAATAATGGGGGAGACAGCTTATTTTTAATAATTAAAGATGCCATTGTGTATTCTGCCTACCCTCCTCTTCCCCCTCTTTTTGACAAGCCTCCTTTGAACACGTGATTTGAGCAGTGATAGGCAGATTATGTCATCACTATTAATCCAGTGCAATTTAGCGCTCATTTGCATGGTTTAGGAAGGCAAACTTCAAATTCAGTTATTAATTTGTAGCTATGTGAGTATCTGGTGACCCTAGTGCTTGAATGTAGCCCTGTGGAGGAAATAAACTTTGGAGCACTGTAGTAATGAGACTAAAAGAAATCTGCTGTACATACGATATTCTGGCAATGTTAAAATTACCAGCTGCAACTATTATGATTCATTCGTGCATTTGGAGATAGCTGCTTTCTTTTTTTACCATTGTAAAATGTAGATAATGGTAATCTTAATTCTAATGTCTAGGCCTTACATTATTAATGTACAAGAAACAATTGTGTCTTTTTTCCTGTTAGGGGGACAGTGGTGGGCCACTCGTGTGCTACAACTCTGATACCAGCAAATATTATCTGATAGGGATTACCAGTTTTGGATTTGGATGCGGTCGACCCAAACTTCCTGGGATCTATGTACGTGTGTCTCAGTACAAAAGGTGGGTAAATGCTCATCTTTTGCTGGCTAACAAAGCTACAGGGAGCCAGAGGATTATACTTGCTCTCATTCTCTTGACTGTGAGGTGGCCAGCTTTATGAAGTTTCTCACTGTCATGTGCTTGTACTAAATGCTTCAATGACCTCTTTGCAACTTGACCAGGCAGCTGCTCATGCTTTTTTATGCATAAGTATCCTTAATGAATGTGTGTAAATGCAGTGTTTAGTGAAAGGAACATTCTTTTATCTAGCCAACCCACCTGTACAGACTGAAATAAAGCATTTTTCTTTTTGAAATGTCATCACAGGTATAAGTAACAAGCAGGCACAGTAGGGGAAGTAACTGTAGAATGTATTAGTATAGTTTATGGGATGTGAACTTTATAAACATGATGAAAACCTGTTTTATAGAATATTATAAGGTTGCAGTTGTTATTCATTAAATAAGGATCATTAAAGAAAATGCACATTACAGTGGTTGGCTGGCACCGCAAAGTGGTCCCGTGCACGGCAAGGTAAAGCAGCAAATGTATAATTTAAGCAAATCGCAATGTGTATTCAGTTCTTGGCTTAAATGGCCACTGCCATGTGATTGTTCTACATTATAACATCATCTTAGCATCTTTAAAATAAAAGGTATTTTCCACCCAGCTAAAAACAGATTTTTTTTTGTTTTGTTTGTAGAAAAAACAATTTAATAAGTTTGATTTCCTGGCATGTTTGTGCACTCAAACCATCTATATCAGCACAGTTCTGTCAAAAAGACAAAATAGGGTACAGAGAAAACATGTACAAACTGGTAGAAGTTCCTGTGTATGCTAAAACCTTACCAGAGGTCACCCACCTGTTCTATGGGGTCCTAGTAAGCCAGGATCTTTCTAACACTTCCAACAAGGGCTGGAGCCCCAGTTAGGCAGGGGGTTCTGTATGCTAATTAAAGTGAAGACCCCAAGTCAGTTCAAGCTCAGCTTTTTATACCAAAAGTCCGTCCTTTCTTTGAGTGGCTGGAAACTCAGTTTGAAGCAGTCTGTCTAACACTCCAGGGAGTGGTGCTTCTCTGGAATTGTTAACAATTCTCAGGATAATTAAATGTAGTAGTTTGGTTTTAGTTCCTGGGGCACCTGTGATAACCCTGCCCCATGGAGTAGAACACAATGAAATAATCCATTCATAAATACAGTACAGTGGTCCCCGAGATACTGCTTGAAAATGCAGTACCTGTCACAGGAACTAATAAAAAAGTAAACAGAAAACAAAACTAATTTATCTTTTTCTAGTCCCTTTCAGTTAGAGGAATCTTGGATGTTAATTTTAAAAAAAGATTGGTAGAGCATTTACAGGATTATTAAGGTTAACTTGTGCTCCTTCTTCTGGATCACTAATAGGAGAGCATACAGTATTTTCTGGTTCTAGATAGTGGCTGAAGTTTGTTGTAAAACATCTGGAACACAGACGAAATTTCTATGCCATGATTTTAAGACTGATGAAATTTTGGGCCTAAGTTACTCAACAGCAGTCCTTTAATTAAATAATTTGTGATTCAATAAATAAAGAACATTAGAGTTGTATTTTGGGGTCTTTTATTACTGAGGTCAAGAGTTGCAAGCACCTATTTTCTTCCAGCAAGTATTTACAATTCATATGCAGGATGTAGCTATGCTCAGAGATAATCAGACCAATAGTATTCAAGGTTACATCCCTTTACTTTTTGGATACATCACTGTAACTTATTAACACATGGGTTTATAAGTAAATTGTATACATCTTGCAAAAATAACTTTCTCCTGAAAAGTAATCACTCAAAGAAACCAATATGATCATTTCATTTTTGCACAATAAAGAATATAGCTATGCTGCTTCTTCCCAAACACCACTACTCAAACAGAATACAACTGATTGAGGTTTTTCTCTTTGGCAGCAATAAATACTGTTTGGCTGCAGACCAGAGCGAGAACTAGCTACCTTTTTTTTGGTACTGTAATGATACTTGTCAGTGTTTTCATCTAAAGAAACCCTTTTAAAACAAAAGACAAAATTAAAAACCAACAGTGCCACAGAGTTTCAAGTTAGTTTCATTTACATGAAAGCCATTGTCTAAAACTCCAAAGCTTCAATACTTATGGTCAGATTCTGCCAGCAGCCACAAGTCTGTCTCCCTTTGAAGTTAATCAGAGTGGCGCATACATATCAGTGGCAGCATTTGACCGAAGGGTCCAATCTTATTTAAGTGCTCCATATCCTGAACACTTCCAACCAGAATGGAAGCTTTGAGACACTCAACACTTCCTAGGTTGTCATTTTTACCTTGCAGGATTGAGCTCCAGGCTGCTGGGCAACAAATGCATCACAAGGCTTGTTTGACTTGAGTGGGAATTCTAATGTACTGTTCCGCTCTATTTAAAGCAACTGTATAGGAAACAATGTCCTGTAATTTGTCATATACATTATATTAAACTTTGACACAACAAAATATTTATCTAACCCACTAACAACTCAACTGTGGACTTCAGAGTCTGACTGATTGGTAGGAAGTTCAATAATATTGTACAGACACACTAATTAATAAAATAAATGTTGATCAATCTTACATAAACAATACACATGGGGAGCAAATATATTTTTCAGTCTCATTCAGGACTGAGCTAGCGCAACTCACTGATTGCTTTACCACATTTTAGTAGCATAGATCATGGCACAATTCCATTGGAATAAGGGAAGCAGGAACCAGACCTAACTACAGAAAATAGCATATTCACTTTTTGTGCAGTACTCCTGTCTGCCAGTGGTTCTCAACTAAAGGTACACATATCCCTTGGAGACAGACAGAGGTCTACCGGGGTACATCAACAGTGGTCTAGCTTTCTAACAAGCTACGTAAAAAGCACCAGCCAAATCAGTGCAAATAGAATGTCAAACAGACAATGACTTGTTTATTCTTCTGTGTATACTATCCACTGGAATGTAAGTACAATATTTATATTCCAATTGATTTATGGTAATAATGAGAAAGCAAGCAATTTGTCAGTAATCTTGTGCTGTGACACTTGCATTTTTATGGCTGATTTTGTAAGCAAGTAGTTTAAGTGGAGTGAAATTTTAGGATACACAAGACAAATCTGACTCCTGAAAGGGTTACAGTAGTTTGGAAAGGTTGAGAGCCACTGGTCTACACAATATTTCATTTAAACTCAAGAGTTTTAATCATATCAAATATCCTTTCACTTTTCCTTGACAGAAACAACTCAAAATGATATATACTTGGATCCCTGATATCTTTTTTTCTTCCCAGTACATTCTAGCCCATGTTCAGTTTTTATTGAATATGGGAAAAGACTGCTGATCTGTTTCTTTTGCCCAACAATATTCCCTAAGATTTACTGTTAGGATCAGTTGGTTACAGACAAAGACAGAAGTAATTAAAATATTTTCTACTCTAAAGAGGGTCTCATTTTACTTTAACCCTTAAAAAATACATAATCACTAAGCTGAGACACAAAATAGCAATTTATTTACTAAAAGGAACTATATAAACTGTTAAACCAGGCATATGAAGTCAATTTTAAAATCTGTAAAGGTAATAGTTTACTTATAAAAATATACCAACCAGCTAACTGTTTTTGATAAAGTATTTTCTTAGAAAGATGCCATTACTTCAAAAAATATTGCCTACCTTACAAAATTACTCTGGGAATTATGCACTTTAAATCTATCTTCTCTCTCTCTCTCTCTCTCTCTCTCTATTTATAAAGCCTGCTTTAGAACCTGTTAAACCCTTTGGTATGCATCTTTAGCTTTTTATTTTACTGTTCCTTTTTTTCTTTTTTGGTCAGTAAACTTTTTAAGCGTAGTATGATCTCCAAGCAGAATAAGCAATACATATTCAGCTGCATGTATAATCAGCATACAATTTATTTTTCAATTATAGTTTATCACATCCAGTAACCAAGAACAAAATGATTTCAAAAGCATTCTCTGACAACTTTTGTTCAGCTGTACCCATTCTTCCAAAATGTTGGTTTAAAGTATTGGATGCATTGAATTCTTAGTCTCATTCACGTGCCTTGGACACTTTCAAGAGTAGGCCTAAAAAATAAATTTTCGTTTTGCCTTCTGCAAAACCTCTCCAAGCCTGATAAACACAGCAAGTATTTTACAAACGGATTGCCAGCTGAGAAAAGTAAACATAAGTTATACTTTTAGCAAAGTATTAGCTTCTCTTTATTTTCAACATCTGTAAGTCAGAATTTACAGGTTGAAATAAAAATATTTACATACAAACAACTGAAAGAAAAGGTAAGGTTTGGAAAACAGTATGAAATTAAAACCTATACTGGTTATATATGTTGCTAATATTTTTCAGCTAATGGCAAGGACTATCTCATCCACATTTTAACTGTAATCAAATATTACTGCTGTTACCAAATTAATTTGTAGCTCTGGAAATTCCAATCACTTGTCTGATTAAAAAGTGCATGTCCTTTTATTGCCAATGTAATCTTGATTTTAATGATGTTCCCATTTGTGCCAGCAGGTGTTTTGTTGAGGTTGTCTTGTTTCCTTTTTGCACTTTGTCATTAAAACTATGTAAATAAAATCTTTATAGTCTTTAAGATGTGACATCTAGTTAGAAAAACTTCATTTTTGACCTTTCATTTTGTTTTTAAAAAAGTAGGTATAAAAAAATTCCCCATTGAAATTTAGACAGTCCAGAAAAATTGTGCCTCTTTTTCTTACACATTTTTATGACAGTAAAGATCTTTCAAAGTTTTTAGCTCTTCAATTAGAGTTTTGTTTTGATTTTCAAGGACTGCAACTCGATTTTCCAGACACTTAACATATTCTTTCTTCTTTCTACGACATTCTCGAGCTGCTTCTCTGAAATCAAAAGGCAGTTGTCAATTACTGTATATATCATTAGATTGTCAATCACTAGTTTTTTGCTTTGAATACTTACTCCATCTGTAGCTACCACCACACATCTGGGGAGAATAGGATCTTTACAGAAAACTTATTTTTCTTCTTACTTCGCAGGAAAGCATTGAGTGATCAAAGAAAAAGATCAAACAAAGCAAGAAACTCTAAACACTTTGTTTTTCTAACATTAATGGCTCTCTCTCTTTAAGCATCAAAAACTTACAGAGTTGGCACTACCAGAAATGAAAAATGAATCCCTAGTCAAAAAAAACAATCACTGGTTTCTAGAAAGTTCTGGGTCTTATGCTCTCAAGAATTAAATGACATAACCTACCCTAGATAACACATGCAGATGTCACTGGTAATTTCACTCTAGAGCAAGCAGACTGAAAGAAAACATGTCAGCAAATATGGAAAAAGAAAATTAAAATGAGACGTATATACATACACAAGTCATTTGATTACTGAATATTTAAAAAAATTAAGATTAGGATGGTAATAGAAAAGGAAGTTTTATTACAGTAATTGGCAAAGCAAACTGAAAAACTACAATGCAGTTCAAGGAATGTAGGAAGTTTAAAAAATATTTCTGGTTAAAACAAAAACTGCTTAGGTTACAGCAAAAAAAAATAGTTTTTTACCTCATTTTTTTCTGGGAAAAAATGTAGGCTTTGGATCTAGCTTTCTGATATTTCCTAGTGACGTTATGTGTAGGATAAATAACGAAGAGGTGACAAATTACTAACTTTGCTTATGTGGGATCCAGAGTTTTGGATACATAATTCTAATTTTTCCTAATTATAAAGGAATACTGTCACCTTGAAACTGACTAGGAAAACGAGAGAAAAGTTGGGTGAATCTTTCACTGGAACATCTTCTTTTGGTTACAGAAATAATCCTTTCAGCTACACAGGGGTCTTTTCATAGTTCCTAGACCTGAAGAGGAGTTCTGCATAAGCTCAAAAGTTTCTCTCTGACATCAACAATAGTTGGTCTAATTAACAGATAAGACCTCACCTATCTTCTCTCTCTAATACCCTAGTGCTGATGTGGCTAAAACAACAGTGCGAATAAGAAAATTGTTGTTAATTAACATGAAATAAACAAAAGGGAGAGAGAGAGAAAGCGTCTGGTCTCTTCCTTGTTACACAGGTATAGCATCCAAACAATTCTCAGACAGAAGTGTGATTTAAAAGATGACTGTACCTTTAATGCATTTGCCATCTGAAGTTGTGTTTTAGCATGCTGTTTAAGAATCAGAAGGCAGCTATCAAGCTGGTTACATAGCAGTATGTGGGAACTTACACACCTGTTCTTCATGAGCCTGATTTCTCGTTTCAACTGTGGATCATCAGTCTTGGTTGTCTGAGACGTAAGGGTGACAGGAGATGTCATCACTACAGTCTGTGGGAGGGAAGTGGTTGTTGGTGTGGTGCGGATCTGGTACGTCTGCATATCCCCCGATGCAGCTGTTCAGACAGCAGAATAAGGTAAATCAAAGAAAAATCTTTTTTGAAAAATACACTTTTATGGGGGCAGTTTTCCTAAAGGCTTTTGTAATGCGTACTCACTCTGCACTACCACCTGGTTGCTGGGCACAAGTATCTGCTGGCCATCAGATGTCTGTGCGTACTGCAGTATCGTCGTCCCAGGCTGAGTGCCACCAGCATTTGTCATTGTTAACGTCTGCAGACCCTGCACGCCATCCGTTCCTGAACTGGCCAGCTGCAGGGATCCATTTGAGGCAATAGCGACTTAGACAGAGAAGAAAAATACGCAGATAAGCACAAAACATTTTCCTTCACCTGTACTAAAGACATCCACTTGCAACAGGCAATTCCCAAGTCCTGTCTTAAGTTGGCACTTTGAAGTCCGAAGATTTGAAGGCCAATTTTGTTCCACCTTTACTTACTGTTATAACAGTCATGGGTGGATCAGAGGCACTGTCTGGTTAAAACCATATGCTTGCAACAAAATTCCTTACACATCTGGTAGGCTATTAAACTGAATAAATTTAAAGAACCTAAGGTATGTTGCAGAATTCATGCTGTTTGGTTACCATTTTGCACTTCATATAGCCTGACGATTATGAAGAGACTTATCAGCTTCTGGTCACTTTCACTTTCAGACACATCAACTAGCACAAGGTTGTGGTGTTTCAGTTGCGAACATGCAGAGAATACTTAATGTTCCAAAACTACCTCTTCATTTCTCTCCAGTGCCATAGAAATGTCTAGTAGCCTCAGGCTTCCTAAAACCTTGCTTATGTACATCTTCAGTGTTGCACTGAATGGGATGCTTGCTTTCACCTCAACCTAGAGCAGACGACTTAAGCTGGCCATGCCCAGCTGTAGACTACACTGGACACTAGAAGCCCATAGGCTGAGGCTAATTTGCATATATACTTCTACAGATAAATGTACATGTACTGGCTTGCACCCATGGAACAGTCACTATGGGGTAGAAACAGCCTTCCCTTTTTCTGCTACCATCCAAACAGCTCACTGTTGATTGACAAGATTGTGAAATAGTTAAGTGGTGGGATTGTGACATCAGTGGTAAGTGATACTGTGGTTAGGGAACAGGTTGGTGGTAGAAGCAACCTCTGTTGCAATTACTATATGTGGACATTTTTGTAGAAAATGTTTCTATTTGCCAATATTTTCATTTAACCCCTAAAAAGACACAGGGCCTGATTTAAAACAAAAAAACAACCACCAACAACTCCTGTTATTCTTAACTGGAAATGCTGGATGTTGAGATCATGTGAAAAAATTAGGCCACTTTTATTTAGATGCTTAAATGGGAGTTAAACTCTTCCACACTTTTGAAGATCTAGCACACAAGTTATTACAATTTTTCTTCGGTTTTTATAGTTTTAGAATTAAGTCCCTATGGACTTTTATCACTTACTCAAATTGCTTATCTTCTAAGCTACCCCAGATTTTCTAATAGATTTTTTCCCCCAAGCATTAAGTGTATATTAATCAATTATTCTCCAGAATAAACACACAAGTTTATAAGTCTGCAATGTCATTTTAAGGAGAATTTTGAGCTTTATTTGATTAAAAAAAATTATCTAAGACAATAAACAAACATCTTTGTTTACAAGTGATAGAGCATTTTACTCTTTTAATCATTTAATGGATTATAAATTGCCCCTCAGCCTATTTACCCTGGAGCAAAAAATATTTTAAAGCAAAGGAGGTACTCTGAAAATGAATTGTGTATCATTGCTTATGTCATGTGATACAAAACACCTGGCAGGATGGATCACTTGATGATTACACTCCAGTCATTCCTCCAAAGCACCTGGCACTGGTTGCCGTTGAAAGCAGGGGCATCGCTGGGGTGGGGAGGGACCTGGGGCACGGGCCCAGCCCCCGCCCCCAGTGGGCAGGCCCCGCCCCCGACCACAAGGCCATGCCCCCTAGCCCGGGATAGGGCCAGGGGGAGGCCGTGGTATGGCGCGGCGCAGCCCGGCCCGGCCCAGCCCAAAGCGGCAGCTGGAGGCCAGGCCTGCGGCCGCAGCCCCAAATCCCCAGCCAGGGATGGGGCCACCATGGCTGCAGCCAGGCCTCGGATCCCCAGCAGAGGACGGGGCTGCTGCGGCCGTGGGCGGCCAGCCGGGCCCCGGATCCCTGGCCTGGCCGCCGGTGGCCGCGGCGACCCTGTCCCCAGCCGGGGATCCAGAACCTGGCCGGCCGCCCGTGGCTGCAGCGGCTCCGTCCCCCGGTGGCCGCGGTGGCCACGTCCCCAGCCTGGGATCTGGGGCTGTGGCCACGGGCCCGGCCTCCAGCGGCCGCTTCGGGCCGGGCTGAGCTGCGCCGTGGCCTAGCTGCTGGCAGCAGCGCAGCCACCCCCTGGCCCTATCACTGGCCGGGGCGCAGGGCCTGCCTGGCGGCCAACTAGGCCCTGGATCCCTGGCCGGAGACACGGCTGCTGCGGCCGCGGACCGCCAGGGATCAGGCCCTGGATCTCCGGCCCGATTGGGCCGGAGATCCGGCGCACCAGTGTTGGGAGCCCAGCGCTAGCGACGCCACTGGTTGAAAGACAGGATACTGGGCTAGATGGATCATTGGTCTGACCAAGTATGGCTGTTCTTTTGTTCTTATATTGTATTAGCAATCCTTCTTAGTTTCATCTTAGTACCAAATAAATGACATACCAACTATATACTCAACCAGGCATACTTTTGTTACACAAAACTATATTTTGGGCGAGTTTATATTGTATAACATACTGTACTGTCCAGTGCTGGTCTGGTAGATAGGTGTGGGAACAGACATAGAGCTGACAGAAGAGACACCAGGACTTTCATCATCTCCCTTTCTATCACGTGTATCTTCAGAAGAAAGATCTTTCAAGATTTTACTGTGAAAAAAAATTCTTCATTAGTACGGCTGAAAGCAAAAGGTTGCAAACTGATTGGCAATTACTCCTCTGAGTACAAACTTAAAAAATGTGACAGGCAAATTTTGCTGAGAAATATTTCTCCACTGGCAGTGCTGATTAAATTGATCAAAACTACAAATGTAACAGAGACAAAGCACCTAAAACCACCACAGTTACGGAAACATGCTGTTAAAATACATAGCTAGTAGTCTTTAACAGCATTATATATATTGTTACATATAAAAGACAAATCCTAGCTTGTGGTCAGCTAAAAAGGTCACATGAAAAGTCAATAAAATTTATATTGTTACCTCCTCAGAGGTAATTTGCTTATATATTTACATAACATGGCCTCCTCAAAGGTAACTGAAAACTGAAGCAATGTTAACCAATTAGACTGCATATGCAAATAGAGATCACGCAATATTAAGGTTCCACTTCTAGAGTCTTACAGCTCAGCAGACTGGGTATAACCATCTAGAACACATAACACACCTGTAATAATATCTACTCATCATTTATTAAGCCTTTATGAATGGACTCAATGTGAAGCATAACCCGTGTACGTACATCCTTATTGGTTGCAGATATATTCTCAGTCAAAACTATCATTGTTTATCCTGGAAGAGCCAATCAGAAAGCACACACTTCAAATGGAAATAGCTGCTTTTCTACATTTTGTTTTTTTAAATTCATGTCCTTAATAAAAAGATTTCTAGACATTTTGGTGAAGTAGCTCAGACTACATTTTAATCATATACTTACTAAATTAATATTTCAATAAACATTAAAAAGTGTTGTGTTTCAGGTAATTTCTGGCTTCATTTCAGTCAATATCACACAGGGATTAAGAAATTCTGACGCCTGCTTTTAAGAAGCCAATACTCAATAAACATATGTTCTCTCAACAATTATTAGCCAATATAGTCAACAAAATATAAAACACAGTACAGTAGTACTGTCATACTTGTGTAATACAGATTGTAAATAATTAGGCAAAGTTTGAAATAAAAATTGCAATTTGGGCAATATGAAACATAGATAGGGACATTAATTGGTTCTCTCAGTACAAACATTCACCTTTAAGAGTGCCATAGGACTGCTTTGTTTTTCATTACAAACAGTGATTCTCACCTCGCTCAACCTGACTGCTTACTGATATGTTGTTTCACATAGTTTGAATCTATACAACTTGTTTGATTTGCTGAAGTAATCTAACCTGATGCAGTGAAATGTAATCACAGGATTTCTTTTTCCCTCCCACACTTTAAATATTTTCCACTGTAAGTTTTTTCCACTTTCAGGCATCTGACAAAGTGGTACTTCGCCCACGAAAGCTCATGCGAAAAATAAATGTGTTAGTCTCTAAAAGTGCCACAGGACTCCTTGCATGCTCTGCTGAACTAGACTAACAGCTCCTGCTTTGGAAATAATCCCAACGAAACATACAGAATGATACAGTCTAAATTAGCTGTTACTACTCAGCAAAGACATCTTGGAGTCACTGTGGATAGATCTCTGAAAACATCCACTCAATGTGCAGCACCAATCAAAAAAAACTAACGGAATGCTGTGAAGCACATGCAAAGGGATATCATATTGCCTCTCTATAAATCTATGCTATGCTCACATCTTGAATACTGCATGCAGATCTAGTTGCCCCATCTTAAAAAGATATATTTGAATTGGAGGAAGTACAAAAAAGGGCAACAAAAATGATTAGGGGTAGGGACCAGCTTTTGCCTCAGGGGAAATTAATAAAACTGGGATTTTTTTCAGCTGGGAAAAGAGATGACTAAGGATGAATATGATAGAGGTCTATAAAATCGTGTGGTGTGGTGAAATTAAATAAGGAAGTGTTACATACTTCTTTTTAATAACACAAGAACTAGGGGACACCAAATGAAATTAACAAGCAGCAAGTTTAAAATGAACAAAGGAACTGTTTCTTCACTTAATGCGCAGTCCACCCATGGAACTCTTTGCCAGAGGATGTCATGAAGGCCAAGACTACACTTGAGTTCAAAAAGGAACTAGATAAATTCATGGGAGATAGGTTCAAGAACGGCTATTAGCTAGGATGGGCAGGGATGCAAAACCATACTCTGAAGCGTCCTTAACTTCTGTTTGCCAGAAGTTCAGAAGAGCCACAGCGATAGATTGTTTGACAATTACCTGTTCTTTTCATTCCCTTGGATGCACTTGGCATTGGCCACTGTGGGAGGGCAGGCTACTGGGTTAAATGGATTACTACTGAAGTCAGTGGCAGATCAGGGGCTGCAGGGCTCCTGGGCCTCCCCACCAGTGGGTCTTCCCCCTCCACCAATGGTGGACCTCCTGCCCTGCAGGCGGGCCAGTGCTGGGGAG
The DNA here is from genome assembly GCA_007922195.1 of Podocnemis expansa. Lineage (NCBI taxonomy): Eukaryota > Metazoa > Chordata > Testudines > Podocnemididae > Podocnemis > Podocnemis expansa. The sequence continues at coordinate 13,910,588 of ML682037.1, read as the reverse complement.
CAGCTGGGGCCAGAGGCCAGCCATGGCCTGGCTGGTCGGCCCCGGGTGAAGCCGGGCTAACTGCTGCACGTGGTGCGGTTTCTGATGCAGCTTTGGGCCGCGCTGGTGCCTGTACTGCTCACACAGCAATCAGCCGTGGCACCCCTCTCAGGGCCAACTGGCCAGGCCATGGCCGGTCCACCCTACCCCAATGGTGTAATTCTGAGTAATCCACACAAACCAATTTCTCCATGATCAACTCATGCTAGCATGGCAGCAAGGTGCTAATGGGCCACTACCTGCTTAACTGGCGCTCCAACAACAGGGAAGAAGGTATAAACAAAAATTACACACTTCACCCCAGAGATGGTTTGACTCTCGCATATTCAGGGGGCTGTTTGTCTACATTCTGATGAGATGTGTGAGATCCTAAAAGAGGGTTTAATAATAAGAGCCAGCGATGTCCACATCGCCCCTTTCTTCCTTCCGTCTCTCTGCTCATGGCATCAATGAATACTCGAAGACCACTGCCTTGAGGGAGGGGTTCCTGTCTGAAAGGAAATCCAGCCTGTGAACTGTTACAAGTGAGAGAGACATTTTGCTTTTAATTAGTTGAGGTACTAGCTTGTTGTTTTATTTTTTATTTCTACTGTAACTGGTTCTGACTTTTATGCCTTATCACTTGTAATCTGTTGACATCCATCTGTCTCTAACCAATAACTTTTTTTTTTTTTTTAATTGTTTTATCTAAACCAGTGTGTTTGGACTGAAGTGTCTGGGAATCTCTACCTAGGATAACAAGGCTGGTACACAGACATTACTCAGTGTTGGAATGATGGATGGACTATGAGCTTACACCAGGGGTGTCAAATATGAAGCCCGCGGGCCAGTTGCAGCTCACAAACCTCTTCCTTCTGGCCTGTGACTGTGCTCAGCAGGACAACACTCTCTCCCTAACAGAGAGAGAGAGAGAGGTTTCATGGCATTGCAGAGTACTGGGGACGTGAAACAGTGCTCCGTGAGACCACACACACTCCGTAACAGAGATGGAGACAGTGTGGTTTTGTAGAGTGCAGTCTTGAATTCACAGTGCTCCTCAATGCCGCGTGAGTACCCTTCTATTTCGATTTATGGAATGTATGGCCCATCTGAAGTAAATTTACATCAAATCTGGCCATAGCAAATGAGTTTGATACTCCTGGCCTACACTGTTCAGAAGAAAACTGAGCAGTGCAGCATGCAAATTTCTGGGTAACAAGGCTGGGACTGAGTATATGCAGATTTTGCCCTGTAAGTATTTTATGAGTGGCTTGCTAGTAGTACTCAAAATACTGTGTATCTTGGAGCAAGTTACATGCTACAGGCTGTTGAGCAGAAACTGGAGTGATAGTTGTTCACCAATAAAGCAGTTTAGGAGGCATCCCCAGCTAGAGAGTTAAGAGGGTACAGCTGTTCACTAGTCCAGATGGTACTCTGGGGAATGTCACAAAAGTACTCACCGGTAAGATGGACGTCGTGCTAAAATACCTCTAGCCTTCTGCGAAGAACCTATGCTATCTGATGAGTCCTGAGAATCCTCACTCTCCGACAAAGAAGATACCTAGAAAGCATATCCCACGTCACTGTGCTGAACACTGTGAAAGTATCCAAAACATGTCACATTTCTCAGTTTGAATTTATACAAGACACAAGTGCATGGAGACTAAATACATGTAACAGACTACCTAAAAACTGCAAGAACCAGTATGTTCGAGGTTTAGTGGACCACTGTAAAACTGCACTGTTCTGTTCACTCTCCCTTAAGCTCTAGAACTGACTGCTGTCAGAGACAGAATACTGGGCTACGTGAAACATTGGTCTGATCCGCATGGCTCACTCTTACATTTTTATGTTCTTAAGTAAATCTTAATTCACTAGTACAAATAAGTTGAGTCATCCATACAAGGATGTACCAGTTTTAGTACCTTATAGCAAGATATCCTAGAAAAAGATTCATTTATAGCATTAAAATCGGAAACTCTTCTATGACCGTAGAACCAATCAACTTAGAAAGTTACTAACAACACTGCCAACCATGTAATGATGTGTAAGGTTTCCATGAAAATACTCTAACTTTAGGTCTGATTCCTGGAGCTCAAGTTTTGAAACAATACAAGGAGTGTCTCACTCATGGCACTGGGGAAAATTGGGGATATTACAAGAATGATATTGGCAATCCTTGCTAGTACAGACAACTAGCGGCGGTGTTGGAAGACGGCTATACGTTATTGCTACCAAGCACAGCACAAAAATTGCAGTGCTGCTGGTGAGTTTTAGGGATTGGACATCAGTAGAAAAGGGTGATCCACCCTCACTTGTAGAATTATGGTTTAGGTGGGAGTAAGAGATGGAGCATTGTTTAAGAAAAAGAAGGGAGGAGGCTTTTAAAAGGAAGCTCAGATAATATAAATATGTTGTAAGGAGACTGAGCAAGCAAAATGCAAGACTACTGTATTTATAATTAGTCAACTGAAGACAAGGAAGACTTTTAAAGAAGCAATTGCATAACATGGAAGAAATACACAAGAACAGATGAACAGGCCACTCAAATGGACAATTACGTTTTAATAGTATTTATTTTATCATTGGGTTTTATCTGAAATTTTCTTTTTATTCCATTTGTAGCCTTCTCCAGTTGGCAAGTGTCATTTTTTTTCTCTGATGCTCCCAATTAGACACAAACAAACAAAAGCTTTATTTATCCATATCTCTGTACCAGCAACATACGGTCACGAGGAATGTATATAACTCTGGAAAGAAAACTTCTTAGTTCGTTGCCATAAGAAAAGCCAGCAAGCAGGGGTTTGCTATCAGCATTTACAGAAAGTTGCGCCTGTTCCTTTTTGTCTCTAGGTTAAAAGGCCATGAAGTTCACAAGCTACTAAAGGAGCAGGCTTAGACCCAGGGTGAACGCAGGAACAGCAGGCTGGTATTGCACTGTCAGAATGGTCATCCATTAAGTTAGATGCTAAAGCTGTTCTGAGCGCTTTAGGGCATATCTCTGAACTACATCCCTGATCATACCCTCTTCCCATTTGAGCAGTGCCTTTGACTTCAATGCATGAGTCAGGTGAATAACAGGTTTGGGATTCGGCTTATCAAGTACTATGCACATATACAACACTACACAAATGTCTGACAGTCATAGTATACCAATGCTACAGAGAGCACAACAGAACAGGAGAAACCAAATGGGGGTGGGAAGAGTTTTCTAAATTACAACAAATTTAAGTCTCAGACAAATACAATGTAATGCACAGAAACAGAAGTTTTCCTTTGAGCAAACAAGTAAAGAGCATCCAACAAAACTTGTACTTTAAAGAGGGCTATACTATACTACACCTCTTCCAAGATACACACAGTGGGGTATCATCACAGATGTGTTATACACTAAGTCATGCAGATGCATTAGCTAGTCTTTCACTTTGCGCAATTATCCCTCCCCTCCCCACCTCCAGGTGTGAATTCTCCTGATTTTCCTGTGAGCTTGTCTCTTCTCCATAACATTCTTTTAAGAAACATTTTGTGCCTGAAAATACTCCAGGCAGGTTTACTTATCAAAAATATTACACCCATTTTTATCTGAAGTCTTAGAATGCTTTATGAAGGTAGGTAAAATTTCCACTCTTCTATACCTAATGTGTTTTTTAAACCCAGATGGGGAAAATGAGTCAGCGACTAATGAACTCACACTGTGAGTGAGTGGCAGACTTAGGTCCCTTAGGTCAGGAGTATGTCTTATGCTTTATTCTGTACAACGCAAAAAACCACTGTTGGCACTCAACAAATATGGAACACCACTCAGATCTGCTGCCTAGACTAGTAGCTTTCAAACATTTTTTCCTAAGACTCAGTTTTAAAAAAACATTTATGCCCACTACCTGGCCCTGAATCTTCCCAAACCCCTGTGCAAGCCCCTCCTCCCCATGGCTGGGCAGGGGCCACCAAAGCACACCACCAAAGGAGGCACAGAACTGATTCTTTTGGCTGTGTCCCTGGAGACTCCTCCCAGCCACTAACAAAAGGAGCTGCGCCGGGTGGCTTCTTTCAGCTTGGGTGGAGGTCTCGAGGGACACCCTGGAAAGACGCCACCTGCAGCCCACCCCCAGACATGCTGCAAAGCGGGATGGCAACCCAGTGCTGGGTCCTGATCTGTGGTTTGAAAACCACTGAATCAGAACCTTTATAAGGAGCCCACAGAAGTCCTACATTTTTGCAAAAACAAATAAATAAAAAGTGATTTCAGAACAGATACCATGTAAATGTAGAGTTTCAGTTCCACTCAATGGTTTATATACATATAAAGATCTAAATACCAATTAAATAAGAAAATGTATGTAAAACTACAAATTTTTAGGGTTTGCCTTTACAAATTGGATTCCTTAGCATCCTACCTATGCTAAGAAAATTCACAGACACTTTACTAGTAGTGCCAGATAGGCAGCAGTGCAGGCAGATAGATCAGATAAGACTTTACAACTCTCTGTGTATGTTTGAAAAAACACATTTCACATTTACCTGTGCTGCTTGCACCTGGGGTGAGTGTATTACAGAGGACTGAGCTGTCTGAATGACTCCCTGAACCTGTACTTGCTCTCCAGGAAGTTGTACAACTGTCAGAGGAGCGGGACCTCGTAGAGACATCTAAAACAAATAAGATCATTAATTAAATGAGACATCTGTTCGTAGCACATATTTGGAAAATGTGGATGAGCCCATGACAATTAGTGGGGAATGGGCATTAACAGAAGTTTGTTTTAAGTTGAGCCATCAAATATTCTTTAAAAGCTACATCTAATTTTCTGACACACTGCAATATATGGAACAGTCTAAGCCAGTCATTGAATTGAGAAAGCCAAATGCTTTAGCAGTATGTGCAAAATTTAAAATTGTCATGCCTTACAGCCATGCAATTTATATGAATGTGAATCTGTGGTAGTAAAGACGACTTTTCCAGTGAGCCCATCACTGGGAATTATGATTACTTTTTTATACAGCACCATAATAAGTGCATGACACTTTACCGACAATAGCACAGTCCTCCTCTGGGAGATCTTATTGTTTAAGCTTCAGTTTCATCCTAATGGGTGCATGAAATCAGACAAACAGAAGACAGATTATATTGGGTGCCCCCAACTCCCTTAATTCCACAGGAGTGCAGAAGAACCAGCACTTCACAAGAACAGCTCAAATGAGATGAAATCAGCAACAGAGCTAGGACAATAGTAGAGTGGAGTGTCAGGATGGGGAACAGCAACAATAACAAGATAAAGCAGTAGCATGGATGACCTAATGGTGCATTTGGAGGTTTTTGGGGGCCCCCCCCCCATAAACAGGGAAAGAATAAGACTCCATGACCTCCTACTAGAAGTGTGTTTTGAAGGAGGCACATACGAAGAGTGCTGGACCAGTTCAGGGAGGGGTTCTGCACACAGGAGGATGGCTAGAAGAATTCACAGAGGAAGTCATGTGAGAAAAAACAAACTGTGACAGATACATAGGCAGGCACCCTGGAGTGAGCAAAACATAACAGCAAAGGGGCCATATTGTCCAGGGCCTGGAAGGCAAGGAGAAGGAGACAGAGTTCAATGCAGAGGGCAAAAAGGAGTCAGCAAGGGTTCCCAGAGGGCCTGAATGTGGCCAGGCAAGGTAGATTATTTTTGCGGCTAAATTATATAACCGTCTGGAGACAGGTGAGAAGCCAGAGAAGGGAGTGTTGCTGTACCAAAATACGATACTAACAAGGCCTGCCTAGGTTTTTACTAATGAGGATGGAGAAGCGATGGACTCTGAAGATATGTTAGTGGAAAACATAGCAGGATTAAGTGATATCAGCAACATAAAGGGGAGAATGAGAGACCGAGCTTGAAAATAATAGAAAGAATCTATCCATGTGGGACTGGAAGGTTGTCAGAGAAGCTGATGAAAGCGGCAGGCACTGATGATGGCTGTAACACTCCGATACACTCCAGGAAAACCAATACAGCACTGCTCAGTTTGTGGTCCAATAAACTATACAGAAATCTTTAGCTAAAATATGAAAATACCATAAAGGAAAAAACAGGCAGTCATTCTTGATGGCAATTTGATTGCATTATTCAGAATGTATATTAAAAATTTATAGAATAATGTTTCATGCCTTGGTCAATATAAAACTTAAGACATTATGTCTTCAATATTTATTATTAAAATACTAAAATTTCAGTTATTGAGATATCTTAAATCTATGCCTAGTAAGCAAAACCTAATTTCTGTTAATATGATCTCCTTATACAACAAATGTAACATTCTGATAAGTTTATTCTCATGACTTTGAGCTCACATGAGCCTTTGTACTTTTAAATTTGCTAAAGCTATACAAATAAATGCAAAGTTAAATAACCAGTTTCCTCTCCTAAATTCTGCAAATAAAAAAGATATTCATTTTAGAAAAGATGAATCATTAAAAACTATATACAAAAAGGTTTACAAAAGTGCTATAAACTAAGTTCTTCTATAATGAAAACATACTTTGGTATCACAAATCGAACTGTGAAGTTATTCTGGAAGCCCTATGCCAAATGAAAACAAATACTTTGTAGAATTAGCCCATGAGGAAACAACAGTATACTTGTTCATGTTCACTATCCAGTTGTTGCTTCGAGCAGATGATGATTCTGCAGAGCTCGAAAAAAGAAAAAAAAAAAAAAAAGAAAGAAAGAAAAGGGAACAGAAGGCTAGTGGGAGCAGACTTTCTCTAAGAAACCTCACTTGCAAATGTACCAGTCTAAAAGAGGATGCATCCTGAATGATTCACTTTTGAGTTTTGAAAATGCTATTGTCTCATTCATCAAAGATAACCACCAACATTTCCAAAGCACCAATATTATATATATATTTTTTTCAAATTAAGAGTTTCTTTACTTGAGTTCACAAGATCTTACTCTTAGTTAAATCTCCAACCCATATGTTTTATTTGGTTACTCTTAGTTTTACCAAATAAAATATATGGGTTGGAGATTTAACTAACTCATTTAATCAACCCCAAGCGGCTTAAAACAAAAATGTTGCCAAAGGAATGTGCAAGTGCCCTGTATTTCTCAAAAAACCCAGAGCCTGTTTACTGCTTAACTACTTCTATTTCTTAGTTTGGGGGAGCATTTCAAAGGGTCAAAAATTTAACAAGAATGATGGGTCACATGTTCTGCACTATCCTAACATCAGACATATTTAGATATTCTGAATACAAGCCAATATATTACTGTTGGAGGGTCCATTAAAAATCAAACCACCATACCTTTCTCCCACTGTATTTGCTGGTTCTTATTCTCTCTGAATGCTTTATAAAACTACAGAACTATGATAGTTTGAACACAAAAAATCTGCTTAACCAGCTCAAAAAGTTTACCTGTTGTGCAATGTGAGAGAGATGAGCTGCCTGTAGTGTTGTACCTTGTATGGACGTGGTTTGCGGTGATGTTGCTGAACTGTTACTGGTGCTCTTGTGCGCCTCTTCCATAATCAGCTACAAGAAAAACAGGGAGTTGTTTGTTACAAATGCTATTCAAAACTGTAGGCTGGGATTTTCAAAGGAAGTTAGTTGCCCAACTTTCATCAACTTTCAGTGGTATTTGGGTGTCTAATTTCTACAAGCTTATATGAAAATCCCTGACAAAATAAATACACATAATTTGGACTTCTAAACCACCTTTCATCAGAGGACAGGAAAGCATTCAACCATTCTGCAATTAAGATTCAAAATCTCTGTCTGACATCAAGTGTTACAACCCTCTTTTTAGAGATAGGGGAACTGAAGCGGAGACATATCGGCAGCATGACCACCCACACAGTGAATAAGTGAGAAAGCCAAGAATACCACTCCAGAGTCTTGTTCCTTAGTTCTGGGAAAGATCCCATTAAATCTTCAATCACCTTCTGAAAGGTGCTGAATGTGGTTTACTTCTGTCAACTCAAAGAGTGCAACTATTTTCAGCACTGGTTCAGATGCACCCCCACTAAAGTTAACGTCATTATGCATAAGTATCAATGTTCTAAAAGGAGACGGTGCTTTTAAGAGTTAGCTTGTTTGAATCTCTAGATCAGTCATTAATAGAGATTAGATTTTAAAACCCATTTATCCAAGACACCAGCAAAATTACCATAAAACATTTAAAATTAAAAAATTTTTTATTTAAAATTCAACTTGTTTCGTAAGTGTAAACAGCACAGATAGTATTTAGACATTAAACCTTAGTAGATGACAGATTTAATTCCTTTAAGCCCCTATGAAATTAACCTGATCCATACATGATACAGTCAAGGTCACTTTTCTCAGATTTCCACTTTTTACATTTAACTATATTACACCATTTTAAGGGTTCAAATCATAAATCAGGAGAGGTAATGTAATGTAATATGCAGACACATTTAGGGTAAGTGGGTGGACTGTACTGAGACATCAAAAGACCTGTGAGTGCTAAATACTTTTGTCTCACAAGGCTCGAAACACTTGCACGGACAGTTGCTATGAGACTGGAAATTACATTTCTCTCTGTGGCAATGTGAGTCATTGATTTTTTCCTGCTGTGAGCAACCACTGCACTTACAGCTTGACATGTGCTCAAAGGGTAAAAAGTCACTTTACATGAAGACTCAGAGCTTGATCTTGCTCCTTCCTTACGTGAGGAGTCACAGAAAGTCAACAGGATTCCTCCTCAAGAAGATTCCAAGGTGCAGCTTTTTAGTTAGAAAACTGGGGAGATGAATGATACAATGAAATATTGGAAGCCGTATCCCTCAAAGCAAGGTTACTAGAGTTCTTTACAACTTATCATTTATCAACAAAGATAAGACACCACTGCAAGAGTCTGAAAAACTTAAAAACAGCTGTAGATAATGGAACACAAAACAGAAGTTTCATTTCAGAATGATAGGACTGACAGAGAGCTGTACATTGCTTCAGACAGTCCCACTTTTTTAAAAGGCCCACCTGAAGAGAATCATCCCACAGTACTGGGAAGTCATCAAGCAATTGATGCTCCTACCAGTAGTGCTTTCCAGATAGCCCCAGCAAGAGTGAGAATCAGAGTAGGAACCAGACTGATACACTGCTTAATTCCAGAGCGGCAGCTGGGTTAGTCCAGTTCAGCAAAACAAGGATCCTGGGGCACTTGAAGACTAACAAATTAATTTATTGCATGAGCTTTCATGGGAGAAAATCCAACTTTGTCAGATGCTCAATTTTACACTACTGGGATGATGAGAGGGGATAAATAAATACCCCCCCCCCGACCAATACAGCCACTGTGCAAGAGAAAAGGCAGGGTTTTAACTCCAATATCTTTTTTTCCACAGCAACTGTTCCTTTACAGTATTTGAAAGCTTAAAGGAAACATTTTAAAAATGACAGAAAATTGGTAACTGAAGCAATACACAACATTAATCTTACAACAGTAAAGAATGACATTATTGAAAACCTTGATAAGTGGAAATTCTGAACACTTTTATATATAGGTTTATCAGCGTTACAATACACTTAAAAGAAAGCAAGATAAAGCTGGTGAAATCAATTGTTATTATAAAGAAAAAATGTACATTTTGTATTTTTTTCCAACTAAAATATGACAACTGTCACTAGTAAGTAAGACACTGTCAAACTGAAATTTAGTCAGCTGGGGGAAAAAAAAAAAAAAAGTTAAAAAAAAGACTTCAGAGACCACACCAGCCTCCAAGTACTCAGAAGTTTGTGTAGTTTCAACCACATTTTCTTATTTAAAAAAAATATTTTTCTTTCCTCTGTAGCTATGTTAAAGAGTCACATCAACAACAGGAGAAACTGACCGTAATTAAATGATGAAACTGATAAGACAGAAAGCCACTCTCAAATACACAAATAAACAGAAAGAAATACAGAAAGATATTTGCTCCAATCTCATCCAAAATAGTAATCTTAGGTGTTACTTGTAACAACAGAGAGAAAATATTTTCAGCCCTAAGTGTGATTTTTTTAAAGTTGCTTTTGTCCTTTCATTGGTATACTTTACTTAGATAACATAGCAACGGCCACCTTAGAAAAAACAGGAACAAAAGTTTATCCAGTATCTTCTAAATCGAATAAAAATGTCAGCAAACCGCTTTTAGCAAGCTAAAAAAATGTCACTGTTTCTTCAGCATGAAGCACTTAAGTCATTCAGTGACTAAGTAAGGAAGTACACATGCCATCAAGCATTGCACAATTAAGTATGCTAGAAATTTTACACGCTTCTGTCTTGCAACAGTAACTTAGTTATTTGGAAAAACAGGTCTTGTCTATGGGTAGAAGGCTAAAGTTTTATACATAGGGCTTTCTCTGCATTAAGTTTCAGGAAGAAACTTACTGACAGAGGTGAGGAACAGTTCAAGTTAGCAAACTCTGATGACACAACTTCTTTCCAAAGAGAGATCAGGGTACTGAGCATGGACAAACCTATGTTTAGCTGAAGCCAAACTACATACTTTCAGGATGAAGAAAAGTTTAATATGATACAAGGAGAGCTGAAAATAGATCATTCAGAATCACCGTACAGCTCTCATTAGCTAGAGGACTTGGGTTTTCCAATATTCTAATTTATTTATCATTTCTATTGCACAGGAGCTGGGAATAGTATTTTACAGCAAATCAAAACCACACATACCAGCCTCAAGGACCTTTACAAGTGAAATGTAAGAATTCTGCAATTGAAGCACTGTGCAGAATACATCTGCTTTGAATGGCAATATCAAACTAATTTCTAACAGTTTGACAGTGTTCACACAGGCCAGCCATAACACTTAAACTATCGTGACCTCAAACACCGCTTAATTTTTCAGCACTGATAGTGCTTTACAGTTGACTGCAGACAGGTTTAATTAACTATCCTGATCCTAGGGATCACTAATAATCAGTCTCTCCAACTAACCAGACTCCTCAGTTTGAATTACCATTCAGCAAAACCTGAACCTGATTATGAACTTGGAGTTGGACTAAGGAGACAAGCATGTGCGTTAAAACAATGAAGTAAAATATGGCCCTTGCAGAAAACAAAACTCATCCCTAGCCTCAAATTTTAAAAAGGTAATCCACGTATTAAACATTAAAATACTCAGACGCTGGATGTGCACACTGAAGACAATAGGCATATACAGCAGCTATTTTTTCATAATATGCTTACCCTGCTATGATTTTATAGACAAGATATCATACAAAACATCTGTTGTGGTGACCCAGGATCCCATGAGGGATTCTGGGTTTCAGAAAGGTTATTCCCCTGACAGGGCCAGCGTGCCCATGCATTGCATGGTAAAGTAGGGCCTCAGAGGACTCACGCAGTAAGACTACCGGGAGTGTGTCTGACACGCCATCCTTTGGCCTGCGTCTTGAAGTAACGTGTAGGACAAGTATCAATGAAATTAGGTGGTTTACATCAGATATGTCTGAAGACATTATGGGGAGATATGAATCCTTTTTGTGATGGACCCAGCACAGGCCCGCACTGAGGAAGGATACGGGGTCACGCCTGGTCAGCGCAAAGAGGGAATATGGACATTTGTCGTGCCCAAAGACAGTCTGCACTGGGGCAACATGAGATACCTGTGGGTTGGTGCTAGTATATCGGACAAAGGTCAAACAGCATTGGGAGCTAAATTAGGACCTTTACAGAAAGTATTAGATTATAGGACAAGTGAGCCAATGGGCAGCACAGCCCTGCATTGTGAGCAACGCAGGGCCCTGTGAGGCAGGAGGCAAAGGGAACAGGGTACTTGTGAGATATGTTTGGTGTGTGGGTATGTGCTGAACATGACATCAGGTCCCAAAAGACTAGAGAGAGATGATGCAGGTTGTGGCTAAGCCGTTGCCAGCACAAGCATACATTATAGTAAATGCAGGTTGCCCTGAGAGGATTCAGAGGGTGGCTGAAACATGTGCGCCATGCCTGTGCATTTTGGCGCTTCAAAGCCAATGAGGCTGGTACGATGGGACACCGGCCATGAGTGAGACATAGGCAATATACACGTGCAATTTGAGGCGACACAGGTGTGGGTGAGATGTCTGTGAGCTGATGACACCAGGAAGGAGAACCGCTGGGATTCAGGAGATGAGGGTGGGATGTGCATCTTATGGGCGGCGCAGGGCACCTCACAACGGGGCGAGGGGATGCGGGAGAGACGGGAGATGAGGTGAGGCCAGGCGAGGTGGGCCCGGCTGAGGCAGTGCGGATGGCTGTGAGGCGAGGTGAGGCGGGCCCGGCTGAGGCCGTGCGGGTGGCTGTGAGGTGAGGCGAGGCGAGGCGGGCCTGGCTGAGGCAGTGCGGGTGGCTGTGAGGTGAGGTGAGGCGAGGCGAGGCGAGGCGGGCCCGGCTGAGGCCGTGCGGGTGGCTGTGAGGTGAGGCGAGGCGGGCCCGGCTGAGGCCGTGCGGGTGGCTGTGAGGTGAGGTGAGGTGGGCCCGGCTGAGGCCGTGCGGGGGGCTGTGAGGTGGTCAGGTGAGGCGGGCCCGGCTGAGGCCGTGCGGGGGGCTGTGAGGCGGTCAGGTGAGGCGGGCCCGGCTGAGGCCGTGCGGGTGGCTGTGAGGCGAGGCAAGGCGAGGCGGGCCCGGCTGAGGCCGTGCGGGTGGCTGTGAGGTGAGGCGAGGCGGCACAGGGCACCAAGAAACGGGGAGGCGGGAAGGGCTGATGGGCAGCGCCGCGCTCCCTCAATCCCCGCGGCGGCCTGGGCCGCGCCCGCTCCTCCCCTCCCCCCACCTCCCATTCGCGCTGCCCGAGTCGGACGCGTCCCGCCCCGCTGCCTCGCTCGCGCCCTGATTGAGTCGTTGGCGGTCGCGTCTTCGCTTACCTCAGAGGCTCCGCGAGGCCCCGCCGCCTGCCTTGCAACGCGGGAAGAGCCACCGCCGCGCCCGTCTCTGCCTCAGGAAACCGGCGCCGTCGGCATCGTGACGGGACGGACGGACGGACAGACACACGCACCGAGCAGGCCCGTCCGGGAGGCGGCTGGGGGTGGGCGGGCTGTAACCATAGAGTCCCCGGGAGGCCTGGGCTAGAGTGCCTCTCATAGCGCCCGTCCGCGAAAACGCACCATAGAGTTCTGTCGGCTCCTGCCTTCCCGCCGAGTCGGCGGGCGCGAGCGAGGCCGGGCTTCTCGGCCGCCCGGGGAGCCGCCATCTTTGTGGCCGGCTGCCCCTGAGGAGCAGCCGGCGTCGCTGCGGGCGGACGCCCGGGAGCGGGACAGGCGAGCACAGGCTGCGGGGCGTTGCGGGAGCGCCGGCACCCTGGTCGTCCGGAGAGCCAGCGAAAGCCGGGGCCGCCGTCCTGGCAAGTGGGGGCCCGTGAGCCTCACTGCAGTAACAGGTAAAGTGACAAACTGTAGCCAAGGGAAAGATCAGACGGAGACATGAGCACGATTCACTGGCGACGAGTCACCCGCTGGTGGCTTCTCTTTACGTCCTGTTTGGAGGACGCAGCAGGTAACTAACTCGCTTACAGGTCGTCAGAGGCTTATTGCCGAAGTGGCTGGGCGAGGTACCGAGGCCGGTGTCATGCAGGAGGCCAGGTTCGGTGATGATACTGGTTCCCTCTGACCGCAGGGTCTGACTCGGCCTAGGTAAGGGGAGCCGTTGAACTACTAGAATTTGGGGCGCCCGGGGGGATGCACGTCAGCAGACACATTCACAGAAACTGCAAAAGACCCTGAGAGGTCCGGGCCTTTAGTCCACTTCATTCATTGCAAGACCAGGAAGACCATCGCTGAGAGCATTTCTCGAACCAGCTCTTAAAGACTTCCAAGGATGCAGTTTCCACAACTTGCCGACGCAGCTTATTCCAGTGGTTAATCACCCTGAGAGTTTGGTAATTTTTCATAATGGGCAACCTGAACCTGTCTTGTTGCATAGAATCATAGGGGTGGAAGGACCTCATGAGGTCATCTAGTCCAACCCCCTGCCAGAAAAAGCAAGACCACTCCCACTAAATTATTCCAGCTAGAGTTTTATCCAGCCAGGCCTTAAACATCTCCAAAGACAGAGATTCCACCACCTCCCTAGGCAGCCCATTCCAATGCTTCACCACCCTCTTAGGAAGAAAGTTTTTCCTAATATCCAGCCTCAACCTCCCCCAGCTGAAACCTGAAACCATTACTCCTTGGTCTGTCCTCTGTTACTACTGAGAACAGATGAGCTCCATCCTCCTTGGAGCATCCCTTCAAGTAGTTGATGGTTACTATCAAATCCCCCCTCAGTCTTCTCTTGTGGAAGCAAAATAGGCCTAGTTCCTTCAGTCTTTCTTCATAGGGCTTGTGCTCCAACCCCTTGATTATTTTTGTTGCCCTCCGCTGGACTCTACTTTGTCCATGTCCTTTTTGTAGTGGGGAGCCCAAAACTGGACACAGTATTCCAGATGCGGCCTCACCAGTGCCGAATAGAGGGGAATAACATCCCTTGACCTGCTGGCAAAGCTGCTTCTGCTATAGCCCAGTATGCCATTGGCCTTTTTTGCAGCAAGAGCACACTGCTGCCTCATATCCAGCTTCCCATCCACCAGGACCCCCCAGGTCCTTTTCTACAGTGCTGCTATTTAGCTGATTGCTCCCCAGCCTGTAGCAGGGCATGGGGTTTTTCCGTCCCAAGTGCAGGACCTTGCACTGACCTTGTTGAACCTCATGAGATTTCTATTGGCCCACTGCTCCAATTTGTCAAGGTCTTCCTGAATCTTCTCCCGGCCCTCCAGCTTGTCTACCGTTCCCCCCCAGCTTGGTGTCATCCGCAGACTTACTGAGTGTGCAATAAATTCCATCATCCAGATCAATGAAAATATTGAACAGAACAGGCCCCAGGACCGACCCCTGGGCACACCACTGATTAATGGTTGCCAACTAGACATGGAGCCGTTGATTCCTACACACTGAAATGGTTGATCTAGCCAGTTCTCTATCTACCTTATAGTCCACGCATCCAACCCATACTTCCCCAACTTGCTGACAAGAATGCTGTGGGAAACCATATCAAAAGCCTTGCTAAAGTCAAGGTATATCACATCAACGGCTCTTCCTGCATCCACAAATCCAGTCATCTCATCATAGAAGGCCATGAGGTTGGTCAGGCATGATTTACCCTTGGTGAATCCATGTTGACTGTTCCTGATAACTCTATTTTCCTCTAAGTGTTTCAGGATGGATTCTTTGAGAATCTGTTCCATGATTTTTCCAGGGATTGAGGTGAGGCTGACAGGTCTGTAATTCCCTGGATCTTCCTTTTTGCCTTTCTTGAAGATAGGCGCTATATTTGCTTTTTTCCAGTCTTCTGGCACTTCCCTCATTCGCCATGAGTTTGCAAAGATAATGGCCAGCGGTACTGCTACCTCATCGGCCAACTCCCTCAGCACCGTCGGATGCAGGTCGTCCGGCCCGATGGACTTATGCACAGTCCCTAACCTGACCTTGTTTCACCAAGGGCCTCTTTTCTTCTCTCCAATGTGCCATGCCCAGTGTAGTGGGCTGGGAGCTGGCCCTCCCTGGGAAAACTGAAGTAAAAAAAAGCATTGAGCACTTCAGCCTTTTCCTCATCCTTCATCACAAGGATACCTGCACTATTGAGTAAGGGACCTACACCAGCCCTGATCCTCTTCTTGTTATGACATACTTGTAGAACCCCTTCCTGTTATCCTTCACATCCCTCGCTAGCTGCGACTCCAGTTGTCCTTTGGCCTTTCTGATTTTATCCCTGCAGTCCCGAGTAATATCTTTATATGCCTCCTTAGTCATCTGTCCTAGCTTCCCACTTCTTGTAAGCTTCCTTTTCATGCTTCAGCTCAGTGCAGAGTTCTCTGTTAAGCCACACTGGGTGCCTTCCACATTTGCTGTTCTTCTTGCTCATCAGAATGTTATCTTCCTGTGCCTTTAGCAGGGTTTCTTTAAAATGCAACCAGCTTTCTTGGACACCTTTCCCCTTCAGATCAGCCTCCCAAGGGATCCTGCCCATCGTTCCCTGAGGGAGCCAAAATCTGCTTTTCTGAAGTCCAGGATCTGTGTTTTGCTTCTTTCCCTTTTTCCATTAATCAGCATCTTGAACTCTATCATCTCATGGTCACTGCTGCCCTGGTTGCTATTAACTTCTATATCCCCAATCAATACTTCTCTGTTTGTGAGCAGCAGGTCAAGAGGTGCAAGACCCCTAGTTGGTTCCTCCAGCATTTGTGCCAGGAAGTTGTCCTCAACACTCTCCAAAAACTTCCTGGATTGCCTGTGCAGTGTTGTATTGGCCTCCCAGCAGATGTCAGGGTAATTGAAGTCCCCCATGAGAACCAGGGCCCGTGACCTGGAAACTTCTACCAGTTGTCCATAGAATGCCTCATCTACCTCCTCCTTCTGGTCTGGAGGTCTATAGCAGACACCCACCACAACATCTCCCTTGTTGCCTTCTGTAAGCTTAACCCACAGATTTTCAACTGGCTTGGTTCCACTTCCACAATGGAGCTCTGAGCGGTCATAGAGCTCTTTTACATATAATGCTACTCCTCCCCCTCTTCTTTCCTGCCTGTCCTTCCTGAACAATTTATATGCATCCATAGCAGAGCTCCAGTCATGCAAGCTATCCCACCATGTGTCTGTTATTCCAATTAGATCATTGTTCCTTGTCAGCACCAGTGCTACCAATTCTTCCTGCTTGTTTCCCAGGCTCCTCACATTCGTGTACAGGCACCCAAGATACCAGGCTGATTGCCCTATTTTCCCAGGTCGATTTTCAGTTCTGTTACATCTACCTCCTTGTATTTTCTCCTGGGATTGTCCTCCCGCACCTGCCTCAGGTATTAATTGTAATATAAGCCCAGTGTGTTTTTTTTTTTGGCCTGTCATTGGCAGTTGAGGATTTTTTTTTTTCCCTCCCTGCTCCTTGTAACAACATTTTAGGTACTCAAAAACTATGTCCCCATCAGTCTCCACTTCCCCAGACTAAACAAACCCAGCGCTTTCAGTCTTCCCTCTCATAAATTTGCAGATGAGAGAAAACTACTCAAGATTAAGTTCAGAGTAAACACTGATGAAGGATCTTACAAAACTGGGTGATTGGACAACAAAATGGCAGATGAAATTCAGTGCTGACAGCTGTAAGGGAATGCACATTGAAAACAGTCAAGTATACATATATAAAGATGGGGCTGACTTAGCAATTACTGCTCAAGAAAACAGGCCTGAATCTTGATTATGGATTCTTTTCACATAACAGGTAATTTGCCGTCACCCTCCCTCTATGTGCTGTTACTTAGAGTTTGAATCCTTACACATGCTCCGATTTGCTGTTGCAGCATGACTTGATCCCATGCCTTACACTCCCCTGCATTTATTTTCATCCTATTCTGTAAATTCCCCCTCTTCAAAGCGTCTGACAGTGGGATTTTTCTCCCATGAAAGCTCATGCAATAAATAAATCTGTTAGTCTTTAAGTGCCACAAGACTCCTTGCTTTTTTTGCTCAAGAATAGTTTTTTAAAAAACATCCAGTTATTGTGAAGTAGCAACTAAAGCTAACAGAATATTAGTGGTAGATAAAAAGATAGCAAATATATTTCCTCTTTAAATCCCTGGTGTGTCCACATTTTGACTACTGCATCCAGTGCTGGTCACCCCCATTTAAGAAAAGATAATAGAATTACAAACAGTACAGTAAAGGGCAGCAAAAATTATTAGACAGTATAGGAGAACTTCCATATGAGGGGACATTAATATGACTGGAACTTTTTAGTTTGAAAAGAGACGACGGGAGGAATATGATAGATGGTTATAAAATCATGACTGGTATGGAGAAGCTAAATAAGGAAATGTTATTTCCTCATAAGACAAGAACTAAGGGGTCACCAAAGGAAATTAAGAGGCAGCAGGTTTAAAAAAAAAAAAAAAAATATTTTTTCACATAGTCTGTGGAACTCTGCCAGAAAATGTTGTGAAGGAAGACTAGAATATGGTCAGAAGAGAACTGGATAAATTCATGGAGGATAGATCCATGAATGGCTATTAGCCAAATGGGCAGGGATTGCTGTGCGCTAGAAGGTAGGAATGGGTGGGAGGCTGAAATGCTTGATGAGTACCTGTTCTGTTTGTTCCCACTGGCCAAGGCTAAATGGACCATTGGTCTTGTCTCACTATGAACATTCTTAAGTATTTTGACGCCCCAATGTTTGTCACAAAGTTCCCTCATGCTGCCTCCACCAGTTAACTTGTTGTGTAGGTAAGAGTAGTGATCAACGTGGTGTTATAGTGTGTAAGGGTGCTAGTCTATGAGTGGGGCCTCTAGGTGTTCTAGTATAACTAAAACCAAAACATTAGTGCACCAACAGAAGATTCTCCCAACAGTCTCTCATGTCTTTTCCTTCCCACACAGTAATCTGTTAGCTTTGCAAGACCTCCTGCACTTGAGATGATTGTTCATTATGAAAACAACCAATTCTGTTTCCCAATTCCCAACAATTTAACCATCAGCATAGGGAGGTAGTGAAAGACAGACCAGCCAAACAATACTGAGAAACAGACAGAAGGAACCCAACTGGTGTCCTAACCACTTCTTCCTGCTGTAATGCCAGAATCTTTCAGACAATCAACACAGAGAAGAGGTAGCCAGCAAGGTATTAATAATAATGCTCCATTTGAGGAACAAAATAAAGCCTGCCAGTAGCCAAAAATAAAAGCTCTTTCCAGAAGAAAAAAGCAGCAACTGCACATTTTCCTACTACATTGTTTACTGATGCTGTACTGTAACAGCTGCTGATTCCTGTCACAGAGTTTCAGTTTCAGTGCTGGGCAAGCAATTTTTGTGTTTTATTACTTTTACAACTAACAGATTTTATTTTTCTTTCAAAATGGTGCACTACCACTCACCATTTTGGTGGCAGAAGAGTATCTCAAATCCCAGTTTTGCTCTAGCCTGATTTTTAAGTCTGTCATCAGTGGAGATTCTAGTTATTTTATTTGCAGTTATCTCTAACAACTTTTATATACCTTTTAACATAGAAAATATTTACAAACACTGCCTCTTAACAAGATCAAATCACAGAGGCAATAGCAATGTGATGTGATAGATAAATCTGTCTGTCTTTCAACGTGCCATAGGACTCCTAGTTTGTTTTGCTGACCTGAACAAAGACGGATGTCCCTTTGGAATAACAATCTTGAACAACAGGCATGGTTAATAGCAATTTGTTAATGATGATGTAGTAAGTTTCTCAGTAACATGAAGTGGAAAGCCAATGTATTAATGACAATGATAAAACGTTACTTAGATCCATAGGTTCTGATGGGTCTCAGAATTTGCCCCTCCCTTAGAGATGAGGCATTGGTGGCCTAAAGCTGCAATACTGTTCCTTAGTTATAAGTTTACAAAAGGTCAGCTAAAGTACTATAGACAGCGCAAAGAGATAGCCCAGAAGCATAAACAAGTCTACAGAACTGTCCTGACAGGTTGCCAAAAGAAAAATCTCCAGAGTGAAATTTTTTAAATGTAACACCAAATAATTAAAATTGATTTTGTCCAGAGACCCTCTGTACAGCTTGATCACTTTGCATTTCATAATCAAGAAACCACTCACAGCAAAACTAAACTAAAAGCATTTAATTTTATTTTGCAACTGAAATACCCAAAAAAAGGCATCAAATGTACCAATTAAACATGAGTAAAGCAACACATCCAATACTGCCACAAAACTATACTTAATCTAATGGTGGCTATCACCTAATCCATCAGAATTTCAATACAGTAACAAACCAATGCCAGAAAAATATTTCCTTTAAAATGATACATGTCTAATAGAATGATGTACAATTTTAAGCATTTTTATTTTTTTTAAACCCACTACTACTGTTCCCATACAGTTTAAAATATATGATGTTACACCATTGAAAACAGATCTAGGGTTTCTCTTTAGCGTCGCTGCATAGTAAAGGTGGCTTTAGACTTAAGAGCAAAGATCAAACATGAAAATGTAACTATGCTATCTTTTTTGCTAGCATTGTTAATCAGAATGAAACCAATACAGATCACCACCTTTCTATCTGCATAAATAATTTCAAACTAATAAAATTTGCAAACGGTGATTAGTACAGTACATTATGGGCCACATTCCTTTTCTGTTCACAGTGATTCTTTCACAGCTATGTTTAGGGCCCCAACTACAGAGCGGTTAGCTATTTAATGGAAGCAGGGTCAAGCTTCATCCATCAGTGAAGTCAGAAGGAGTCTTTCCATTGACTTCAGTGCATGTTGGAGCAGGCCCTCAAAGGGTAAAAAGTACTTCCACTGACTAGAGTGAAAATTCTTTGCAGGCTATATGTACATAAGTCACACACGACACGGCTGCCACCAACACAAAAGTCAACCAAGGTTCCAATGACAAGATGGTAACTATGACAAAGCTCGTGATCTGATGTCATCAGATCCTTGAGGCATGTTGACCTTTACACCTTGTTCCTGTGTTTTAGGTATTTAATATTTACATTAGTTGGATATTTGTGTTACCTTTTTTATATATTAAAACTGAGCAGGATTTGTCTGTTTAAACTCCATCCCTTTCCAGTTATCCTCTTTTTAAAATAATCATAGAATTCTTGTTTGGGATTTAAACAAAATACATTGAAATATTTAAAATACATTCACTTATTAGTTTTGAAGCTCAGGCAGTAAAACAAGTTAATCCTATATTTTCATTTAGTTGTAAACTGTACTTTCCTGCACTAAAATTAGTGTATGTGTTACAAATAATGGAAAGAAAGGTTTAGTTAAATTTCAAAATTAAAATATTGTACTGGGTATAGGTTTTACAGCGTTTTTTTCTTCATCACCAAAACTCTAAATCTGGGGATAAATTTGACATGGGATTGACCCATTATAAATTATTATACAAGAGTCCTTCCTGCCTCAGTGCATACAAAATTTGTAAAAGGTTTGATTAAAAAAGTGGTTTGTTTCAGCCTTCTGTAATAAATTATAAAAGCACCTTGTTACTGCATGTGGCTGGTGAAGAGGCTGGACTGTAGGTGTAGAGATGACAGAGAACCAATGGAAACTTAAATTTTGGTAATTTGAACATACAATCAAGTGATAGGGCAACAAAGGGGTTTGCAGTATTTCCCTTTATGTTTAATGTCAGTACTTACAACTATGAATCAAAATTTTTGAAGACATCCTAGTAATGATACATCTCCCCTTCCAGCAGATTAGCACATGGGGGATGCTGCCATGAACTGACAGTTAACGACAAACATTTCACCAGCATTATTCTGACACACATTTCAAATTGGATGCAGTAACTCGCTTCATTGAAAGGCATCTTGGTACTTACCCTACTGCAGGCTCATTTCAATATATTCAGGAGACGAACTCTACACAGTCATCGTTATAGTGCTGGTCATGGGCAAGAGTCGTGTCATTTCTGGTGTTGGACAGGCTCTACACTGTAGCACCTACAGTATCAGTATCAAAATTAGGTTCCATTGCTTCTGTAATAGAACAGATGTTTACTGGAGGCTTCACCTTGTACTAGAAAACTACTGCCCATTAGTTTTAAAAAGTGACTTCTAATGCACAATAAGTTATTACTGGCCATTTGTTTCAGCCCCTGAAGGTTTCCCATGATAAGATAAACACACTAAACATGGGATAACATTTTATATGTAGTTTTACACTTTTGATTTCCCTCAGGTTTGATTTGCTGAAAGCTACAGTTCTGCGCTATGATCTGACTTTTCCAGGCAATATGTATGCTCTCAGAACCAAAAAAAGTCGAACGATTTGAGGAGACTTTACACCACTTGTTTAAAAGGAAACAAGGTTTTGTTTTTTTTAAAAAAACGAAAAATATATTAAATATTGGAAATAGAAAAATGCCCTGTTAATGTCAATCAGTATTTAAAAAAAAATTCCTCTGGCAGTTACTGCTCAAGCTCTAAGTTCTCAAAAATCTCTTTAGACAAAGACAGTCCTTGAGCGATAACTTAAGTGTTGGCAGAGGAATAAAGTATTAAATGAAAATAGTTATTGTTATAGTACTTCACCAACATATAAGCATGTACCAGTAGTACTACAGTAACCAAAACTCAAGTGGGTCAGTCACACAACAAATTGCTGTCACTGAAATGTAAGCCCATTTCTTGAAAGGCATGATAAAAAGACTAAAAAATAAAAATAACTGGTCAAGTACTGACCACTACAGTGAAGCGGGATACCTTTATGATTCAGGACATTTTAGTCAGATTAGTTATCCTCTTAGATTTATGTAGCTCCCCAACACAATGACAATTGACTAAACTGTGCCCTAGAAACAGGAGGAGAAGTTACAAAAAAAACTTAGTTTATTTTGAGTTTATGGCGGGCTAAGCTAAAGGTGCAAAAAAGCCTTTCTAGAAAGAAAATGTGTTAATATTAAAAAAGCAAGCATGGTAGAACTGCTATTTAGGGTTTTCCAGAAAAGCCTTTTTGGGTATATCCATGCACATGTTTTATACACAGATGAGCTGGGTTATAGTAAATATTATAATCTCACTTTTATCAAAATGTTTCTTTACAGATATTTGAACTAGATAAGACTTCTTTCAACAAAATTTCCATTGTTAGTACTTGGTTAGCAGATATTATCCAGTGTTAAATCTCCAATGGCACCAAGTGTCCTATCTCATCTTTCAGTAGAAAATCATAGGTAGCTGTTCTGCCATGGCAACAGGCTAGAGAATTCAAAATCTTTTCTGAAATTACAAAATTTAAGGGTGGGCAATATAATATTTTTCCTCCTCGGTTTTAAAATTGGCAGAAGAGTAGCCGTGTTAGTCTGTGCACAGCAAATAGAATGAGAGTCCTGTGGCACCTTACAGACTAACAGATTTCTTCGGGCTTAAGCTTTTGTGGGCTCCAACCCACTTTGTCACACATGCGTGCATTGGAGCCCATGAAAGCTTATGCCTAAAGAAATGTGTTAGTTTATAAAGTGCCACAGGACTCTCGTAGTTTTAAAATTAATACCCCAAAATAGTCTAACATCCTTTCCAACTTTAATGAGAGTTTTGTTCTGTATGTAAAGCAGTGGTTGTTTTCAATAATGTCTTATACTGAAGGGAAGATAAATGGTTCCAGCAGGTATATTCTATGTCAAGAACAAGGCCCAGTAGATCTGACACTGTAAACTGTATTCAGTAGTGAAAATTTCCATTACAATTAACAGCACAGTTTTTAAATGGGTTAACTGATAATGCCAGAGTACAAAGCTAATATGGATTCATTAAAAAAGGAGTTTGTATTTCACAAGTCCACATTTCCTAAAATTATCAGTAAGCTTTGTATAACACATTAGTGAGAACAGTGCTGTGTATTTAGTGAAAGACCCCTTACAAGTTTGTAATTGTGCTAAAAGTCCCACCATAAATTGCATCATTTTCAGCTACATTGCAGGAAGGCTGAGCTTTCATAAATTTATTCACAAAGGGAAATGAAACTGTATATACACTGTTTGAATAGGGTGGTTTCTTATCATCTAAAGCACCAAACATAATCGAGTGCAATCAAAATGTGGCTTTATAGTTATGTTGCAGGAAATTGTTTTTTCACTGGTATTTATTTTCTAGATGAACAATTTAGCATAATAGTAAACGAACTCAGAGGTAGGATAAGTAAGTATTCTTGATGTGAAATCCTGAGGTTTCACTTCAGAATTCATTTACCATGGACACCAAAACTTTATAGCAGGAGAAAGTATCCCTAATAAACTACTTCAGACTGTATCCTGTAACTTGCTGAGTGACCTCAGTTCACAATGACTTTAGGGTATTGCAAGGAGCTTAGCATTTTGCTGAATAGGGCCTTTAGTTATACATCAAGAGGAAGATTTTCAAAAGCACCCAGCATTGGCTTAATTCTGCTCCTATTGAAGTGTAATGCTGAATATGTAAAATCTTACATGAAAGCTTCAGGTTTCATAAGATAAAATATTTTGATATATTGACCAACAGCAATTTTTTATAACAACCTATTTAGCAGAAATAGGTTTTACATTAAATTCCAATCTAAGAAGTCCCATTCTAAACAAAAGCCAAGTGATGGCCTATTTTCAGTAATTTAGGACCAGATCAATTTTCAAAGTGAAATGTTAATAAGTGAATAATGTTTGGACAATTTATTAGCCCTCCTCCAACCAATGGATCTCAGGTGTAGCCTGATCTGAAATGATACAAGGGCCCAGTTGTTTAGGTCTGCGCACCTTTGTTTTGATTCATGGAAGTTGAGAGAGCTTAGTTCCTCACAGGTACAGATTGCTAGCACCGAGCAATACAGTAGGTTTTGCATACATCAGCATATGTAAACAATTTAATACATTTGAAAATTAAATTAAATTAAATTTGAAAAATGCTTCCATGTTCCCCAAATTCACCAGAACCAGTAACAACCAATGTTCACTTCTTCAAGGCACTTGAGAGCAGAGGAAGAACTAAGCGAGCAATCAGACATCAATATTTATTAACACAAGACAAAGGAAACACAATCAATGCGTTAATGAAACACTGTCCAGCCAGCTATTAAATTTAAAAATGTATATCTACTCTAATTTCAAATAAATAAAAAACCTTTATACATAATTACATAATATTGTAGTCTGAATTTGACACTAGTAACTATATTGACAGTAATTAATGAAAACTGCATTTAGGCTAAAAATTTATTCTTATTTTTACAACTTTATCTGAAGAAGAATTACCATGAGTCAGCTTAATTAGACAGTTATCAGAAGTGCAGTGCAAGTGTTAGACCAGGACTTATGTAAGGTACTGCAATTTTATGCCACAGATACTTTAGCCAGGGCAGTAATCACAGCAGTAAGGTGTATAAGAACTTTTAGTTTGGGGTTAACAGTTCTCAGGGTACACCGCAGCTCATAATGCAGAATCATAGCATGGACACCAATGGGACATTTATTTGGTTTCTGGAAAACAAACAAATGACTGGAGAGCTGAACATGACTGTTTGCCTGTCCATTTGGACTCATGGCTTGATTTGAAAGAGACCATATGTGGTTGCGTTGGGGGGGGGGAGGAGGAGGACAAATCCAGCTCTGAATAGGAACAGCTAATGTCAAAGTCTTTGGGGGCCAGCCAGGTTCCTGAATCTAACAGTAACCCTTAAGGGATTCTTCCCTATTGCAATGAAGAAAGTATTTTAGGGTGAGTTGGTTACATCTCTCAAGGTTCTCACGATGAACCAAACGAGCTGTTAGTTTGGAAGAGCATCAGTGTGTTCCCAACCTCAAGGAGGCCACAGCAACTAATACTCAGTGCTCTACAACTGTTTCTTTACAGGGACACTATGAGTAAGATCATACATCACCATCTATAGATTTGTACAGTAAGGCAGTGAAATGACTTCAAGGGCTACAGAGCAAGTTAGTGAGAAAGATGGGATTTGAATCCAGGACTTCCTGACCCCCAACCCCATCTTCATTCCTCTACTTCTTCCTATTATGCCAAACATGCAGAGGGATCCGTTACTGTCAATGCTGGCCATTTATATAGTCCAGTGGTTCCCAACATTTTCTCTGCTGAGGCACACCTTGCTACCTTTAATTAATTTGAGGCACACTGCTATATAGTTTTCAAATGAACTCATTAATATTCATGAGCCAATCCAGAGCTCTTTGCGTAGTTTTTCAGAAAGTTTTGTGGCACACCTGCTAAGGCCTGACAGCACACCTGTGTGCCATGGCACACTGGTTGGGAAACACTGATATAGTCCATTTATGGGTAACAATCTATGATTGTTGTGGTCACTGAGGGAATGAAGACTGTAAATTGCAACTGGAATCCATTAATCCCTTGTCACAGAAATGCATGGATCAAAATACAATTAATTAGAATCATACATTCAACTAGAGAGGCTTAAAAACCTTAATTATTTGGCTTCTAGAAATTTAGAGAAGGAAATCAAAATCACGGAGCTTTTCAGTATTGATGAGAGAACTTCAGCCTTCTGGATTGAAAATCCCAAATTGCCACTCTAGAAGGTCATTTTACATTGCCCATATTATCAATCCTTGGTTAAATTCATAATCATAAGAAACTTGTGGGTTTTTTTTATTAGTGCAGAACTACACAAGTGGAGAAACCCAGTCAAAGAGTCTCTACAGTTGTGCTATGGTTCTCCTCCATGGATGAGAATTTAATTGTCAAAACACTACATAGAAAAAGTTAGGTAACTAGGATAAGATGGCTACCCCTTTGGAACCTATGTCAGTCTACTTCAGCAAAATGAAAAAGGAGTCTGGTGGCACTGTTAAAGACTAACAAATTTATTGCATGAGCTTTTAGGGCAGAAAATCCCACATCAGATGCTTTGATTTCTTATCCTAGTTACCTAACTTTGATTTTCAAGCACCTGATGATGTGGGATTTTCTCCCAAGAAAGGTCATGCGATAAATAATTTTTTTTAGTTTTAAAAAGTGCCACCAGATTCTTTGTTTAGAACAAGAAAAAAGCCTTTCATAACTATTCTCAAAACTCAGGAGAACCAAGTGAAGTTGCATTGCAAAATCATCCTTCAGGGGCCAGGAAAACATATCATAAAATGGGGAGATTCTCTCCAGGAGGTCAGGGCTGATGTGCATAGGCAATGCATAAGCTGCTACCCAGCTGACCCACAAAAGCATTTAATTTGAATCAGCAATAGCTACATAGTTGTCTCAGTCCTCATTTTTGCAGGGGATTTGTTAAAGCCACATTCCTATCACAGCTCTGTATACTTTATATCTACCAGGCAGCACAACTGCAGAAATGCTGTTATTTTAAAATATCCATTTTGAAATATCAGCTGTTCGGAAAAGTAAATTTTTTAAGTTGCTTTTTCGCAAGGCTCTCCCCCTATGGTAAATCTGCCATAGTCACTGAAACTGCATCCCCCCCACATCTATCTATGACTGGCAAATCACCCCTAAGTATTTCGAGAATATATCTGGAGTTTTGTATCTTAATTTTAACACTCCACTCCTCTAATAAGAATTTTATAAAGCATGTGTAAGAAGAGTTTTCAAGTACAGGATCCTGACTTGTTTACAGATAGCTGTCAGAGTAGCACTTAATATAGCTGTTATAGATTTGGATTTATACAAGTTAATATAAACCTTTATAAAAATTACCAACACACACTGTATACTTGTTATGAGGTAAATAATACATATTAAAATATTTTAAGCAGGTATTTACATGACAGACCACAATTGGCCTAAAAGAACTGTTAGTATTTCTGCTATCAGGCCTTATACACTTCCAAAGTTTTGTTTTCTTAATCACATAAGAGAAAGAAAAGAAATGCAGCTATGTTCAAATCCTGCTAAAGAACAGATGAAAGAAAAGTAATTGAATTTATTCTGAAACTTTGTCTCTCCCTCAGCCCACTATGCCAGCAAACTGCCATAATTTCCAAACAGCCAGTGTTTTTGCACAATTCAAGGCTTCAGCTTTTCAGCATTTATAAAGGCAGCAAATTGACCAACTATTTTGGGATGCTGTAATTTTGACTTTTTGAAAGATAATTCACTATGCATGCATTGCTTTCCATTGCCACTTTGTGCCTCTTGTTTTAAAAATCACATTGTTGATTTCAGATGACCCACTCGCAAAATTCTCAAATTCCCCCACAAAACAACAATCAGATTCTTTCTGATGAATGCTTCAAGGGCATTCAGGGCATTTTCCAGTATAAAGCCCCTGAACACATTTCATTTGCTGCTATAACTGTGGGCACACTGTGGAATAAATTAAGGATGGAGCCATAACTACATCAGTGAATGTAATTGTTTTTGCAATGTGTGTCACAATCTTAGACTTTGGAGGCTTTTTAACACCAAGTTCCCTAATAAGAAGCAGAGGCTGTCACACAAGTGTACAAATTTCAGTTAAGCATTGTGGAGATGCAATGCAGCTTCTGTCAATTTTTAAATTTTATTTGTGATGTTTTTGAAGTTTACATACTTCAGTGTCTTTTAGAAAGATGTGCCTTAAAAACATAGGCTTCTACATGCTAGAACATATTCTGGCCAGCAAGAAAAGAGTACATACGGAATAAAGAAAACTTTGCATTGCTCACTTTAGCTGTCTAACCAAATGTAATTTACATTAAGGACTTAAAAACTTACAGTCCTCTTACTTCAGATATCATTACATAAGCCAATTTTCTAAATGAGTTATGTAGACTGATATTTACATTTTTAAAGTATAGGCAGAATCCATTTTAAATTAAAGGGCTATCTATATGAATAAGTAAGCGGGTAACTGGATTTGGTCATGGCACAATTTTAAAAAAGCAGTGAGATCCCATGGAATGCATAGCTACAGTACAGTTGCAAAGTACATTACATACTGGGAAACTGCAGGACTCTGATGACTTTTCATAAGTTTACCATATTACTAAATAATTCTTCCCCTTATAGAATGATAAAACACTATTAGATAAAAATACAAATATGTACAACCGATGAAAAAAGTAACTACTGTAAAGGCCTTAGGAATTTTGTAATTCACTTTGCATTGTCTATAAAGCTAATGTTCAGTAAACTGTTAAAAACATTTTCTGTTGGTTACCACATTTCCCTTTGACCTTTAGTTGTTGATGTGATCATAATCCCACAAAATGAAACAAAGGAAATATGGCAGCAATCTCAAACTTCACATCAAGTATTAGTACTTTTCACCAGCTTCATTTCTATAGCAACTGTTGGTCATTTTTAGTGGTCCTACAAAGTTTATCATCCCCCCAATCCCATTACATGTTATATGCCACGTAGATGGGATCTAACTGATCAGCCAAGAAACTGTCACGGAGATGCATCCGTTGTTTCTCTCCTCTGGAATTGATGGGAATAACTCCTGGATCTACCACCACCACAACTCCCACAATTAGATAATGTTCTTCCAGAACCACATTGGTAACTAGAGGGACTAAATCCAGGGCTTCCTGTTCACAGCCACACAGCTCCACAACTACCACCAGCAAATTGGTCCATGTGAAAACAGCACTGAAATATAACCAAAAATATACAAATTAATGTATACGTTCTGTATAAACATGACATTACAAATCTTTCCCCCCCTTCCCTTATCTTCCTCTTTTGTTCAGGTCCCCAGATATCCAGGAGACATGCAATAGCACACATACCAGACCTTTCCCTGTAACGGTAACCTAACATTACTGTTAGGTATCTGGTTCATGGAAGGCAGATCCACCATAATGAATACATGATGTACCACATGTCTGAACATTTCTCTCTTATTTGTGAGTAGACTACACACCCAATATTTTTATCAAGAAAATAGTAGTAGTAGCCTGGGGCTAATGAGAGGGAAAGTGTTGAGGAGCTGGGTATTAGTTACACTTGTAACTTTCAACAGGATTCCCAGCCACAGTCTTGTCTACATTTGGGACAAACTTCTATTTTCCTCTCTACCAGGTATGGATTATTCCATTGGTTACAAGGCCTAAGGCTTCAAGACCCTTTTGTTTCTTGTTTTAGGCACATTAAGTGGTTGTATTAACTTTAAGATTTCCAAATTCCCTTCGGATTTGAAGGGATGCCTCTGGGAATGCAAGTACCCTTCAAATAAATGAGTGGGAACAAAGAACAAAGGAAACTGTAGTCAAAGGCCACTGCAAATTTCAAACACTTTATTAACAAGCAGATTAGGATGCCACTCGGTCTAACCTGTAAGCTAAATGTTGCTCTCTGTTGTGCAAGTGTAAATAGAAGAAGAGTAAATTGTTCTTTACACAGAGGAAATCATACGTTTGTACTTCAGCTAAGGCCCTTGACAGAATGTTTGTAAATGAGGCCTCAACTTAAAATTACCCTGATGTACCAAGCAGTTACATGACTTCTCTGTGGTTATATAATGAGTGTGGCAGACCTAGGACTAGAACTCATCTGACTCCTAGCCTTGTGCATTTACCACTTGATCCTGCTATTTGTATAAGCACTACTGTATTGCCAGCTAACCATACTTTCCCTAGTGTTCTTGTTTACCATTCAGCTATGCTCCTGTGTGTCCGAGATACTGAAGTCTCTACATCAATTGGATGATAACGGAGTCCCCTCAGCTCCAAAGTTTCATCCAGTGCTCCTACGATGTACAGTGCATCATGGCGATCTGGGGGGAGGGTGATGAAAAATTATACATACACACATTTTAAAAATGGGTGATGGAAGAAGGTAAGTGATGTAAGTAACACATTACAGATTGTGGTCTTGGTGTATTCCCTTGTGGCCAAACAAGTGACAGAATAATGACACCCTTAACAAGTGCTATGTTTAAACTAGAAACTTTTGCCAACATAATATGTTGGTCAGGGCTGTGAGTCTTTACAATATTTTTATACCAGCAAAAAGCCTTACTGCAGATACAGTTATGATAACAAAAAAGGCATTTTGATGGCTGGGGGAGTTAAAAGGGTAGCTGAACTAGCAACCCCTCTGGAGCATACATAAGGTCAAGGTGTTTGTTTCTTCCTCCCCACCAGCATATCCTGTGTCACAGAGCTGAAGTTACAATCAGACAAAACTCATATCCAAAAATAACATGTTCTTTGCCAGAGGAGTGTCATTCACCTATCCATAACCTGTGAAATCATCCACAGTTTTACATGCCAGACTAGGCATACGTCTTTCCTGAGACTGTTGTGAAGGGAGAGGAGAATGAAGGCCTATAACTCTCTACAATGGCATCTGCAGTGTAACCAGGGGTGCAACTAATTGAGACTTGAACAGAGCTCAGTTGTCTGCAGTGAAGAGTCAGATACAGAACACACTAAGGGAATGAGGCACGTGTTTTGTTTTGTTTTTAAAACATACTTTTGTCCCAGCCTGAAGGAGGTTGCAGAGTGCCAGGTATCTGTTGGGTGTTTGGAGATGTGGTGTTACAGAAAGAATAGCTGATTTAAAAATCAGTAGCAAGAGCTCTACTGAATGTGCATAGCAGGCCTGTAATAGTTTCACATGACCTACATAAACTATGGAAAATTTTCCATCTCCACTAAAAAGAGGAGCCCATCCTTTTTTATCTTACCTCCACTGGCAGCAGTGAGCTCTGTCCGGCGAACAAAACCAAGGTATCCAGTTCTTGCCCAAAGCGTCTGAGCAGCATCACCAAAGCTCAGACGAGTGTTGAAATGATCGGCTTGAAGTGATTCATTATCATAGATGGTGTAGTAACCACTGGCTGTGTGAGGACTGTTCACCCAAATCTATAAAGGAGAGAATTGAACACCTGAGACCCACACACCATGCACATGGAGCCTTCTCCCTGCAAAAGGATCAAATACTTTGTACCTCATGAAGAAACCATTGAGGGACTGAGCTGTAAAAGGAAGTTTTCTTTATCAAAGTTTAGTTGGAGCAGTAACTATTTTGGCAGCTTAGCTCTGGGAGCTCAAAGAACAGCCCAAGGACCAAACAGGTCCTGCAGTTGTAAAATGCGCTTTGCAGCTACCCTTCCCAGTAACAGCAAAAAAGAGGAGGAAGTAGATTGATAAACTGCAGGTTTTTATTGCCTATGAATTCAAACAACATTTTCTATTTATCCATCAAGACAAGTCTAACAATAAAATAATCAGAACAGCATGCAATTTCAATGGCCATATGGACAATTTCTTTAGAATCCAACCATCAGTAACAATAGCCTCCTAGCTAAGTGAAATCTGCAATGGAGTGACCCCCCGTCATTTCTAAAATTATTTCTCTTTCCTTAGTTTTGACATTAAACAAAGCCGCCCTCACAAAAGCCCTAGCAGCCCAACAATACTTGGACATCCAAATACCCAGCAGCATTACCACATACACACAAACTCACTTTGCAAGTCAGCCACCTTAAAATTATCAAATGGAGCTATGGCCCAAACAGAAGACAACAGTAGGAAAACCCCTAGAACAACAATTAAACCAGCATTTACCTCCCCAAGATGAGAATCTCCAACAGGCCCTTTGGTTTCAGGATTGACTATGATCACTTTGACTCCAGGTAAAATCTAAAGGATAAAACAAGGAATGGTGGTAATACAGAAGCAGTTAGTTGACCTCTTGATTTTTATGAGCATGGCTTTCACCTTCTGTGGCATGTGCCTGTGCGCACAGCTCTACGCAGTATATTAAGTACTCACTAACATTACAACAAGAGTGCGTTAATGGTTCTCAAGAGCTGAACAAGTGAGTTATTTTGAGACTGAATTCAGGACATGAGGGGTTCAGTCTATGATTTTGGGAGTTTGAATACTGAAGACTCTCCAGAGTACTTGGAAAAAATGGTGGGTTACTCACCAGTAACTGTCTGTCTTCGAGATGGGCTGCTCTCATCCATTCAGTAATAGGTGTCTCTGTGCCAGGGCGCCGGATTGGTCGGAAAACTTTTATCCTAGCCTGTCAGGAGAGGGCAGGCGGCCTCCGCCCCTCGCGCCACCCTGTGGCTATATATACGTCCGCCTCCCAACCCCTCCTCAGTTCCTCAGAGTTGCCAACTCCAGATGCAGGGATGGAGGGGAGGGACCTGAATGGATCTGAGCAGCCCATCTTGAAGAAGGATGGTTACTGGTGAGTAACCCACAGTTCTTCGAGCGCTGCCCAGATGCATTCAGTAATAGGTGACTACTAGCCATGCTGATGGATGGTGGGGGGAGTTGGGTCTTCCGCCTTCAGCACAACAAAACGCCCCAGATGGGAAGAAGCCCAGCAACAAGATTCTAACCAAAGACAAGAGACGAACTAGGCTCTTGACATGGCACAGAAGAATCGACAACTGAGGGCCAAGCCAAAGTCAGGCAGGGCCAAACCCGCCAAGACATATGAGTGAGGGCAGGACGGACCAAGGTCACCGTAACGAGGATGAAGAACACAACATGAAAACATAAGAGGATTGCGTTTGGATGCTCCACCTAAGTGGTATAACACAAGGTATGAATACCAGAAGATAAGTGTCTGGCCATGGGGCCTTGCAGTGCAAGCTTGCAGGGAACGCTGGAGGCCAACGGGAGCAGGGTTAGCCATAACAATTGGCCTGCACAGGGAACAATGGAAGGGATGAATATTATCCCATGGACTGGCCACGACCAGCCCTAGCGGGGTCTGGTCGATAAGAGTAGTAGTGAAATTATGTAGTTGCACTGGGGAAAGGGAACCCCGAGATCGATCAAGAAGGGTCTGGGCAAGACACTTCAAAGCCAGTGCACTGAAGGCCAAAGCCGAAAGTGGTGCGGTGGGAGGCACAGGGCATGCTGGCTACAGGATCTCCAGTTAGTAAGCAAACTGCACGCTTCCAATCAAGTTATGGTATTGAAACCCGGGTTTCTCACTGGAGGGGTACTCCAGGGCACTAGCACCCAC
This sequence comes from Podocnemis expansa, assembly GCA_007922195.1. Taxonomy (NCBI): domain Eukaryota; kingdom Metazoa; phylum Chordata; order Testudines; family Podocnemididae; genus Podocnemis; species Podocnemis expansa. The sequence continues at coordinate 13,877,210 of ML682037.1, read as the reverse complement.
AAGGCAGCAAAATGGCCTGGGGCAGTGCTGATGGTTTGCTACCTATAAGAGCCTGGGTAATGTGAGAACTCACAGAGAGAGAACACCTGCTTCTCGGCCTGCAATCCTGTGGGATTCCAGCATCGCGAGGATTACATGCAAAAGGGGGAAGGGGGGAACGATGCCAGCTACCGCTTGGCCACCCAGTCGAGGTGGCCAAAGGGCTCGTAGAGTTGCCATATAGGGATACGGTCTCGCATGCCTAGGGCGCCACCAAAAAGATAGTGCCACATCTACATTGCGCCAACGTGAGCACTAGGGGGAAGGACACATTGATGCGGAGCTACCCCCTCAGAATATGGGTTGCCAAGGGAAGGAGAAGTCATCGTCTGATCACCTTGGAAGCGAATCTGTCTGCAGAGTATCGACTGCAGAAGCCCAGAGGTATCCTGGGTTTAGAGAACCCAATGTGGAGGGTTATTTCCAGTCAAGGAACTGGATGGCATTCCTCGTGGGGGGTATTTTGGAAAACAGGAACTGTAACCTGTTTTCATCTGTCTATCATATCTATATCTATAGATATAGATATAGATATATAAGCAACATATATCATGTGGTCCCTCGAGGAGATGAGGGCAACAATGGTCCTGGTAAGGCCATCACCAACATCGCATGGAGGTGATCCCATGGTTGAACTGTAGGACCCCAAGCAGATATATAGCGAGTTGACGCATGTCCAAGGGACAGTGCCTTGCCAGGGTACATGTCCTAAAGGCAGGGAGGCTAGGTGGAGAGTTACAAGCAACTCAGTGGAGGAGCTCCCATACTTGGAGTGCGGCCTTCTGCCTGGCTACGACAGAGGACTGATGCTGCAAAGGTGGACGCTGATGTGGAAGGCCCAAGATAAGGTATCCCACCGCTGTTCCTCTTCCAAGGGAAAGGCGCCGTTGACGCCGTCCCTTTAGGTTCCCTGATCTGGAAGGTTCCCAGTCAGGTACAGTAGGTCTATGCTTCTCAAGTGAAGGGAGGGGGAGAGGGGGATATAAGAAGGGCTGGCCACTGCTTCTGGTAGGGGGGACCTAGGACAAGGACTCCCAGGATAAGTGTCCTGATAACTGCGGTTGCCTGCTAGGGAAGGGGCTGTTACGGAGCCTCAGCTTCCGTGAGGAAAAAAGGGGATATAGGGTGGCAGGGGTTGGACCGTTCTGTCTTGGCCTTCCTTGGAAGCTAAGGTCCACCATGATGATGCGGACACATCCCACTTGACAAGCAAGGTAGTGGAGGTTCTTGTCGAGCCAAGGTGTTGAGAGCCCCAGTAGAGCTGGCTACCCAGCGTGCTGACAGTATGCTAGTGAAGGTGCAGTCCCCCCCCCCCCCCCCGAATCGGGAATGGGGCCTACCTGATGTAGGACATCTGGGTAAACAGGAGTGGTTCTGCGTCCAGGTGGATGCTGTGTATGCACGTCGGAGCCTCTGCAGCAGTGGCTACGGCTACTACAAGACATGCTTCTGTCCCTGGCAAGACCTATTCTGACGCAAACAGTGCAGGGGTTGTTGGCTGAAGGGTACCCGAAGGGGGGGGGTGAGGGTCGGATTCCCCATAAGTGCCCGAGGTAGCAGCTGCCAAGGATGTGTAGGGGTGGACCCTGGTATTGATGTACCAACGGTGCAGGGGGCGGGGGGTTTGTTAGTGCGGCCCATGTTCGCCCGGGATCAAGGTGAATGCACGGCCAGAATTAGTGCAGCCGTGGTTGCAGTAGCAAGGGAGGGAAGCTGGTCCTGATCGAACCCCATTCCCCCTTCAAAGGGAGGGAAAGGGCATCAACTGTCCACTTTGACAATGCACTGAAGTCTTATTGCATCCTGCATAACTCAAAGCTAGGGTAGCAGCCAATTGGGAGGCACCTTCCCTGCAGGTGAGAGAGGAAAGGGGTCTCAACATCTTGCAGCAGGGTGATGGCGGTGGAAAGGAAAAATTTTGCTGTGTTCCCACAATGATGTAGACGAGTGGGAATTGGGGGGGGGGGGGGGCACCGCCCCAAGCGGCTTATGTGGGAGGAGCAGGTCTGGGAAGGAGGCCGAAGTATTTGGCCTCTCCCCTGGGGTCCTGAGCGGTGCCCACCACAGATAAGGTTTCTGGGGGAAACGGCATCACCTCCAAAAGGCAGGCCAAGGGCCACCTGCTGTCCATTAGGGGGCTTTCTAGCTTCCCTGAGCCAGGACACTTGGCAGATAGTTACTGCCGAGGCCACAGCGTGGGCAGCCGTATCCACTGCGGTGCAGGCCGAGAGGAGGTGGTCTTGGGAGATTACATTACCTTCCTCTAGAAAAGTATCCTATTCCTCTCTGGTCTCTGGTGGGAGCAAGTGTTGGAATTTCGCGACTGACTCCCACACATCCATCAAGTATCTGCTGGTTATGGCTTGGTTGTTTGCCACTCGCAGTTGAAAGGCTGAGGAGGAGTAGACCTTACGGCCCAAGAGATCCAGTTCCCTGGAAGATGGTTGCTGGGAGGGCTCTCCTGGGCCTACTGCCATCTGCACCACGTCCCTGGGGTGACTGGGTGATCAGCGAGGGAGGGAAAGCCCAGTTCAGGGACCCAGTATTTAATGTCCGCCATGTCCGAAACCAGGGCAGTAAAGCTTGGACTCCGCCACCAGGAACATGTGAGGTCCCAGACGCTCAGGTGGAGTGGGACTGTCAAGGGTTCTGCTGAGGGAAAGGCTGGCCCAAAGAGAGTATCTGGAGGCAGACCTGAGGGCTGCACCTCCATTCCTAGATGGGCTGTAGCCTGGCGCAACAAATCAAAGTGCACCGACAGATTCCCCGTATAGGACCCCAGTGCCGGGGACAGAGCGGTACCGGTAGCTTGCTGTGATGGAGAGGGAGTCTCCCTGGGGGGACCATTCCTGTGGGTGGAAACGGAATGGTGCCAAAGTGCGGCACTGGGGTTGCTTAGAGCCCCTTGGTGGCCCTTCCTCCGGGCTGGAAGCAGGGGAAGGAGACCGAGACTCCAGGGGCGGTATCAGCGACAGCAAGATGATGTTTTGCCATGGGGATGGCCCTACGGTACCGGGCCCCAATGGAGTGGAAGATGAGGGGCTATATGGTGAGGGAAACGGTGCCCATGTTGAATCCAGGCCTTAGATGTAAAGGCCGATTTGCCCCTTCTAGTTGGGATTGGGGCAGGTGGTGGGCTTGAGCAGCCTCCACCACTTCAGGGCTGGACGGCACAAAGAGCAACTCCATGCGGCCCTGTGGCAAGCCCTCGCCCGGGGAAGGGGGACTGCCTGGTCAGGAAGACTCCTGCTCCTACAGCACCAGGCTATAGTGAGCCTGCGGTGCCAAGGGTGACTGTGGCCAGTGCTGGGGTGAAATCGGCACTGACGAGGCTGGGCTGTACTGAGCCAACGGTGCCGGAGATGACGGCGAATGGCGCTGGGTTGATGCAGGTACTGGCAGTACCAAGCTGTGCTGCTGGGGTGATCCAGGTACCCGTGGTGTCAGGCTGCCCAGAGGCAACCTCGAGTGATGCTGGGTTGACGCCGGGCTGCCAGAGTCGGCACTGAGATTGTGTGGCGGCGGCTACCGTTGGAATGGTGCCGTGTACGCTCTGGTGCTGGGCGGAGAGTGCTAAGCCTCCTCAGAGGCTAGGGCGTGGCACCGTTGTTCCCTTTCCTTGATGGTTTGAGTTTTAAAGGAGAGGCACAGGGAACAGGCCGAGACCATATGGTCTTTGCCGTGGCACCTGATGCACTTCCTGTGGGGATCATCCCGGGCGAGGGCCTTGCCACACTCAGTGCAGTGTTTGAACCCTGGCATGATCAAACAATGTTCCAGACTGGTGGTGGAAGGCTCCTGTGGTGGAACTACGTCCACAAAGAGGTGCTCCCAGTCAGGCAAAAAGCTCATAAAGAGGAGGATAGGCTGCTTGCGTTCGCAAGGAGCAGACATTCCAGATCCAACGCGCAAGGCGGAAGAAATGAAACTGAGGAGGTTCGGGAGGCGGCCATATATATTAGCCACGGGGTGGCGCGAGGGGCGGAGGCTGCCTGCCCTCCCCTGACGGGTGAGGACAAAAGTTTTCTGACCAATCTGGTGCTGTGACATGGAGACACCTATTATTGAATGCATCCAAGCAGCGCTCGTAGAAGAAGGGTTGTTGTCACTTCATTTAAGCAATGGGCTAACAGCCACTACACATCACAATGCATGCTACATTCCAGAGCATTGCAGGCTATTGACAGAACAGCATCAAGCCCCAGCTGTCCTCACCCCAAATTGTTTTAGAACTGCAACTGCAGTTACAGCTAAGGTTGCTATGAGAGTGAAAAAGAGTCGAATGTAAGTGGATTACACTCACAGGAGTGTTAGTTCAGTGATCCCTTCTCCTATGCCACATTGCATGACTGACTGAATACAGATGCTTTCTGAACTATAAGATCACACACAAAACATTTCTAAAGGACATAAAAAGACAGCCACAGTTAGATGCTCTATGTGGGAGGCTATTAGGAAGTGAGACATTACCTTCCCGGATTCCGAAAGCAGCAGGCTCTGTGGAGCTCCCCTCTCTACCAAGCGCACTCTGAAAGGCAAATGCATTGTTATGAAAAGCTAGAACTTGCACTTACCACCCTAGCTAGAAGGAATTTCCTGGCCAATACAGTATTGTACAGGTGGTTATGTACAGGATGAATAATTAATACCATGCAATATAAACATACCGTACCTGTCATGTCTTAAGGATTTCAGATCTACATATACTGTGGTAGGGTCAGGGCCAGAGGTTCCCTAAAGGGTTAACATAAAAGAAAGATTTTATATTTCCTGTTGCTAACTATATTAATTACCATTTCTCAGTCATGCAAAGTGTTAAAACCATAGAGAAAGACAAACAGTTACATGATTAAAAGCCCAACCAACCAGAAGGACCACCTGCACAAGCAGCATTACTTTTTGGATGCAAACACAAAGCATTTTGGGAATGGCCACAGCTGGGCTGTCTGATTAGTACAAATGCAGTCTGTGTGTTTGGGTGACCTGGAGAAGTACCCTCTCTTCTCGTCCACTCCATGTTACAGTCAGTCTCCTTCTCAGAAGATGTCTAAAGGCCCTTCCTTTTAGGGTCTGTTTCTCTTTTACTCAGTTTCCTAGTAACTCTTCAAAGAAAAATACCCAGAAAATACCAGTCTGTTTCAAGTCTCCCTTTTTAAAAAAATCAAACAACACTACGGTCAGAGCTCAGAGCCGTGGCACTGACAAAAACAAATTAATCCCTGCCTCTGATAAGGCAGGAACTCTGATGTTTCCTTGGGCCTCATACAGATGCTGGAACTCATCTTCACATTCCCCACCCATGCAGCAGGCCCCAGAGGGAGTGACAGTACAGACAGGTTAGCAGCCACCACATCTGTTCGAGTGTTCCAATCACTGCTCCAGCTTCCAGAATGGCAGTGCTAGACCAGGCTTCCAGATTCCATCAAGCTCTGAATTGGCACGCTTGTCCATAACCAGCACATACTTCTAAACTGTTAACTTAGCTCAAAATCTAGCTTGAGGAACACTCAGGGGTGCTAAGTGGAGAGCAAGGCGCATGGTGCTGGCAGTTGCTCTTTGTTTCCTGTTGCCTGGTTATATTCAAGAAGCTAGAAGTACTTGAAATACTTGCCAACTATCACATTTCCAGGTAAGCATAATTATAAGTTGCCACAGTGATGATAGCTATGACTGGGAACAGTAGTGCCATGGGACACTTTCTTTCTGTAAGGTTTTTATTACTTTAACTATTTTTTTCAGTTTACTGACAATATAGAATCATAGAAACTGGAACAGACCATGAAAGGGCATTGAGTCCAGTCCCTTGCACTCATGGCAAGACCAAGTACCCTTTTAAACCATCCCTGACAGGTGTTTGTCTAACCTGCCCTTTAAAACTTCCAACAATGGAGATTTCACAACCTGCCTAGGCAACTTATTTCAGTGGTTAATCACCCTGAGAGTTTGGAATTTTTCCTAATGTCCAACCTAAACCTCCCTGGCCATAATTTAAGCCCATTGCTTCTTGTCCTATCATTGGGGGTTAAGGTGAACAATTTCTCTCTCTCCTCCTCATAACCGTTTAGGTACTTGAAAACTTAATGTCCCCTCTTAGTCTACTCACTTCCCAACTAAAAAAGTCCAGCTCTTTTAATCTTCCTTCATAAATTAGATGTTCGACACCTTTAATCATTCTTGTTGCTTTTCTCTGGACTTTCTCCAGTTTGTCCACATCTGTCCTGAAATGAGGTGCCCAGAACTGGACACAGTACTCCAGCTGAGGCCTAATCAGAATGGAGTGGAACGGAAGAATTACTTCTTGTGTTTTACTTGCAGTACTCTTGTTAATAAATCCCAGAACAGTGATTGCTTTCTTTGCAACAGTGCTACACCGTTGACTCGTGTTTAGCTTGTGGTTCACTATGACACCCAGGATCCCTTTCTGCAGTACTCCTTCCCAGGCAGTCATTGCCCATTTTCTATGTATACAATGGATTATTCTTTCCTAAATGGAGAACTTTGGACTTGTCTTTATTGAAATGCATTCTGTTTACCTCAATCCATGTAATCAGTTTGTCCAAATCATTTAACCGTGAACCTAGCCCCCAAAACAACTGCTGTGCGTCCCAGCTTGGTATCATCTGCAACTTGATAAGTGTACTCTTTATGGCATCATCTAAATCACTGATGAAAATACTGAACAGAACCGGACCCAGAACTGATCTGTATGGTACCCCACTTGTTATGCCCTTCCAGCATGACTTGGATCTGTTGATAACTACTCTCTGGAAATGGTTATCCAACCAGTTTTGCACATTCCTAGTTTGTTAATGAGAAGATGATTGAGACCGTATCAAAAGCTTTACGAAAGACTAGATGTACCACAGCTACTATATCCCCTCTATCCACAAGGCTTGCTACCCCATCATAAAAAGCTATCAGGTTGGTCTGACATGATTTGTTCTTGACAATCTATGCTGACTATCAGTTAATACCTTATTCTCTTCTAGATTTTTGCTAATTGATTCCTTAATTATTTGCTCCATTAGTTTTCCTGATACAGAGGTTAAAGTGACTGGTCCGTAATCCCCTGGGTAGTCCTTGTGTCCTTTTTTATAAATGGGCACTGTATTTTCTCTTTTCCAGGGTCATCAGGGGAGTGAGGGGGCAACTGCTCCTGGCCCTGTTGTTCTGTGGGTCTCCTCCATAGCTGCGCTGTCCCCTGCCTCCTCCCCGTGCCAAAGGCAGCTGGGTGGGGACAGGAGCCCTGAATGCAGCCTCCGCTCTGGGTCAGCCCACCCCCCACCCCATCCCCAAGGTGGAACAGCTGGCCCAGGGGTGGGGTGGGCCAGCCCACTTCCTCCCCCTCACCCCCCGGCCAGCCTGCTCCATCCCCAGGGAAGGGCACCAATTGGCCCTGGACCCCGCACCCCCCAGGGATGGCCCCACCTGGGACCTCAGAGTAGTCTTCCCAATTAATATCCCTTTGATACCTGTAAACAGATGGCCACATTGACTCTCGATCCAAAGGTGGTGCTCACAGCACGGGATGACAGGCCAATGTCTTTGAAAAGTTTGGAGAAGGACTGAGTGAGAGACACTCGTGGCCGTTCTTCTGCAACCACCACACAGGTCCGGACACAGGATAGATTAATGCCTCTTGCCTGCAGAAACACGGGGCAGACATAGATAAATACAAACAGTTCCTGCTCTACCTCTGCAAAATGAAGTAGTGCTACGGCAGATTGTTTGCCCTTCTCCACACCTAAACACATTAGACAACAGCTCCAGAAAAGGACACCCTACCATTACTCTACTGATGATAAATGTACCTTATTGTGTCCCTGTTTGAAAGCTATGAAATGAGACTTGGATCAAGCAGCTCAGCAAACATATATAGAAACAGAGACTCCACCAGCAAGTGAGCCATACCCCACATTACAGAGGAAGGCAAAAAACCCACAGAGCTCTAGCCAATATGCCCTGGGGAAAAATTCCCTCCTGAACCTAAATATGGCTAGCAGTTAAACCCTGCATATGTGGGCAAGTCTCACCAGGCAGTCACCCAAGAAAGAATTCTCTGTAATTACTCCAAACACACCCCATGCAACTTCACTTCACAGGCCACTGAGATGTCTACCACCAGTATTCAAAATTCAGTCTATTGCCAAACAAGGCCAAACCATCATACCTCTTCCTGCCCCTCCCCAAATGTATCAAGCTCAGTTTTGAAGGCTGCTATATTTTTTGCCACCTTGGTTATGTGCTCTAACCACTGGAAGACAGCACTACTGCCCCATAGTTAAGAGTAAATGGACAGCACTATCAGTTCTTCAGAGCCACGCAGTAACCTGTGTGATTGCAGATGTCAGGAAAAGTGTAAAACTTCAGAACATTTTGTACTGTCAGTGGTGCATGACTGAGTCTAACTTTGTAAATCAGCGCAAAGCCCATTTTAGAAATACTTGCAAGAAGTAAACATAAACAAACTTAGTGTTAAAAAAAACAAAAAAAAACTCCTGCCCTCCCAGAAAGAGTTGTGCTGCCTCTTACTGGCTTGGCCAGCAGATGGGCTGGACCGTGTGGTGGCCCAGGACTCTACAGCAGGCTGATGGGATATAGCTGGCACTGCAGTTATCACCTTTGCTTCCTAATATATCCTCTAACAGTCCATCTCTATTTGCTTTCACGTGAGACTGGGTACCATCTTCTAAAGTCAGCATAAGATACTGTCAAAGGTTCTTACCTTTAACACTTCAACCTGATTTCCAAGTCCCTTTGTGCACAACTCCATGACTGAATAGGAACAGAAGGTGTCTCTTATTTTGTACTGACTGACCGTGGAAAGCCAGAGAAAAAGATTGGATTCCAACTCCATAGGAGGGATTAAGATGGACTGGTGACCAGAATACACGCTGCAGTGGAAGAGTAGATATTACAGAGATTATATCATAGAGATATTTTTACCACTTTTTGTTGGGGAATGTCACAGATACATAGTTGTGTTAGGGTCAACCACGGGATTCCATTTCTTTTATAATATGCAGCAACACTGTATTAGTAATAAAACCTTCTTGTAATTGAGAAATCATGCCTATACTCCCATTATCAATGTAAAGGAGAAACACAAGCTCAGCAAAATACATTCCATCCTAACATGCAACCAGTGAAGAAAAATGGGGGAAACTTTCATGAGTTCATAATCTCTTGCAATGCAGTGATACATTAAAATAAAAAGTCAGTCACACATGGAGAGATCTAAAAATTTGAACGCAAGGGGGTCATGTTATTGACCATCCAGAGCCAAATTCACTGCTGTCATAAACCAGAGTCATTTCACTATAATCAATGTAGCTATGTCAATTTACCAGCTGAAGATCTGGCCCCCCACTTCTGTTTTAAAACCCATCAATACCTTATTCTTTTTTTGCATTCCAACTCATACCTGCAAAGGCACCAGAGCGTAAAGCCAAGTCCACAGTAGGGGTCAAGACAAATGGCAATCTGCCGAGAGGAGTAAAGCTCACACTGGAGCTTTATTGCCCTGCAAAGAGCACTCACTGCTGAGTGGGACATCTGTAACAGAAGACACAGTAGAAGGGAATGCTGAAATCCAGGAAGGTAGGAACAGGATTCCTCTGAGACATCCAGGTATGGCAAGATACCAGCTTGGTTTTCTAACAGTGCTAATCCACAAAATAACTACCCTTACTGCTCATGGTGAGTGCAAAATATTGTGGCACCTTCCACACAAATCACTGCCTCAACATTGCTTTAAACATGCAATAAAAGGAGCAGCAGCTTCAGTTTCTTACACGACGCCTCCCACAGCACCTGAGCTCAGCCAGCATACCATCCCAGAGCCTGAAGGCTCAGCTTTTACTTCTGTTTCTTTCACACACACTGTTGCCAACAGTCAGAGCTATTGTCTGCGTTGAGTGAAGGACTATGAATGGTCTTCCCAATGTTCATTGCTAGTTGGGATTGAGCAATACCATCAATGCTCCCAGTTCAACTAATATGAGATTCAACATCAGCCTAGGAAACTGGAATCCTGAAGCTGCTTCTGACCCCAGTCTTCCTACATGGCAGTACAATGCAAAGCTGCTTAGCTGGAGTGCACACTTTTGATCAGCCAATATAGGGACAACAAGCAATCTTTTGAATTAAATCGTAAGAACCACTTTTTTTTAAAGCTCAGCCAAAACCAGGTTATGAGAGACCTTATTTCCAGTATGGTGTTACAGTACCTTCACTCCCGTAAGCATGCCTGTCGTGGACACACTAAAATCGAGGTACGCCAACATTTCTGGTGTCGGTGGTTTATAGATCTGAGGTAGCCGCTTCCTGGGCAAGTCATCTGTGTTGGCAGGAGACAAAGTGGTTATCTTATGTTTCTGAATTGGGATTCTCAGACATGGTAGAATGTTAATGGTGAGATAAATGTGGGGGAAGGTAAGTCTTCGAAAAAGTGTTAATTGTGCAATTACCTTCCACAAAAGAATGACAATGCAAGGGTCATTTCCATGACAAAGCTTTCCAATTAAAAAAAATCTGTCTGCTCTTGGAAACAGGGAGAAAAGAGAATCTAGGTCTGTGAGTAAACCTCAGTCATTTGGATTGAGCTCTTTCTCCATGGTGCTCTGACACCACTGTGACGGCTAAAGGATAAGGGAGTCAATAAATTTTGTGAGGCACTGAATCAAATCTGTAAATGCTATCAGGATATTACATTTGTTACTTGTCATTCATTGCCCATCTCCTGTGCTGAGACTGCCAGAGAGGAAGCCAGTCAGTGCTATTTATGACTTAGTTACTGTCCTGAGGCCACTAACATCAAATGAGCTTTACATTTTACCCCAATGCTACACATGGGGCTCATCTCTGCATAAGGGAAGATGAGTCTGTAGGGTAAACCATAGGTCAGATTATAAGGAAATCCCAGCCAACACTCTTTGTTCAATTTAATTCATTCAAGAACATTCAACAATTTTACCCTGAAAGAGTTTAAAAAGTCTCGAAACATCCTCCCTTATTCCCCCTGATGAGTATCCTTCTCTCAGTTCAATTTGGCTGGGTTTTTTTGCCCCTAATCTTGCTCTGTACTTTTGAAAAGCTATATCATGGTTGTATGGAATACACTTACCACTAAATTGCTTGAGCTACTGCCTCCTTTCTAACCCATCTCAGACCTGAACAGGGTCCTTTTCTTCCCATCACTGATGTCACATCTAATAATGGGAGACCATGTGCAGAGCCCCCACCTAAAACCTGGGAGCTGCTGCACTGAAGTGCCTCTCTCAGACGTTTTTCTGAGAATTTAAGTCCCCCAAAGCATTTGTACTGACAATAGCCATAACTTCTTACAGAGTCAGTAAGAATCCCTGCAAATAGCTTTGAAAATCTGTGGGATCCAGCACAGAAAAGGTGTCACCTGTGTCCATGATGATTGGCCAGGTTTTCACATCCACTGCACCAGCTGCCTCTCTGGATTTCAGCACTCTCATCAAGGTTTGAGTGGTGAGGATGCAGGCAGCTTTGCTAACCTAATTACAAAACCAATATATGACTGATAGAAAAAGAAATATGGCCCTTTAAGCCCCATAAATGGTGGAGGTTTTGAGTATGCTTCTACATTTCACACCTGTGGGCCAGTCCCATCCCCCTGTCCCCTAGTCTCTCACCAACCTGCTTTGTTTTTTCAAAAGCCCAAATTCAGACTAAAACATAAATGATTGTGGGAAACTCAAGTAAGGCTGTAATGTCAGATGGCAGTGAGACAGTAACTCTCCCTCCATACCTAGAGAGTCAGGCTATGTCAGTAATTAGTAGCTCCAAAGGGGGAGCCACGTTGGTCTGGTTCAGCAAAACAAGCAAGAAATCCTGTGACACTTTTAAAGACTAATACATTTGACCTCATCTTCCTCTATATGCTGTTCCCCAGTGTCTGAATCTAAACAACTGCTTCGGTTTGCTGTAACAGTGTGACTTAATATTATGACTTACACTTTCCTGCATTTATCTTCCTCCCATGCTGTAATTTCCCCCCCATCTTCAAAGCATCTGACAAAGTGGGATTTTTCTCCCACAAAAGCTCATGTGAGAAATTGTTCAGTCTTTAAAAGTGCCACAGGACTCCTTGTTTGTAATTAGTAGGTAATTGCTAGAGTGGCATTTGCCCAGAGATAGTGTTGGCATGAATTATTAGGTAACAAGCCTGCAGACTGTGTAGTTGCCCTATTCTAGTTATTGTGTATTTTCCAGCAACTTGTGTCACATCCATAACAGCCCAAGGCAGTTGTTATACTGACTTCTCATTTATCAAAAGAAAGTCATGCAGTTAGAAACAGTTCATTCTGACTCACGAGGGTATTCTGTCAAATATACTGCACCATGAAAAGTAGCAGGAGGCCTCTAATTGCCACAAGGGATTTCATTCTTGCTACTCTCCAGAGCCAAACACCACAGCCATGGTGTCCTGTGCCAGGCCTATAGGCTCTCACTCTGCATTACTTACATCTACGATCATTCGCACAGTGGGCAGAGTAGCAGTGAGATTCTGAGCATGAGGTGGTCGAACGGTCACAGGAATGCAGCCAGCATACAAACAGCCATAGAACGCAGCTATTAGCTCAATGCCTGCAAGGACACAAGAGTCTATCACATGAGAGTTGACTGATGCCCTCATGACAATAACCTCTACTCAGAATAATCTAGACTCAGAATTACAGTTACAGTCCTCCAAGGCGGAGAATTTATACACACTCTTAGGCAGTACAGGTCCAGAGGAATCCAAGGACTCCACAAACATTAATGGCAGCAGAACAAAGCAGTTAAGAAGGCAGGAGAGAGGATAATGGGGAAGCAGCAGCAAAGCAGAGGAAATGGAAAGGCCAGATGAGGATAGCTGAGAAAAGAGCAGCTGGAATCAGGTCCTATATGAAAGACTCTACAAAGCCAGTCAAATGAACTAGAAGTGAGTCAGCACATAACAGCTCACTAAGCGTGACGAGAAATGAACACAGAGTCATACTGAACTGGATTCTCTCATTAAAAGCATCTATCCTATGATGAGGAACACAATTACACACCGTAATGAAAGTAGAAGAGCTCTGTGTAAGCACAAAAGTTTGTCTGGTCCAGTAAAAGATATTACCTCATCAATTTGTCTTGCTAGTGTCCTGGGAGTGAAACAACTACAGCTCCACTGCACAAGCCACAATGTGGATAAATGTCCGCCTGTGGCCCAAGAAAGTGCTTGCTTCTTGCAGTTACAAAGAGGTGAGGGAAGCAATAATTCCACAGCAAGCCATTCCAGCAGCTATGTCACAGTAAGACATTCCTGTATCATGACAATGGCAGCTGAAGAGCAGCCACTCACAGGCACATGGAAGATTCCAATATGGCTGAGGCCTCAATATTGTAATGGCAGGCAGGTCTCCTGGAGCAGGGACAACTCCTTTCTCCATTAGAGCCACTGTGACCATAACAGTAGCACTGATGTCCACAGGCACAAGACAGGCATGCCACAAAAAAGAAGCTGCCCAGAGTGGCTTCTCTTGGTGGTGTGCCTGGGGACAGGGGGTCCTCAGGCATGCCACAGAAAGAAGTGGCTCTTGGGGGGGGGGGGGGGGGGAAGAGGCCCCAGGCATGCTGCAGAAAGAAGCTGCCAGGAGTGGTTCCTTTTGGTGGTGGCACACTACGAAGAGGAACTGCTCTGGACAGCTTCTTTCTGCGGCACATGGGGGCAGGGCCTGGGCATGCCGGGAGACCACTGTGCCCCAGCTGCACCTGAAAGAATCCATAAGGAATGGCTTTCAGTGCAGGAGTGGCAATTTCTGTGGCACCGCAGAGTGTGCTGCATGCCACTCCAAATAGGCACAGGTGCCGGGGGTTGCCTACTCCTGTTCTAAGGTTTTGTCCAAAAAGCCAAGACACAGTAAGATGCACAGAACTCAGGTGTCTGCTGAAACAAAGTCACGCTGGGTCAGCCGTCCCTGAGTTCAGCACTGTGACCTAGAGATGCCAAGTCTGATGCTAAGACCCCTAAGACACACTCCAGTCTCTACAAAATAGGACTACTCTGTGTTCCAAGCAGATCAGTTATAAGAGCAGCTCCAGCTATCATCAGTCAGAAATCCCAGTGCAGGTGCCGCTCGCAAAAGTTGGATTCATATGTTACAGCAAGTTCCCACGGGGATTCTGGCCAGCTCCAGCCTATCCTTACCAGGAGGATAGAGCAGCACCACATTGTCTCCTGCATTCAAATGTCCCCTGTCGTACAGTATTGATGCAATTCTCTCTGCTCTCTTGTGCAACTGGAGGCATGTGGCTGTACACACGGTAGTTCCCTTGAAAGGAAAGGAGAGAGAGACGTATGAATGAGAACTAGGACAGGACAAGTCAGCTGCACAATGGGCAGCACAGATGGACATGTATACAGTCAGTGTCAATCCATATTCAACAGCCACCATGAACAGGCTGTGGGTACCTCACTGGGCTTTTCTCCACTGTTTAACGCTACTGAAATGCACTGAACTGAACTTCTCTCTTAGGATGGAAAAATCCCATGTACTGCTACAGATGGGACCGCCCAGCTAAGTAGCAGCACTGGAGGAAAGGACCTGGGGTTAATGGTGGATGGGAAGCTGGATGAGTCAACCATGTGCTCTTGTTGCCAAAAGGGCAAATGGCATATTGTGCTGCATCATTAGGAGTCTTGCCAGCAGGTCAAGGGATATGATTATTTCCCTCTGTTCAGCACTGGTGAATCCACATCTGGAATACTGTGTCCAGCTTTGGGCTCCGCACTCCAGCAAGGATGTTGACAAATTAGAAAGAGTCCAGTGGAAGGCAAAAAAATTGATTAGGAAGCTGGGGCACATGGTTTATGGGGAGAGGCTGATGGAACTAGCCTTATTTAGCCTGCAGAAGAGAAGACCAAGTGGGGATTTGATAGCAACCTTCAACTACTTGAAGGGGTGCTCCAAAGAGGAGGGAGCTAGGCTGTTCTCAGTAGTGACAGAAGACAGAACAAGGGGCAAAGGTTTCAAGCTGCAGCTGGCATGGCTGAACTTGGATATTTTGGAAAAAAAAACTCTCTCACTAGAAGGGTCGTGAAGCATTGGAATGGGTTACCTAGGGAGGTGGTGCAATCTCCATCTTTAGAAACATTTAAGGTCCTGGTATACAAAACCCTGGCTGAGATGATTTAGTGTGCCGGTCCTTCCTCCCCACCCTCAGCTGGTGCTGGCTGCCCCCTCTGCTGAAAAAATGTGGTGGCTGCCTGAAAATTCAGCAGTGGTCATGGCTGGAGTGGGAGTGCTTCCCAGGCATGCCACGGAAACAAGTCACCCAGAGTGGCTCATCTTGGCAGTGTGTTTGGGGATGGGGTCCCCAGGCATGTTGCACAAAGAAGCTGCCCAGGGTGGTCCCTTCGCAGAAAATCACACTACAGAGAGAAGCCACTCTGGGCAGCTTGTTTCTGTGGCACATGGAGGTATAGGCATGAGGCAACATCCCTGTGTTCCAGCTGCAACCGAAGGAGGCCACCCAGAGTGACTTTTGGTGGCAGGAGTGGCAGTTTCTGTGGTATTCCAGAGGGGACTGCGTACTGCTCTGAATGGACTCGGGTGCCACTGTCAGCTCATGAGCCGGGGGTTGCCTATCCCTGATTTAGTGGGAGTGGTCCTGCTTTTAGCAGTGGGTTGGACTAGATGACCTCATGAGGTCCCTTCCAGCTCTGTGATTCTATGGGGAGTCTTTCAGCAGGTTCTTCCGCACCTACTGTGCTATTCAGCTCCCTGACAAAACACACTCAAATTGAACATTATGAGGTGGTGCAAGGCTCATGGGAGTGCAGACTCCAGATAATTTCAAAGCAAAGCGCAGCAATTGTTGAAGAATAAGCAGTATAGTCTAAAATCTACTGTTGAGAACGGCTTCCAGCTCTGAAGAATTAAACTTCAAATAAATTCAAAACCTTAGGCAGCACATTAAATTTCACCTGGTTACTAAACTACACTTTATCTTTTAGGCACTTCTGGAGTTCCCAGAAAGCTTTTAGTTTGTTTCTGTTTATTTCTCTCTCTCTCTCTCTCTCTCTCTCTCTCTCTCTCACACACACACACACACACACACACACACACACACACACGATGGAGCCTGAGATAGGTGAGGGAAGGAAGACAGGAGAAAGACCCAATTAAGACCAGGAGTTTGGCTTGACTCCTCTATGATACTCTTAAAAAAGTTCTTCAAAACTTAGAAGTAGCAGCAACATAAATATGTCATCATTAAAAGACTAAAGTGCTAAACAACATGAAGAGATGATGCTCTGAAGTTAATGTCACAAGTCAGCACTGTAGTTACAGTAGTCATGGTAACATGTTCATCCTGATGAACAAGATGCACCCCCTCACCTGAGACCCAACACAGCCCTACATTGCAGTTGTGGCTATCAAGGTTCTGAAAGTGAATGGCGAACATCAAAGTGGGGATCACAGCCTCTGTCAAACAAGTGAGTGTACACACCCACCCACCCACCCAAAGAATCCCAACCAATACCTTGGCATTTAGCAGCAGGAAAAGTGTGTGATCAGGGGTTGCTTGAGCTCTCCACTGTAACACCTCTGTCAGGAACTGGTGCTGCAATATGAGAGGAAGCAGTGAGTGCCAGCAGGAGCACTCTGAAGATGGACAATTGCACACATTTCACACTACTACAGTGTTCTGTTCTACTCTAGGTGAAGTGCATTCCACCTGCTGGCCACAAGCAGCACCCAGCTTGAGGGATTTACCTTTCTAACCAAGTCATTGTCTTCCATTTGTCCAAGGTCCCTCCCAGCAGCCTGAGCAATGCGCTTCCCAGCAACCAGGTTCCCCACCATCACAGAAGCTGGGCCCACACCTGAAGAAAAAAAACAGCCATTTAGACTTGGTAAAGGATAAGAACGTACGGACATACTGAGAAAAGCCATTCTGCACTGCGTTCATTCACAACTAGATATGTGGCTGTGGGAATACCCGTCAATGTGATATACCTCAACTTTAGCAAAGCTTTTGATATGGTTTCCCACAGCATTCTTATCAGCTAGTTAAGAAGTATGGTTTGGATGTATGGACTGTAAGGTGGACAGAAAGCTGGCTAGATCATCAGGCTCAGCAGGTAGGGGGGTCAATGGCTCAATGTCTAATTGGCAACCAGTAACTAGTGGAGTGCCCCAGGGGTTGGTCCTGGGGCCAGTTCTATTCAACATCTTCATTAATGATCTGGCTAATGGGATAGATTGCATGCTCCGTAAATTTGTGGATGAATTTGTGCTCTTGTTGCCAAAAAGGCCAATGGCATATTGGGCTGCATCAGCAGGAGTCTTGCTAGCAGATCAAGGGATGTGCTTAATCCCCTCTATTTGGTGCTGGTGAGGCCACATCTGGAATACTGTGTCCAGTTTTAGGCTACGCACTACAAAAAGGATGTTGACAAATTAGAAAGAGTCCAGTGGAGGGCAACAAAAATGATTAGGGGGCTGGAGCACATGACTTATAAGGAGAGACTAAAGGAACTAGGCTTATTTAGTCTGCAGAAGAGAAGACCAAGTGGGGATTTGATAGTAACCATCAACTACTTGAAGGAGTGCTCCAAAGAGGAGGGAGCTAGGCTGTTCTCAGTAGTAACAAAGGACAGAACAAGGGGCAAAGGTTTCAAGCTGCAGCTGGCATGGCTGAGCTTGGATATTTTGAAAACTCTCTCACTAGGAGGGTGGTGAAGTACTGGAATGGGTTACGTAAGGAGGTGGTGGAATCTCTGTCTTTGGAAACATTTAAGGCCCCGTTAGACAAAACCCTGGCTGGGATGATAGTGGGAGCAGTCCTGCTTTCAGCAGGGGATTGAACGAGATGACCAAGAGGTCCTTTCCAAAACTATGATTCCAGACGTTACAGTCTACTGGCCAGCAGCGCAGGGTAATGGTTAATCGGGGAGAGGGCCTCAGAGCTCCCAGCTCTGCTAACGATCATGGAAAGTCATTTCACCCTGGGATGAACATGCTTTCTCCCACCTGATGCTGGAACTAACCAAATCCACCCATGGGGAGATGCCACGTGACCTTATTAGGGAGTCAAACTGCTGGGGGCAGGGGAATGCAGAAACTAGAAACATCCCAGCGAACAACATGTATTTTAGTCTACAATGTGGCCGCACAATTGGGGTTAAAATGAAAGGGCCTGGGCTGTCTTGCTCTGGGGCACGGATCAGCAACCCATGGCTCCTCAGCCGCTCGCAGCTCTGTAACAGCCACCTTGCAGCTCCAGGATGCCAGGCTGCCCCGGGGGGGGGGGGGGGCGCCACTGGCCTCAGTACCAGAGTTAACAGAGAGGTTCCCAGCCAGCCCAGGCTGCCATGCCACCCCTACCCTTCCAGCACACAAGTCAGAGGCAGCTGTGCCACAGCCCCTGGTGCTTTTGGGGGGTGGGGGGAAGTCAAGAGGCCATGCCACCCTCCACTCCATTGCTGATGCAGAGCAGTGCTGCTGCCTGCTCCATCTACTACTGGCTGGGCAGAGAGCAGCCAGCACAAGGCTGCTGCTTTTGGTGGCACAGCACTGGTGTGGCCCATTTGGTGGATTTTGGGCTGCTTCACCCCGGCCCCCAGTGCAGAACAGAGGCTGCCTCACCCTCAGGGCCTAGACTGGGCCTGTTAAGTACTGGGGGGGGGGGGGGGGGGGCCAGGGCAAAGTGGCCCAAACTCTGCTGAGCGGGCCACTCCAGGGCCCCACCAGCAGAAACAGCCACCCCATGCTGGTTGCTCCCCCCCATGCTCCCCAGGAGGGGTGGCTGGCCAGGCCAGTCAGGAGCTCTGTTCCTCATTAGCAGCAGAACAGAGGGAGTTTGGCACGGCCTTTGGCCCTGGCTGCCCCTAAAGGGCTAGGGGCCATAGTGCAGCCCCCCAACCACCTCTGACTCACACAGGAGAATGGCAGGGGTGGCACAATGCATCAAAGCCAACAGCCTGGGCCGGTTTCCTCCTAATCCAGACTTGGTGTGGTGCTGGCTCGGTGACCCCCTGCGGGCTGGCACCTGGGTTCTTGGCTCTTCCCCACCACCTGGGTCTGAACGCCACTGGAGTGGAACAGAACCCTGGGCGGGGGGACGGACGGATAGAAAGGGGGGCAGAGCCTTGGGGGGGGGGGTCAGCTGAGAGGGGAACAGAGTTGGAGGGAGCAAGGAAGAGTTGAGGGGGCAGGAGGGAACAGAGGAAAGGCTCAGTGTTGTTGGGATGGAACTCATGGGAGGAGGAGGAGGGTGACAGGAAGGAGCCAGGCATGAATGGGGAGCAGGGGGCTGTGGAGCACAGGAAGGTGGCAGGTCTGGACTGCTCCATGCTGCTGTGTGGTGAAGGGCTGCATGTGGTGTGGGGGTGGGGAATGCGTCTTGGCCCCTGGGGTCCAGATAACCTCAGTCTGTCACTGGTGGAGGGGCACCAGGAAGGCCAGGTGCAGGTGGAGAGGGACCGTTGGGAGCCTGGAAGGGCCAGCCAGGCTTGGGAAGTGGGGGACCCCGGTAGCTGGGAGAGCTAGCCATGTGGGACTGGGCGGGGAGCAGGGGCAGCCATGGGGATAGCAGGGTGCTGCTAGGCCAGCTGCGTGGGTGCACTGTTCCAGGGGGCAACTGCTAGTGGGAGCTGGAAGGGCCAGCTGGGCATAGGGAGATGCCTGGAGCTAGGAGGGCTGGCCGTGTGGGGCCTCCCAGGCCCAGAGAGGGGTCAAGGCTGCTTCTAGACCAAGTGGTGGGTGGGGGCTGCAGCTAGGCAGGGAGTTCAGGGGGAGGTTTTATCTATGTGGTGCAGGGGGAGGCAGTCAGGCCGGATGGGGGAAGGTGCTGCTGCCAGGCTGGGGAAGGGCAGGGGGGCAGAGCTGTTTTGGGTGAGAGCTACATCTGCTGCAGCTATCAAAATATTTGTTTGGGGGGAGGGGGAGAGGGGATGGCTCCTCTTGTCTGTAGGGTTGTTGACCCCTGTTCTAGAGAGACCCTGTGAGACAGGCTACATGTTGTAATTCTGCACGTTTGCTGAGCCCAAGTACAAAGAGCAGATGGCTTGCACTCAAATGGATTGAGACTAATCAAGCAGAACAGTAGAAAGCTGCTCCCCAAAACCAGGTTCCTCTTGAACCCTGGCTACCATAGCGGTGGTTGGAGAGAACTCTGGTAGTGCACAAGGGATTTTTTTTCCTGGGTTCCAATCTCTGCTTCAAAGACCTCCTGCCTATTAGAGCAGTAAGCCTTACCTAGGATGGAGTTCGAAATGAGTTCCTGGCAAACTGATGCACTCAAGGATAGGCCTAGCAGGTTGACATTTTCACTATGATTCTCAGCACAGTGAGATGTTTTCAGGCCCACTCCCCTCAAAATGAGAAACACTCCTGAGTTACCTGGCTGTTTCTGCCTGGGCTTTGGCAAGTTGGTCACACATGTGTGTGGGCACATGAGGATATTACACGGGTGCAGCAAGCCCTCTAGAAAGTGCTGTTTGGTTTGGGAGATGTGGATTCCTCCAAGTGGCGTTTTTGGCAAAGTGTTGGCTGGTACCAGAGCAAGGCAATACACACCCACTTGGTGAATGCTGTCAATTGCCTAGAAACAGGAGAGAAGAAGTCACTCAGCTAGGCAGACTTTGGAGTTATGGATTTCCTGACAAAATTCAGCTTTTCCTGCACCTGTTCACTGCAGCCAACAAGCTGACATCTCTTAGTTCTGTATTTGTACAGTGCTTAGCAAAAAGGGGTCCTGGGCCCTGAACTGGGAATCCTAGGATCTTCCACAATTCATATAAACAGTTTGTTTTTAAAAAAACAAAATCAGACAGTAACATGCGACTCATGTATGCGCCATAAGCAAATGCCAGGCAGAGGCAATACACAAGTAAATAACTGTTCAGAGCAGCAACATTGGCCTGTTTGCCCAATTTACCCAGGTATGTTTGAAAAGTTGTCTTGCTGCCACTCGCAGTTTTATACACTGTCTCTTGGCTACTTAGAGGAGTGTCAGCTCCTGCCTTCAGCAACATGCTTGGAATACACTACCTGGAGAGCAAGTCCTACTCTTGTGGTGTAAACAGCCCATGAAGAGTCTGACAGAATGGAGCAGGCAACAGACTAATATCTGGGTGCCTTCCCTGGTTCCAGTTACCTATACCAACAAGGCAGGAAGAGCACACTACACAAAACAACAAGCAGTTGTGTGGCACTTTAAGACTAACAGGTTTATTTTTTGCATGAGCTTTCGTGGGAGAAGATCCCACTTCCTCAGATGCTTTGAAGATGGGTGAACTTACAGAAAGGAATGAAACTAAATGCAAGGGGGTGTAAAACATAGGATCAGGTCATAAAGTAACAGCAAATCAGAGCAGTTTACAGGCTCAAACCATGGGAAGCCACCAGACTGTAACCATGGACACAACAGGTTCTTACTCGTTTCCTCACACTCTGCTAGCATCCTGCCTTTTCAATCCATCTCACCCAGGACAGTAACTTTTGGTCATGAAGGATGACAGTCTCAGTCTACAGAAAACTGCTTCATGAATCACCTCTTTCTAGTGAGTTTAGGTTTTTATCTGCAGCCTCTTCAGCCCTGGAATTAGCCATCAGCCTATGTCCCTCCGTGGTATTCATGTATTTTAACACATTACTTAACTCAGTCTGTGTTCTCCCGTCAGAGAATAAATCTAACACCATGCAAATTCCCAAAAATTATACATTTACCCCACCTCCCTCTTCCAAACAAAGGTTTGCTATTCATTCTGCACACACAATTTTTTAAAGACCTGACTAGTGCAGACATTCTAGCTATTTTCGGGTCTCCAATGGCTCCCAACACATTACTGCAATAGTTTCTCCGCTGATAAGAAGGGCAGCTTTAAAGAAGAATTGTTCTTAGAGCACCAGCATCATCTATAGCAGTGGTTTTAAAACTTTTTCCCCCTCAGGACCCAGTTGAAAAAAATAACGTATGCTCATGACTCAACAATTACATCTTTAAGCAATGCTTTCCGGTCTTTTGGTGGCAGCAGCAGGGGGTGCTGCGACCCAGTACTGGGTCCCAACCCTGAGTTTGAAAACCACTGATCTATGGGGCTAGGGACTAGAGAGCCCTGAGTTCTCCTCTGGGGCACTGAAAAGGCAGTTCACTTGAATGTGGGTGGAGAGGGTGAAGGGCCAGGGCAAGCCGAGCTCAAATATCTCCCCCAGACATCTGTACTTGTACCTGCAGCACTCGGCTCATCCACTGAAAACTGTCCTCTTCAGAAGCATCTGGCCGCTGCTCTGCCACCACCACAATCCTCTCATCATAGAACACAGAGACAGAAAACACAGCAATCCTGGGGAAAAGAGAATGTGGATTGGTAGGAAAGGCCACTCCTCTTCCCTGGAAACACTGATGTTCTGGAGATCCAAGGAGAGAGACATACTACACACACTAGCTAGGGAACAACTTCAAAAGCTCAAGGAGTAGGGGAGAAAGGAGATGGTGATGCTGAAACCACAGCAAACTGAGAAGGTAAATCACACTGGTCAGTTAAGGGTATGCTGCAACTCTGCAGAGAAAAGCAGCCTACATACACACCAGCACTTGCCCTCCTACTCCAGTCATCATGTTCATATTCCAGCATCTGCTAAATATTAAATATCCCAGGATACATAAGGTTAAAAGTGAGGGTTAGCCATCTAACTCCCATTGGCAGTCACAGGGATGGATTTGGGATCTTTTCAAAAAGATCCACAGCAAATATTAAATAAGAACTAAGATCTCTGGGAAGAAGAAACAAACTAGCTAGCTGCAGGCCATGAGCCAGCCATAGACTGCTGGGTCTCTGGAGAAAACATTCCCCAGGAGCTTTGATCCCAGAACTCTCCACTGAAAAGTTTCTTGTGCCTCCCTCTGAAGCAGCTGGTGCTGAACTCTGTCAGAGAAAGGCTAATGGATTAGCCAGACGCAGGCTGATCCAGTCATGCCACTGCTTCAGAGACTGCACAATCCAGGGAACATTTTCTATGACTGAGACCAAAAGAGTGACCCAATTAACTCAAGAAAAAAACAAGACAGCCCACAACATAACCACTCCATCATGTTTTATTATGAGAGACAGACAAAGCCTGAAAAAAGAGTTAGATTTCACCACCACTAACCTTCCTCTGTAGACTGTCTTTATTGATTCAACTGCTAATCCGGTTGCAACAATGTCATCAGCATTGTGCCTGCGCCCACTAACAGTCAGCAAGCCATCCATTTTTCCAACCACAAACACCAAGCTACCCTAAACGGTAAAAGACAGATGCTCACGTGCTGGTTCATACATCTTTAGTGATTACTTTTATGCACTGCAAGACCAAACACATTGCTATAAGGAGATTTAACTGCACTTGTTTTTTACACTGGCTTTTCCAAGAGAAAATTTGGATAAAGTGTTCTACATTATTCTAAAATTGTTTAAGTGTGAATCCATTACAGAGCCCACATCTTACAGCGCTAGACTTGAGAAACAAAAGTACTTCATTTTGTATGTTTTACCTTATGAAGAACTATAAGCTGATTTCTGTCTTGCAAGATGACAAGATATTTCAAAATTTATATTTTTTTTAATAAACAGACAATCACCACATGAATTTACAATTTACTTTGAAATTTCTCTTGAAGAGTGTGTATGGGGCCAAAATAGAAGCCAGGAAGCTGAGTGATACAGTTATGGGATTGTGAAAAACTTTAAAGAACTCTGTTACAGCTCAGTAGCCTGGCACGCAACTCCTACAGTAAGTCTGTGTGAAGGGGAACGCACTGGGAAAACAAGAATTCTCCTGGGGAAGAACCTCCTTCCCCTTGTATGGCAGGCTAGAGCCCTGCACAGATACAAGTAAGTGGATCCATATCTGACCTGCATCCGCAAAAAATGGTCCGCGGATATCCATGTTGTATCAGTGGATGCGGCTATAAGGCTGATATCAGTGGATTTGCAGGGCCTTACGTCAGGCCTGGTCTACACTGTACCACCCCTGTTTTGACCAAAATCTAAACACACCGCAAACCAACTCTTCTGGCTTTGCGCACAGTAAACCAAGTGCCTCAGATTACTATTCCAACTGGGAGCTCATGATATTCTTCATGACAGTGACAGCAACAGTGGAGAGCAGCGAAGGATCTATCCTTTCAGCTAGAGATGGTAGGTGCTCAGGGAACAGGAGCCATTTAAAAATAATGTGAATGCATTTGGAAACCCATGGAATGATGGGATGAAAATTACTGCATCAGGGAACGTTGAGGCTGCACCCATCATGCGCTGCAATCCTCTACGCCTTCCCACAACATCTTGCAGGACTAGGTGAAGAGCTGCACGGTGGGATAGCTACCCACAGTGCACTGCTCTCTATGCGAGTGGGGGAGCACCAATTGTGGGCATGCTTTGGCAACACAATGAATTCTGTGCGGACACGCACAAGTGTTGAAATGACAGCACCTCTCAATCAGTCGCTGTAATTTCTGCCACCAACACTTTCAAGTACAGACAAGGCCTCACTCACCTGCCTCAACATTCATAGTAAGTTAACAGTGAACAAACCAAACAAGGAGTTGCATGCCATGCCCTGTTTGTTCTGCTGGACGAGACAAACACAGCTACCCCTTTGAAACAGTTCTTAACAGTTCTATGATTCTATGATTAACAGTTTGCTTTGATTCCCAACTGCTTTTCTTTTTAGGCATTTGAAGCCATTCGTTTTGACATCAAGATAAAACAACGAATGCAAGTACAAAAGTTGTGTGACATACAGGTCCAACAAACCCCAGCAAGCCTGAGCGGACGAATGGCATATCCCCTACTGGAGAGCCAACTGAGTTCACAGGAATAACCTGAAACGGAAGACAGACCATTGAAGCAATTGATTTTCTTGTCCTGGGGGAAGGGTTGGCAACCCGAAAAACAAGAGCAGCCATTTTTAAAAATACCTTCAATAACCAAGTGTTTTGAGAACTGCAATGGGTGTGGCCTCCTGCTGGTGGGAGCTGGGAGCCAGGCCAAGTCACCTGCAGCAGGGTCCCCTGGGAGGGAGCATGGAACCAGGAGTAGCCTCTCTCAGGATTGGGCTTGATGCCCAGAGGCATAAAGGGGCAGCCAAAGAGTCACATGTGGCTCTGGAGCCACAGGTTGCAGACCCCAAGAATTAGGGGGACGGGAGAGAGAGCACACACCAGTCTGCTGCAGCAAAGGCTTGTGCTAGATGTTTGTGAATGTGTTGAAAAATAAATCCCCTTTTGCTACTGGGTTTTCCTCTCTAAAGCCTCAAAATACCAGCTACAGCTTGGTTTCTCCCTGGAGTCAAGTCTGCTTATTGAAATCCTATCTCCAACATTAATTGGAATAGAAAAATCACTGTTATCAGAAGCCTGGATAAAACCCTAATTCTCTCTGACATGCAAACGAGGACTTCTCTGGCAAACTATCAGGGCAGAGCAAAGCAGAGTGGTTGTCGGATGCTCCCATTCTGGCAGGAAGCTAGTAATTTAGCTGCACTAGTCACAGCTGGCATTACTGTAATGCACGCCATTCCTGATTGTAACAGGCCTTCAGGGGAACCTTTCCCCATGTGCAAGGCCCAAATATCATCGCTGTTAGTTCTTATGGAAATCAAAAGCTTCTGCAGGAAAATAAATTCCACAGTGAAGGCAGTAAGTGAAGACCAGCATTACCCAAGGGAAGGCTAAAATCTACCACATGGTACATACCTCAAACATGTTCTTTGTCACACCACTCAGCCCATAATACATCATCCCTCCTGTTTTGGAGCTAACACAGATTTCACCAATCTCATCTGTTTTACAGAGCTGAGGAGATCCATCAGGTTTCACAATGCACATCATTCCTAGAGCAAAGTAAACACCATTAGACAACTTAGTAAGCAGTGCTCAGGAGCCTTAAAAAAAAAAAGAAAGCAAAACCCGCAAACAAACCCACTTGACATATTTAAGTGTGAGGAAGGATTAAACTTTTATTAAGTGAGGGGCAGGGGGCTAAATACCCTTAATCTTGGAGCTGAACATGCACAGGCATCACACTGCTTCTTAAAGTAAATTAAAGGCTTCACAACCAGCCTGTGAGCCACATGGATCAGCTGCAAAGTTTGCACTGCTATAGCACATAACACAAAGGCACATGCTACAGAGTTTGTTATTTCTATGGCTTGAGACCCTATGCCCAGCAATGAAAATCAAGATTTCCACTGAAATAGGGCCTTTCATGCAAGGATCTTCCAATGCCTTGTGCCAAATCCTTCAGTTCCCTGTAAAGGAGTGAAGTATTCTGTCTATTTCACAAATGGGTAAGACGAGGCCAAGCAGAACTAAGGAGCTGCCCTGGCAACTCATAACTCAGCAGCTGAGGCAACAACAGAAGCCAAAGTGAGATCTTCGCAGCTGTCTTGGGGATCTCAATGCCCAATTGCTATTTATGTCAAATGAGCAATGAGCGTCCAGAACCAATTGGGTGGTTTAAAAGTCTCAGCCCAAGAAGATTCCCTTCCAACCCCCTTCTTTAACTACAACATCCATGCCATCTGCCAAAAGGGATGTTTGTGGAAATACAAGGCCTTAAGCATTCTCACCTCCTGGCATCACGTGGCCAACATCCTGAACCGTGAGCGCAGAATTTTTGTCTTCAGTGTTCACGCGAATGACACCATAGCTTAGTCCATTCATAGACAGGACAGCTCTTCCGGGCAAGGGTGCCCCAGGGACACCAGGCCTGTGAAGGAAACCAAACAACATGTTAAAGCCTCAGGAAACACATGACATTATTCATTAGGCCTTGATAGGGAACACAGTCATGTAAGGATACTTTCCTGTGTTCATTCTGAGCACTGCTACTAAAATCCCATTTCACAACTGAATTAAGTTGCAGAAAAGTATGGCACACCAGTTAGGAGAGCCGGCTGGAAAAGCATAGCCCAGGGCCACTGCAAGCACTGGGAATGCCAGCAGTAAGCCCTGGGAGACATTCTTACACCTGGTCACCAGGGCAGTTATTCCAGGTGCCAGTCCTGGGCTAGCTGATCATTGCTGTGTTTACTGCAGGAAGAGCCAATGGACAGGAACAGAGCAGGAGAAAGACTGCTTTCCCCAAAGTAACGTGAGATATCATCACAGAGAAGCGCAAATGGCCTCACACCAGTTACCGCAGACAAAAGTGGGGGAAAATAATGCCTGGTTCTCACAGGCACTGATCCGTTCCTGGGTTTTAACAAGAGAATGAAGACTCATCTCTGATCCACCCAAGCACTAGAGTCCATGCATAACCATGAGAACCTAAGAACCCCAATTGAAATCAGTAATGATCATTGGGTTCATGTGAACAAACATTAGCTGGGTTCACCTAATGAAGCACAATGCACAACACATGTAAACACACACTATTTTATTTAAAGGGACACTGGCAGGTCTTACATGGCCCACATATCTAGGTATAACAAAATAAAAGCTAAGTCCAATAGAAACATTGTTTACTCTTCGTATTTGCAGTTAAAGAAAGAAATAATTACCATCTAAACTTGTGTATAAGCTGAGATTTGCCTTCTGAAGAATCCCCTCTGAAAAGGGCACTTGGCTTATATACGGGTCAGGAACCGGAACGCACCAGATATAGAAGAAATTTGGCAGAACCGCAGGGAGCAGCCCTAGCCCAGGCTGGGCATTTTGAAATCTCCCCTCTTGAGCATGCTTAGGGAGGGAGCCCCAGCATGTGGGTATGGCTGCCAGAACCAGGTAAGGGGGCCCTGGGTGTGGTGCAGGGTTGGCTTGGGAAAGCCAGTGTCAGGGAGGGGGTGTTAGGGATGGGGCTGGGGATGCCTGGGGAAGTGACGGCAGTGGGCATGGGTTATGGACGGAGTCGGAAATTCCTGGGGAAGTGGTGACAGCATGAGGGGGTTTGGGAAGGGGGCGGAGATGGGAGGAAGTCAGCGGCACAGAGTAGGAGTTTAGGGACCTGAGGCAAAGCCGGGACCTAGGCTTATATGTGAGTCATGCATGTTTTCTGATTTTTGTGGCGCTGAAAGCGGGGGTGAGGGTCTGCTTATGCACGGATCGGCTTGTACACGAGCATATAAGGTAGTCAGTTTCCATTTTGCTGACAAGTTTTAGCTTTACTTTCAGGCTCTTGCAGTGCTTGAGCTGGGGAAATGTTTGTGGTTTTATGTTTAAAAAAAGAACTGTTTCCAGTGGAATCAAAAAATAACATTTCAAATTTTAAATTTCAATAATTTCAGGAATTATGTGTAACATAGGAAAGGAAATCATGCAGAAGTATTTTTAACCCAGTAATTTCCCTTTTACTATGGACCAGCAGGATGCAATATTCTGCATCACAGTACCTCCGTATTGCTACAGTCATCGCTTCTGGAGATGTGGCACATGGACAGATTGCCTCAGGTTTAAGCCCATGGCTCTGAAACAAACTCAGGAAAGCATCACATGAGGAAACAGACCCTGGAAAGTAAGACAACATTTTAAACCACTACTTAGTTCTTGAAATTGCAATTCTTGAAATCCCCAATGTGCTACTTATTTCAGGTCATTTCTAAGCAGAATTTTTCAATCTCATTTCCAGCTAATGATACATTTTTCTAACGTAATGCAGGCACTAAGAAGCTGAAGAGAGTCATTGAAAGTCAATGGGACTTTGGTTTCCAAGTCGTCAGAATAGGATTTTTTAAAAGATGAAGTACACATCAGTCACCTGTAACAGTGATAAACCTCCAGTACCTCTTTCTGAGTGCAGTCTACTTTATTTAATGTTGTAATGTATTTTTGTAATCCTAGACATGCTGCAAACAACAATTTTTAAAAATATGGTGTGAAAGATTATGTAGTCAACAATGAATAAAACTATTTGGGGAAAGCCTCAGTATGCAGACTGTGATTTAAGGGATTCAAATGTTAAAGGGGTTAAGAAATGTCAAACTTCCATCCACACTCTTTTAAACATCTTTCAGGTTTGCTTCTTTAAAAGATAAGGTGTTTATGCAACCCAACCCTACGGTAAGAGGATTGACTTTGGTACAGAACTGACCAAAATCAGAAAGATAGCATTATTCTGAAGTATAAAGTAACTAAGGCCTGAATAGTCTTCCCCCCCGTCTGCTGCAGAGTTTTTACAGTGACACACACTCTAGGAACAACAACATGATGCAAATGTCTCCTAGGGCACGTCCACTGATTCCACTTCCCTCCAGTGTGCAAATCCAAACTAGTCCTAACTGTATTCAAATCTGACCCTTCCAGTCAGTACCATCTGGACAGACAATCATTCAGCCCGATACTCACAGCATTCCATGAAGATCTGGTGTTCACTTCTTTCAACATCATTTTAAAAACCATCATCTGTGTGCGGTTTAGAATGATTCACACCCTACACTCCTCCTTTACATTGCCTATTCCTGTTCTCTTGGTTGCGAGACATATCACTGCACTAACCTCTTAATCTCTTCCTGCAGAACTCCCTCTATTACATGCCAGAGCATCCAGCTGCCACCAGGCCAAGTCTTCTTCCTATCATCTCTTCCCTTGCAATACCATTGGTAGGATTCAGACACCAACAACTTAAACTGCAAATCACCCTTCTGTGTGAAAAACCTTTCATCTAGAGTTACTGTAATTGAAAGTTTAAAGAAAATTATTCTCTCTATGTATATTTGTGTATTTGAGAAAGACAATTTAGGTTCTTGGCACCATTAATTTCAGTGTTTGCCCCGGAGAGTCCAGCAGTTTGCCTTGGTTGTGTGGTCTTGAAATATTTTATAAATAGGAAAAGCCAAGAACTGGCAGGGGGGCAGTGAATTGGGTGTAGAACCTGAAATCCTGTGTTTGGGGCACTGAGGCCAACCTTTCCAGATTGTTAAGACAGTTCCCTTGCTTTACTCCATATAGAGAGTCAGTACGTGGAAGCGACTGAAGCACGATCAGAACTGCTTCACTCCTGGCATCGGTGTGAGGGAATACTCACAGGGATTCGCTCCATCAGTCACAATCAGCATTCGCAAAGAACTCAGGCTGACATCTCTTTGGTCTCTATGAGCCATCATGGCCCAATGCAGGTCTCGACACTTCACTAAAGCCACCTTCGCTGCAACCCAAGGGAGCAAACATAGTTAGTACAAATAAACCATTCACTGAATGTTTCTGTCAGTGAAATTGATGAGTCTAACATTGACAGCCTCCCATTTGGGCCAGCATCTTCAGCTCAGGGACCCCAGCATGCAAGCTTGTGGATTCTCCATCAGACTCTTTGTGGCCTGCCCTATGTACTCACTGAAGAAAAATCCAGGATTTTGTCTCCCCTGTGACATTTCTGACCAACAATCAGGTGAGCTCCCAAGCAGTAAACAGAAGTGCAGCTGGTGCTGTCCTGTGAATGTTCATCTTAAAAACCACATGCTGAAATCATAAGGAATGCCTGTGTTACCTTTATGGGTATGAACTCTCTGCACCCAGGAGAGTGGGCAGGTTTTCATCACGGAGTAGGGCACACTGACAGTGTGCAGCTTGTTCATTACATTCTGGAAAGCAGAGAGAGACATGTAGGAAAGAGCCAACAAAACATATCCAATGTAACTCAGAGATAGGAGGCACCCCCACCCCGGGTCTTGGTAAAGCTTGTGCACCTCTTACAGGGCAATTAATATTTCAGAGCAACACTGAAAGAACAGAACAGCATGACCATTAGGGCTCTGGCCAGCAGATCTGCACTGACTCCAAAGGGAGAGCATAAAGCTGGATCTGAGGGCCAACCGGAGCCAACTCTCCTCCTCAACCACTATTTCACACTATAATCAGGGACAGCTATAAAATAACCAGAACAAATCATCCTCCTAGCTTTCTTCCTGAAACACCAGCTCACCGTTAACATGCCATGCCAGAGCCCTGCATCCTTCTTGAAATCCAGGACATTCACTATGGTTTCACCTGGAAGAAGAAAAATAGAAGATGGCAGAATAGCTGGGTAGATGTGACTGTCTTATTGATAATGGACTTTGTCCCTTTCCTAAAGCAAAGCAGCTCCTACTGGGCTCCCAAATGAGCAGGCTAAATGATTCTCTTCAGATGGATGCTAGGAACTTGGAAGCCCATGAGGACATTGTTTATTTGACTCAGCACTTTCTTCACAAGCATTTAAAGGTCTCCCTTTCCCTTAAGCTTGACAAAGTGCCAATTATTTCTTAATTGCTCCATTCAGTACTTAAACTCCATGCAAAACCTGTCCATGGCAGCACACACTGGCAGCATTATGCAAAGAGCAAGCATGTGGCCTAGTCTCTTTGCCCTCTTATGCATTATTAAATAGATCCAGAGCTCCTGGTTATAGGTAATACAAAACAGACACACGCAGGTGCATACCCAAGAGCACACAAGAAGTTACAACACACAAAGCAACTCCATCTCAAACAAAGCACAAATTCGAGGGAAGCGTCATGTTGCAGAAAGCTGCAAGAATATCACATCTGGCTTATCTAGACTCCTATACCACCCACATCGCTGTAATATCAGCATCCACCAGCCTCCATTTACATGAGGTGTGGAGGGGGAAAGAGGCTACAGAGACAATATTTAAATGCCCTGGAAGACTGACCACCAGCAGCAATAGAAATAAATGGAATGGCTCCCAAAAAGGAACATAGTTGCATACTGAACAGAAATGGTGATGTATAGTTCTTTAAAAGAGCTCCGAGACCCTGGGTATGTAAAGGACTGAGTTCGTAGGCAGAGCAGACCAACACATTTACTGCAGAAAGAGTAATGTGCATCACCACTGGTGATTTCCAATCTCCATAACTGGGTTAACCTGAAAGGCTCAAAAATGGTTTGTGAGAGGTGCGATGACATGTGCATTTTGACCACAAAGGTGAGCAGAGGCAGTACAGTAGAAGTGCCTTGAATGTAAGTGAAAGGGAGCTGGGGACAGTAACTCTAGAGGTATTGTCCCTGATTCACTAAGATACGGATTTGCATACTTCCTTGCACACTGCAAGTCACCTTTGATCCCTCTCTGGTAAGCCTGTTAGGCGGGCATGGGGCTGTGGTGAAGATAGTGGCAGGGTGACCCTCGTCTACATGTAAGCTATGATTTGTAATTTGTGGTGCAGGTTTTTAAATGTGAAAAATCTATCTAGCTTAGCAGTGGAAAGAATGATTTCACAGCGAGCTGTGCATTTACCTCTTCACACACATACTTGTGCTCTAACAATACTCACCTTCAGAATAGTTGCAAGCCTGAGACAGAGCCTGACAGTGAGAGAGCATCGCAATTCGAGACACTGTCACCCCCATCACGCTGCCTTCCTTGCTGGTCTTGTACTGAAACACCAAACACAGACAGACTGGTTATGCAGATAAAGGGCGCTGCAGTTGGGCCTAGTTCTTAATAATCAAAGCACGTTGTCTTCTTAAATGCATGAGGTGATATTTAAAAGAGAAAGTTCTGCAGGTGCATCAGCAGGACTTACTAAAGGGAAGAAAGATTATCTATGGAAGTAAAAGCAGGCTGGTGTAGACAAAAAGGTGTCTTGTCTCTTTGGACTTACCTATACACTAGGCTACTTGTTTAAAAACTGCTGCTACCTAAGTGTATTATTCTAACTTCTTAGAACACGCCTTACAAATAACAAAAGGCAAACTGGAAAAGCAGTCTGCACCCTAGGTGTAAACCAACCCTGATGCTATTTAGTTCCAGAGGGGCAGCTGTATTAGTCTATTACAGCAAAACCAAGGAGTATCGCACTTTTAAAAGATCAAAAAATTTATTTATCACATAAGCTGTCATGGGAGAAAAATCCCACTTTGTCAGACTCTAAGATAGAAAAGTATAGATGAAGGGGAGGAGCCAGATGGGTACCCAGAAGTTAACTACTACGGGACAAGTCCAAAAAAGAAAAACAACAGAACACCACTGGTCATCCCATACAACCCCTAAGTCAAGCCTCAGTCTACATTGCATCATCAGGGATCTACAACCTATTCTACAAGATGATCCCTCACTCTCTCAGACTCGGAGGCAGATCTCTCCTCACTTACAGACAGCCCTCTAACGTTATACGCCAAGACTCACCAGCAGCCACAGACCTAACAACAGATTAAAGCAGGCACAAAGCTCTGCAACAAACCATGCAGCCAACTTTGCCCGCTTATCTGTGCAAAAGACACTATTGCAGGACCTAATCAAACCAAACCAACTACCCCAGCAAAGGCTTATCCACCAATAAGATTTATGCCATCATGTACCAGAAATCCCCCCCCCCCCCAACTGCCTTATGCATTGGACAAACAGGACCATCTCTGCACAGAAGAATAAATGGACACAAATCTGATAACAGAAATAACAACCTAACATGAAAAAACCAACAGGGAAACACCAATCTTCCTGATTAGTCCATTACTGATCTGTTAATACCCATACTTAGGCAAAGGGACAACAAATAAAAGCTTCAAAGAGAAACTGCAGAATTGGAATTCATATGTAGCTTTGACACTGTCAACTCAGGGTTAAGTGGGGACTACAGGTTTTTCTTCCCCATTACAACAGGGAATTTTGCTTTTCTTTCTCCCTCACCTTCCCCTAATATGCTGTTCTCCACTGTTTGAATCTAAACAACTGCTTTGATTTGCAGTAACAGTCTGACCTAATCCTATGACTTACACTTCCCTGAATTTATTTTCCTTACATTCATCTGTACTTCTCCATCTTCATCACACACTTGAAGTGGGATTTTCTCCCCACAAAAGCTCATGCGATAAATAAATCTGGTAGTTTTTAAAAGTGCCCCAGGACTCCTTGTTTGTTTTGATATTATTTAGGATGTAATAGTTCCCATAACTGTATTATTGGGATGCGTAGAGGAAGACAGGCCCTGCCAGGTGAACAAACAATCCAAAGCATTGGCCCGTGAAACAAGGGCAGAAATCCGAGTATTACGAACTACTGAAAAGAAACAGATCAAATGAAAAGATGAGCATGAGAAGCCCCTGAACTAAAAGGCAGGACTGTAATGAGTCTCCCAGCATTAAACCACTCAGCCAAGATGTGTTGTTACACTCCTGGGAGCAACCCTACAATGTTGTCAGATTAAGCCACTCTCTGGTCACACGGCGCACTGTATCTGCATTGTTTCATCTGCCTTTGGAGCAGAGACTGTGTCTGCATTTTGAGCAGTAAACAAAGCTACAAATTGGCAGATGACTAAAAACAAGCATCACAGCAAGCTCTACAGGATGAAAGAGTTGTTTTGACAAGAAACTGGTATGTTTGGAGCAGCTCATGTGAAAGTGATACATCTCTATGGTTTCTGTACATTAAATTAAATCCAGAGAAGCTCAATTCTGACTCTCATTCACTACCCACCTCAATATATGCTGGCTCAGTTCCAGCAGCTGATATGTTGGGCTGCCAGTCCTTTGGTGACTTGGAGAGATACTTTGAGTCTGTTACAACCCACTTGAGCCTGGGCCAACCTAGAGCCAAAAATCAATATCAACATTAAGAACTGTTTATCCATTAAAAATCTGTATGAATCTGAAATACACAAGGAATCACGTGTCCATTTCACTAAGGGCCTGTTTTCCCAACAGCGAGTTTAAGTAAGCCAAAAGTTCATTTGAGATCAATGGGTAAATGTAAAACCAGAGGCAATTTAGACTTGACAGGTTTATTTCAGAAAGAATCACAGGGATCGTTTGACAGAAAGTGACGTGCTGCGTAACTTGCACACAGAATTTGAAGTCACTTGACAAGGGTCACATCTATGCTACTTTTCTGGGTTGTCAGATGAACCAAACATACAGACTAACCCAGGGCAGATCACTAGCCAAGCAACTCATCCCTCTTTTCATGGACCTCTGCATCTGGGGTTTGCCAAGGATAGCAGGCTCCTTCTGCCACCTAGGAATGGTCCTTGCAGTGTTTATAAACACAGCTCTGGTAAAATATTAAAGAGACCATGACTTTTAAGTCGCCAACTGCAGTACTAGGAGAATACTAGTTTCTATGATGGCCTCATCCTAATCTCCACTGCAGAGCACTGGCTCTCTGAGACTTAGTGGTGTATGCAGTGCACAGTCCCAAAGGAGGCGACGAGGCCACCAGGAACTCTGCCCACTCAACTAAAAGAAGAGCAAAACAGCTGACAAGTTTTGACATCTGAGAACTAATTTTAGAGCTCAGCCCTCATTCAACTGTTCAAAACAAAAGAACAACTGAACTAACCTTTAAACTGCACAATTTCCCCATTTTGGGTTTTTGGCAGCCCCTTTAGACAAACCTCAGTGGTGAGAGCCAAAGTGATGCCACAGCTTCCCAAAAGGAAGCCAATCTGCTGACCACCGGCATCCTAAGGGAAAAGAAAATAATCACTGAGAGTTCCACATGATGGGAGAGTATGAAGCCAATTTCACCCTTACCAAAATTCAAAGCATGCTAATGCTCTGTAACTGAATGGTAATGTTATGGATCACACTGGGGAAAACAAACAAACATTGTTTCATCTGGTCTGCTCCACAGGTCTCTGGCCATGACTTGAGCTCAAATGACAAGTACAGTCTGGCAGTGACAGAAGTAACATGTTGCAGAAAACAATCCATGCACCATGATGGCATGCTGGTATAATGAGGACTCTCATTCTCACAGAAATTTTTTCCCTAAAGGAATAAATATTGGGCAGCTGTGACAGATGTATTTCTGGGAGCAAACAAAAGTCCACAGAAAAATGAGAACCTATTGTAAAAATGTAGAAGCTTACTTAATGTTCCACCTAGCAAGTCTGTTCCCTTCACTTAATTCTAAGGCGATGCAAGTTGATTTAAATCAAGACTGTGGAAAGTGGTCCTGGTTCTCCAGGGAAAAAAAAAAACAACAAAAAACAGATGATGTTGCACTGGCATAACCACAAAAGGCCAGGGATGAAAGAAAAGCAGGTGTCTTCAATGGTGAGACAGGCCTGCTTAGATTCATATCAGCATCTAGCCACAGCACTCACGTAGTTTATTTTCACTAAGGAAGGCATTAAAATGGCAAATATGAATCAAAACATTAAAACTGAACCAACATATTGAAATAATAATCATGGCCTCACACACACAACACACCTCCGACAAACCCCACCTCACAAAGACAAAAGCACTGGACTGCAGCAGCTGATCAAGTGATCCAACTGGAATGACATCGGCTGAAGCTTTAACTTCGTATTTTGGTTGCCACAAGAGTTGTCGTCTCGAAGTCACAAAGCAAAGCTCCAGGAAACCTGCAGCATTGCCACACTACCTTACCATTTCACTGCCATCACCCGTGTCATACGCTAGCCATGATTATGCTAGTGTGATTTCCTTCATGAAATCCTCTTGTTTCACAGCCTAAATGGTAATAATTTGGCAACACTG
This sequence comes from Podocnemis expansa, assembly GCA_007922195.1. Lineage (NCBI taxonomy): Eukaryota > Metazoa > Chordata > Testudines > Podocnemididae > Podocnemis > Podocnemis expansa. The sequence continues at coordinate 13,840,736 of ML682037.1, read as the reverse complement.
TGGAGCAGGGACTATAGAGTAAAAGTGGATTGACAAGCAGGGGTTTTTTTTGTTTTTTGTTTTTTTCCAGAGGTGCTGAGCACCCTAACTCTGACTGAAGTCAGAAAGGAGCTGTAGGAGACCAGCACGGCTGGAAAGGAGGCCCCTACACATGCCTCAGAAGGCAGATTAACAAGGCTACCTGGAAGCATTCACTCTGTGATATAAACATGTGCCCATAACAGAACCTAGGAAACCCGCTGATCTCTCAGCTGTTCAGCAAAACTTCTTTAAGTAGTCCATGTGTTTTTCCAGGTTTCAACTCTGCAATGGCAGGTTTCTAGGACTCTTGCCCACTGCACTGGCACAGAACAACAATTAAGCAGCAGTGGACCATTATGAAACACTGTCAAATCAGAGGCTGATAGTCTGACTTGGTTTGCATCCCACACCAGCTGTTCCTTTCACTAAGTCGCATCAACGTTACCTTTCTGGTAAGAGGTACCTCTATAGGCACTGGGATCACTTCTGCCAGCAGACAGCCATAAAATGCCACCATGAACATGGCTGGGTCATTGTTGGGGTAAACAAGTGCAACCTACAAGTCACAGAAGCATTTGGTTAGAGAAGGAGCAAAAAGCAGCAGTAAAGTTGGGTTTGGCAAACAGCTTAATCCCTGGGAGTGTAATTCAGCCAAAAGAATTAAGGTCAACTCATGCCTGTTCCCATCTATCCCCCAAGAGAAAACGTTGCTGAAAAAAATCCCTTCAACTCTTTTTGTCTTGACACCGTAATATTAAACGACCATTAATAATTACTAATTAGTGAAAAAGCAAATTATCTGTTTAGAGTCAATTTATAGATGGTAGAAACATATTTAGTGCAGAACCTCTTTCAGTAAGGAGCTTGCTGTCTATTTCCTCACCAGGTTATTCCTACTGAACCAACTATTAACATGTGCTCATTTTACAGTGTTCCCCTCACACAGGCCTGTTCCTAGTTCATTGCATCTTAGAAGTTTACTTTTTACTGTGATCCTCCCATGGGTGTGGATCCAAAAGGGCTGCAATGATATTCTAGATTAGGTTATGAGGACAAAAATTCTATTAACAGGTTCTTTTTTAATTGGGGCCTACTAACATGAACAATGTAATACCAACTTGTCCACTGGCTCTGCTAGAAATATCCTCTTTAACATGATACCAACATGGCCATCAATCCATCCGATCAGGGTCCATTCAGGAACTTTGTTTCAGGGATGCGAAAGAGCCAAAGATAAAAATTTCATGGCTTTTCAGACATTTTAAAAAGAGAAGTGATATATGTTCAGATTCTAACAGCACCCAATTCACATTCTCTCTTCAGGAGCTCTGCATCACGTACGAGGCTGGCAGTGGGGGCACAAGGCTGTATATTCCGACATATGTGCAAACTATAGGTAATCTGTCTGTATATGTACACGCATGCAGGCGCACTAGAGAATTTAAGCTTTTCACTATACTCAAGAGTGGTATTGTAAAGCCAGGATTTAGCAGGCTTTGTTACAGGGAGAGATGTTAGTGTAGGGGGGACTTTCAAAAGACCAGGGGCTTTAGGAGCATGCATCTCAGTGAATCCTTCAAAAACTGTTAAAAAAAATCATCATGCAGGAGTTCTCTGTGTGCTAGCTAGGGGTCTTTATATGCAGTGTGGAAATGTTTCTTTAAAACACACCTGGGCCCTAGATTGAGGCGGGTCACCCACTCATCATTATTAAAAGGACAAGATGATGCAAACAAAAACAAAACACCAACCTCTTCCCATTTCACAGGAAGAGTAAAGCATTCTAAAGCCCATTACCCTGTCTCCAGGCTTTAACACAGGTTCATTTTTGGTCCCCAGTTTATTAAGCAGCGTGTAGGCCAGCTTAAGGCTTCGACTCCATAATTTACCTAAAACACAAAAAAGAAATTGCCAACTGCACAACGACCAATTGTATAGATGATAATCCCCAGCTCCTAAGAAGCATTATCAATTACAGATCTCAAAGAACTTTACACAAGTGTCCCACTTTGCAGAAGAAGAATAGAGGCACAAAGAGGTTGAGCGACTTGCCCATGACGACAGTAGACGGCAGAGATGGACACACCCACAAATCCAATGCCTGGTCCTCTGCAGTATTTCATGCAATAAAAAGGTGCCAAGGCAATCCATAGCTATTGGTCTTTTATATACATCCAGGATCTAATCCTTTTGCAGTTTTAATTCAGAAAAATTCAGTTAAAGGCTTCCCTTTTAAAAGGGATGCAAGCCGCTGTTTTGCTGTTTCCTGGCCATGTGAGTCATCACAAAGAGAAACAAAGTAAATCCAAGAGGAACATTAAGGTGATACCATCTCCTGTTTTCACACTGACTCTCAAATCAAATTCTTAATTATTGTAGCAACAAACAGCAGAAGTGGAGGTTTAGTCCAAGCAGCTGTAGCAGCATCTGCGGCATGTCCTCCTGCCACTCCTGTGCTCCTCACAGCTCCTTTCTGTGCATCCCATCTATGTGGAATGGTTTCCCATCTTTGTCATACTTGCAGATGTGCCACCTCCATATCTTCCCTTCAAATCAACTGCTTCCGACACTCCCTCCCCTCAGTGATTCCATGCTCCTTCCCTCATCTATTTGGAAGAGGGATTTTTGTCATATTCTCTGTACTATAAAGCATCCTAAACAGTTACGGGGCTATGTCAGTGTAAAGTCAGGAGACTGACCACCAGAGTCAGGAAAACACATTACAACATATCTGCAGAATCTCTCCTCTCCTGCTGGACCCAGCGTTTTGTCTACTCATACCCCAGCAATTTGGTCACACATTCTCAGTCTTGCTGCACACCCCAGCATGGTAAGAGGGATGTAGTAGCTGAAAAACTCCACTCACCATATGTCAGGGTATAGACTGGTTTTCCTGTGACATCGAGTGCTGTCAGGCAGGGGCATTTGGCCTGTGTGGTCCCCCAACGTTGCAGTGCTGCTTCCAAGGCAGGAGGCCAATTACAAATGACGCCCAGTGGCTCTCCCTTCACAGGTGTCATCTGGCGTCCCTCGGGCTTGGGCTGGTTTGGGTCAGGCTGCGGAACTGAAACAAAATGAACAGTCCCCCCCCCCCCCCAAATCCAGTTAATCTCAGCTCACATAGTCATAAGCAGGAAAGAGAATTGAAAACAAATGCTGTTCCATACAGAACCCAAAGCAGCCCATACTAAACTCTACTGAAAACAGAACACTGCCCTGCACAAATACATTCCTCTTGGAGCAAGGATAAGAAAGAGAACTAACTACATGTGATATATTAGTAATGCTGTTTAATGCATGACTGGAAGATGCCCACATACTGCTGTAAAACGGCATGAAATTAATGGTATTTCACTGCACTGAACCAATAACTGACAAGTTCCTTTGAAGTTACGAATGCAAATAAATAAATAAATAAAATCCACCTTTCTTTTGGGCAGTAATTAGGATTCAAGTGATCTTAGAAATCAGGTTTTCAAAGTGCATTATAACTTCTTGTAAAGAAGTCTAAGTTGTTTGCATTACTATAGTGCGGGTGAAAGTGGGCCGACAGACAATCCTGGTGAGTTACATCTGTCCATCAAGCAATTTAAATATAAAGCCTGCTTTCCTACCACTGGAGCTTGGTCACAGACTGTCCTTGGGTGCTAATGCCACCTTTTAAGAAGTCAGTCAGTCAGTCTGAGTCAACTCTATACAATAGCACAATAAAACACACCACATATTTGTACTTACAAAAATTACCAATAAAATAATTTCTTGCTATCCATTACCTTCCACAATTTCTTCAAAGTCATCCACAAAAAATTCCTTCAGGGGTGGCCTTTTTGGTCGTTTCAAGGTGTTGAGCAGCTGTTGAATTTTTGTGGAGACTCTGCTACTTACAGGGACACCTAGGGGGGAGGGAAAGAATTCAGCTGATCAATGTGCTCCTCATCTCTAGCAAGACTATTTTCCTACCTCCCTTCACAATCTCTCCTGATGTGCCCACTCGCTCTGTCAACAGTGCAATCAATGACTGAGACCCAGGGACGACTGAGATTGTTGAGCTGAGGTCTATTTTAACCAAGACAGCAGAAGTAATGGAGCATCAATTTTTTAATCTCTCCCTTTCCAAAGTCTTTGATACGTTACATTTGATGTGAAACATGGCATACAATTTAGTACATCTTAAAAGTAATCGCCAGTGGTGGTGCGAGACTTGCTCAGCAGGGGGTGTTGTCAGAACTACAAACATTGATACCACTTTTACCTCAAAGCCTTTGACCAAATCATTAATCATTAGTGGTATCAGCTTTATGGCATCAAAACTGTAAGAGCTGTGTTATGAGCCTCCCCTCAGCTTGCGTGGATTCCAATCCAACATAATTCCAGACTCTCTCTCTTTTTTTTTTTTAAACCAAAAAGCAATGACCTGCAAATAGTGTAGTGGCTAACAGTTGGACTCGATGATCTCATGAGGTCCCTTCCAGCCCTATGATTTGATTTGATTTGAACTGAATAGAAAGACAGAACAGCTTCTTTTAAAAGCCACTCCCACTAGTTGCACCTACAGGCAGTTAGATGATGCAGGGTGATAAAGGCTCCTTTAAAAATCCCCTCCAAAGAGGCTAACGGTTTTCCTAAGCATGATTCATCTTTGTTGGATTCATTTAAAAATCAATTCCCTCCTCACAGTTTTACACAGACCTTCCTTTGCTGCTCCACGGACTTGTCATGAGCTTCAACTCTGCACCTGGGGCTTGACATTTATTGAGAAGTACAAGTACATTTCGCACTGGAAAGAGTCAGGTTACTTATTCGTCAGCAACCCTGGGGACTGGACTAATGGTCCTGAGACCAAGCTCCCCACACCTCCCCTCGCTGCATGAGCCTCAACAGTAATCTGAGGAAGGGAATGGAAAGCATCCAATCACTTCTTGGACACCCTGGTTAGACTGCTGACTGTGAGGCCCTTGGTGTTTGTTCTTTTCCTTTGTTTGTCCATCAGGAACTAGACTAAGGAACTTCCCATAAAGAGATTCACTTCAGAGGTCATTGGATGGTACTGAATATAAATCACAGGGCAGGACCTGAGTCAGCAGTCTACAGGGGAAGCACAAATTCCTACCCTCAGACATTCATTCTCACCGAGAGGTAGCAACAAACTAGTTTCAGACACTTTGGGGAAAGAATTAAAACTGCTTCATCTCCCCAAACAACTACTAATCTCTAAACAACTCTGACAAAGGGAGGCTCCTGAGAGCTCAAGCACATGACTGACATGGTGGCACTTCCACATTTCTGGAGTCTGAATCAGTTTAGGTCAGCAGTTCCCAACCTTCCACCTGTTGTGGTACACTGTACTACGCTGTTGCTCGTGGCCCCCAGACCCTGCTGGCAAGGGCAGCCCCCAGCCAGGGCCAGATCCCGCTGCCTAAGGGGTTGCTGCGGCACACCATGTGCGCCATGGGACAGTGGTTGGGAACCACTGGTTTATGCACCCACAGGGAATGCTGGCACATTTTGCAAGACACACGCATCCCTGCTTCCTCCCAGCTTAGTGCTCTAATTCATGAGGACTCAGAAAGGTTCCTTACCATCAGCAGTGTCCATGAGACTAGATCGATTGGATCCTTTGTGCATGCCTTTCACGATTCCTGATGAAGGGAGGTCAATAGCTGCTGGGCGTGCTGAAGAAGACGATGAAGAGGTAGTTGCAGTGACATCAGGTGGAACGGAGAAATTCTCTGCAAAAGGGAGAAAACTGACTTTGAATTTAACGCACACCTCCTATTAGCCAATGGCCGAAGCAAATACATCAGTTAACCACTCTCCTCAACAGAAAACAATGCTCTCCCCTTCTGCCATGGCTCTGGTGAATGTACCTCAGGGTGATTTCTGAACATTATTTAAGCACTCTGAGGTGGTGTGCATTAGCTATCCTGAACAATGGAGGCACAGAAAGGCTCACTTTCTCCAAGCCAAAAAGCAACTGACATAGGCCAAACTACTCCTACAGCAGACCACGTGAACTCTCAAGACACTTTAGATACTGTAAAAAGAATTGTTTTTGAATGCAAAGTTTGCTCTAAGCCCTAAAACAAGAAGCCAATGTCTTCTTTCCTGCTAGAATCTGAGCTGTAATTAAGTGTCACAATGAGCTGCAGCTTTGTAAACTAAACATGAGGGCCAATATTGGTCAAATATAATCTTTAGGAGGAGCCTGGAAAAGAAACAATGCTTGATTGTAACACCCTTCTATTTCAATAGCTAAGCAGGGTGGAACCTGGACACTAGTTATAACAGGCTTGCAAGAAAAACCTAGGATCTTTATGAAGGAGTGCTGGTCTTCCCTTTGTCAGTCTTGAGAGCTTTGAGCTAGGAGCTAAGACTCCATGGTAGGTTTAACTGGATATGATACTTTTCACTTTACCCTCAGCAGCCACACTGAATTGCTGTACATGTTAAAGCACAGATCATATTCATAATATTTACTGTCCTACACAAAACACTTTCCTCAACCAGGCTTAATGTTACTGAAGAACTAGAACCCTTATGTAAAACAACTAGAACTTTACTCCTAAAAAAAATAGAGCATTGACCATACTGGAAATAACCAAATTAAGGTAATTTTCATCAATATTCCACTACCATTGTCATTTGTACTTATGTCAATGCTGATACATGAAGATGAATGTAACAATCTCAACACTGGCCTACTTGCATAACGCACACACGTATGCTGGGCTATGAAAGCTGTAAAACAAAGTAATTTTCTACGCCCCAGTTGTGGTTGTTAAGCAAATGTTTGGCCTGTAAGGATGCTGGACTAGTGACAAACATTACCTTTGCTGGTTATTTCCCATTTCTTTAATGCTCAGACATTTTCACATTTCAGTGATGGTGATGCTGAAACGATGCATTTTTGCATTTTCAGGGGTCTATTAATTATTTCAGCTGCTAATTAAAATGACAGACGTTATAACAACATTGTTGTTGTTCTTTAAAGAAAAAATCAAGAGTCTTGCAACTTTAGACTGGATTGTCATGGGGGGGAGGGGGGAGAGAAGTTCATTACAGCCCCAAGTACACAGCAGGGTTCCCATCTAGCTAGTGCATGAACTATTCTGTAGCACCAGCAGATTTGCAGCGCTGAGTCCCCCCACTTCCTGCAGGTCTTAGCGGTGCAAAGGAGGGGAACCTGCCTTGCAGGACAGGAGCTCCATACCAGGACATCTCCTACAACATGCAAAAAAAAAAAAAAAAAAAAAAAGGAGGCATACAGGAGACGGGCACCACTCCTGTGCATTGTTGGCAGCCATGCTGGTGGGAATGGACCTGCTCTGTTACCCTCTTAAGATTATGGAAGCAGGCACCTTGTTTCTGTACAGCTTGTGTGATGTTGACCAGACTGAACATTTTTTATTGCTCTCTCGAAAGAGCTCATGTAAAATTGTATATGCAGCAGTTTTGGCTACACAATTTTAGACGTTGGCATTTGCTAAACATATCTATTTCATGCCAGTGCAACTAGTTATAATGAAAAGACTCCTTTTACTTATTTCAAACTAACTCATGAACAAGATCTGCTGGGCACATTTGAAAACAAGTGCTATAAAATTGTTTATTATTCTGACAACAACTACATAGGTGTGAAATAGTTAGCAGCTTTATCTCATTATCAGAAAGCTGATTCAATTGCAAGTTTAAAGTGCCTCTGTGCTTCAATAAAGCATTAATTATATTAGCAACTTTGTGTGCAATTTTCCATTTCAGAAAACAACCTGCATCCCAGAAGAGAGAAACATAATATCAACAACATAAATGTCAAAGGAACAGAATAAAGGGACACTGTAAAATCACCAACTCATCTGTATGCACTGCTCGCTCCAAACCCATCAAGCTGAAGCATAGCACACATAGATGTAGCTATCCCCCTGGGATTCAGTAATAGCCTCAAGAGCCTATAAAGAGGAAAGATGAGCAATAGAACAAAAAAAAACACACCCACCAAAAACACCCTGTGATTTTAAACAGCAGCATGAGCAGCAGGGAGCACCTCAGAGCACCAAGAAACTGAGCCTGGGATATCCAGATCTATGATTTTTCCCCACTACCTCTCAATAACATGACCAGATAGCTTGGAAAATAGGGCTTCAGATCTGTGGCACATCTTTATCTTCAGCTCTGCAATTCCCTCATGATTAGCTGTGTGTGTTTGGCTTTTTTAAATGGTAAATACTAAGGTAACATTATTAGGGTCTATAGTGGAAGTAGAATTTTTAAAAAGCAAAGTATTTACCCCTGGTTGTTTAAGCGAAAGATACAGCTGTGACATATCACAGAACACAAAGGGCAAATTCACCTCTTAGATTTGGCTGCTGTTTATGCAATTAGTAGCTTCAAGTAGTTGCAAGCCAGCGTGCAGAAAGAAAGCTCTTCCAACTGAGCTATGTCAACATTGAGTGCATCCCCAGGCCCTTTTGTACACCAGCAGGCTCCCATTTTCCTTTGACCAACCTGTAATTTTCAAACTCTTATGCCAAGCTCGGGGGCAGTGAGACTCTACTGAAGCCAAATGAGTTCTGAGACTGAATGATACCCACACTTTCCTTAGATAATGGGAGATTCTAATTTTATGAAAACAGAATCTAAGCTTGAAGAAATTTTAGTTTTGCTGCTCATACCCAGCTCCTACCTATTCGAGTATTGGCAAATACATCAGCTAGTGACCCACTGGTCCCTTTGCCTTCTCCATGGGATAGTGTAGAAGACGCTGATGAAGATGTGGATGACCCCTGAATAGATCGGTTGATCCAGGACTCAGCATTCTGTAGGCTCTGATGCAATGCAGCAGAAAGAGCAGCCTGGCGCCTTAGTGACCCCTCATCCTCGGACGCAGAAGAAGTGTCTGTGTGGAATCAAAACAGAGAATCTAGCCTCTTTGGAAAGCAGAGTGCACATAGCATGCTCCTTTTGCAACTGGCCTTCTATTGACAAAAACTCCACATCCCTAACATGGAGGATGGTCTTTAGAGACATGGGAGTCAAGATAACATAGGCCAAAACGGAGATAAAATTTTTTAAAGATGCAAATGTCCCCAGTTTGAACCAATTTACTCCTGTTCACAAAGAAAAACATGCAAAGATAAGGTAACCCTAATCAGACAGTTATCTTTGTCATTGGTAAACCCATTTGTGCATTCTCTTGTCACTCAGTTGTTCCATTCAAACTCTATATTTGGCCATCTGCTGTATTGCTCAGGAGCAGGCATTCTGAAATGGAAAACTAGGCATCAGAGGATCAGCCTGTGTCACTCCTGAGACTTTGGAAGGAACGAGTCTGTCTGGAGCCATGGACAAGTGTCTGCAATGGAATATATACAGAAAGCAGCACCTTTATGCCAATAAAGTTGCGCATGTGTGAATACCTCTCTTTGCTGTTGTATACAGCTCGACAGTACATAGAAAAAAACCATCACATAACCAGGTGGCTGCAACCCCATGGGCGTGGAGACAGATGCTTCCTCTATCACAATCAGGGGCTAAAGTAAGGGGAGGAACACCATCAGAACCCCGTTCTGGGACCCACCAATTTTAGGAGCCAGCTTTCCGGGGCCCCTAAATTAGAGTAATGGGCTGGAAAGCCGAGTTCCAGCTCACTTTAATCTCCACCCCAGGGAGCAGTCAGAAGGCATGGCGCGGCCCACCAGCAGGCCCAGGAGTGGCAGAGTAGGGAGCAAGCTGGGGCAGAGTGCAAGGTAAGGCTGGGACCAGTCTGGACGGAGCCGGCACCCTGGTGACAAGCCCAGGCTGGCCAAGAGTGAGCAGTTCCCCCCCCCCCCCGGTGAGTGATGGGGGATGAGGTCACCAGGGCCAGCAGCCAAATCAGGCGGCAGAGGAGCCGAGCTGGGGAATTCCACAGCCTCCCACCAAGGGACAGGCCCCTCATGCAGGATGCCCGGGGCTGACAGCTGCTGCAGCTGGAGGAGCTGGCTCTGCCCCTGGGTGGGGGGGCATGGCAAGGCAGGGGCGAGAGGGCAGGCTGCAGGCAGCCTGGAGGAGCGTCCTAGGGATTTATAGCTTGGCCCGGGTCAGGGGGAGCCATAGGCCTGGGCGGGCTTTGAGGCCGCTGTGAGCCAGGGGAGGGCGCAGGGATGACGGGTGGGTGCCTCGGGCTGTGCTGTCCAGCTTAGCCACCCTCTTATGAACATCTGGGGGCCTTTAAGTTGCTGCCTGATGCCTGGCACTTGGTCCTCAGCAGTGGGCTTTCTGGGCCAGTGCTTGGCTTGGTGGTGGTGAGGTGGGTGTCTCATCTTGAGGGCTTGGCTCAAAAGGTAGAGCCCTGGGGTTTCAGCTCAGCTTTCTGGGAGCTCCCTGAGCTCCTGGCACAGCAGCCACCTGCTGATTCCCCCATCTGGTGTGTTGTAGGGGGCGGGGCACGAGGCTGTTGGTGGATGATGCCATTGGGGTAATAACTGTGTTATCTCTCTGCAGGCGCTGCCCTTCCAGACTCCAGCCAGGTCATGGTGCAGACAGCACAAGCCTCTGGTAAGGGAACTGCTGTCTCAGACCTTCCCTGAATAACCCCTCTGCCTTGGCATCTTCAGATGGATTGATCTGCATTCTCTTGTTATAATTCATCTCATCATCCCTGAGTTAATGAGCAGGGGAGGGGGTGATCTGATGGTCCTGTGTTAAGCAGTGTTTGCCAGTTTTTGACAATAATTGCTATAGACATAAATACCATATAAAATTATAAAATTTTTTATGGAGTGATAACCAATACATGGGGTACTGAGAAGCGGTTGCAAATGCCTACCTGGGCTGGGGCCCACACAATATGGGAAGTGGGGCGCCTGATTAGGAGGCTTCCAGAGCCCACCAAATTATACTTTGACCACTGATTATGATCCCATGAACTAAGACTACAGAGATATGAAGAGACTTCCCATTACTTACTTAGTGCCATAAATGTTGATACATATAAATATATTTTAGGCTTTATTAAATATTGCAGTGTTCTGAAAGCAACTGCCCCTCAGTAGTCTCCCAACTCATGAGTCAAACTTGTATTACAGCCCACCTAAATTGCCAAGGCCAAGACTCAACACCTAACTAGAGGAAAAGTCTGCAGTTAGAGGCAAATGAATAGAAAATTCTAATGTGTACACTCAGAACTCTCAGTGAGCCCATGGTCTTCTACACAAGTCAGGATAAAAAAAAAAAAAAAGCAGAAACACATGCAGACATCAGAAACAGCCAGTTAATCAAAGGGCTGAGGAAAAAGAAACCAGGAAGGAGTAACTAAAGAGGACAAAAATAGCCAGAGTTGGAGTAAAGTGGGTCCAACAGAAAGAACTCACCCAGATCTGAGGAAGGGAGGTAAGGAGGATTCCACAGATTGAGTCCCTCACTCAAAAAGAGTCTGCTGCCCTCCCAATCCAGATGGACTCTCAAGACCACAAGTGATAAACCAGTCCACCTCCACGGCCTTAGAGAGGTGTAGTGTAAAATAGGGGCCACATTATTAAGGGCTTTATGGTACCTATAAGCAAGACAACGAATCCATTTACTCACTGGCAACCAGTTCAAATCGCCAGGGATAAGTAGTCCCATTTTCCTGCTTTAATACCAAGAAATGAACGGACAGCAGTTAAGTTTGTATTACAAGATGGCCAACATCATAACATTGAGAAGGCAAGGTCAACCTCATACAAGTACAGGGAACAAGATGCAGCAACATATCAAAATCTGTACAGGGGATCATATACGATATATTATTGAGAATTTGACCCAGAGCTCATTGATGGCAAAGGAAAGGCTCCGCCTGAGCTTTCGATCAGACCCAAAATAGGGAATGTGGTTCACTTTTGGGCCCATGCAGTGAGCGCTGGCACAAGAGACACTGTTGACAGCAACAGAGAGTCACTCTGAACAGATATCTACTAAAACAACAAATCATTTAAAGTAAAATTCAACCTCAGAATAAAAAACATAAAACATCAAAATCTGTAACTAAAGACAGCCAAAGGACCTAGTCCATGCCCTGCCACATGGCAAGTGCATTTTGTTATTCATTAGACCCACAGCAACTGGAAATCCACCTGTCAAAGATAATATATTCAGTATAATGAACCTAAAATATAACTCAGAGGCCTAGGAAAGTTTGTCAAAAGAAACACAGTTTGAGGCTCTACATTGAACAGCCTCCTCTGCAGCTGTAAGTAGACTCCAGCAAGCCTTTTTAATTTGTTTTAACCTAATATGTCAGAAAATAACTTGATTTGAGAAAGGCAACAAAACTGGTATTTTTTGTTATTGGGTTTGTTTCATTAGCTTCTGTTATTGGATCAATTATGCAATTAGGTGCATGCTTCAATTTAATTACTCTGATTGCCAGCCTTCAAAAGAGTTTTTAATCCCTTAATACTGGTTCTTAGACAAGCTGTCATCAGTGAGGAATTCAGTGTCTTCCTAGGCACTACTAAGGTAGTGCAGCGTTTGCATTGTATACAATATAAAGATTGGTGTACCACCGAATAAGTGAGACAGGAAATGGTATGTATTTTTCAGTGTAGGGAGTGTGTTGCTACTTCATTCACTCCAGAAAGAATCCTCCTAGGTCAGGATTTTAATATGTCTTGTGTATGTAAACATGCCTATGGGTCCTGCCATTGCAATGATGTGGGAGCTGTAAGCATACTGTAACCCTTTATCACTGTGATGCACAGAAGCATTTGTCAGGGCATAAACCAAAGCAAAGGACTGATGATCCACTAGTGCAAGAGCAGATACAATCTCATCCACAAATTTTGTAAAAGTGTAATACCCCATAATTTTCCAAGTATACAAGTGTTCATGCAAGCTTCATGTTATGTCAAGTTCATTCTGGAGAATTCACCATCATCAAGGAGTTTAGAAGCAATCTCTGAATGTAAAAATCAAGCAGGAAGCATTTAAAGACCAGAATGCTCTACATAATCATCACTGGATTTGGTATTTGACATTCACACCAGTGTCTGATACACTTTTTCCAGATATGTGATTCAATAGATTTCTTCTGGGCAGCACTCAAGCAAAGACACATTCTTAACAGAATAAAATTACTGCAGAAACAAAACACCATCTGTTGTTTTCATTATGTAAAAAATCACAAGTAATATGAAACTGATGTTTACAAAATCTGAAGGACTGGCAAAAGGTAACATTTACAAGAGCATATAACCTATTCTGCTAAAAGAACACACCTAAATAACTCAAAATCATAATTCTGGCCAAAAAGAGTCAGCGAGAGCAGGGGCATGGCAAGTACCCGTTTTCTGGTTTGGTCCCTGAGTCTCCATGGTTGGCCCAACCAGAAACTGCTTGATGATGCTCCATTTGTTAGGTAGCAAGTGAAGCATTGTGAATGGGAGGAGGAGGAGGAGGAGGAGAGAGCTAGACCCCTGCCATGTCATGGCTGCGATGACTGCCCCAGGGCTGGAGCTGGGAGGTAGTGTGGAGTGACAGTAGCCTACCCCCACCTGTGCTCTGCTTGTAGCCACAGCTGCCTCCTGCAGGCTGGGTCTGCAGCCACGGCAAAGAAGTTCACAGTTCTGCTGGGTGCTGCAGTGGGTGGGCCTGCTGCACACGTGGGTGGGCCCAGGCCCACTCGAGCCCACCAGGAGCTATGTCCCTGCATGAGAGATACTTTCTTACAAAAACTCCAAGCAGACAGTGTGATGCTAAATGCTATGAATTCCACTACAGATCAGTGACTTCAGTCAACTTAAGAGAACATGTTCGGTTTATCAAACTCCGTGTCAAAACTCTTAAAGGTGAGCCCGTAGAATCCTGTTGTTTTCTACACAAGAGATTAGCATACCTAATACTGTAAGGAAAATTTGTTGTGAAAGTCCAAGTCACTGCTGATGCTATACAAAAAGAAACCATATGGAAAAAATATTCCTCCCTAATCTTCTTTGAGACACTCTACACCACCCCAGACTGCCTTTCTTGCTGCGTACATCAAAATCGTCCTCATATTCTCTACTGCAGTTTTTTGAAAAGTTCTTGATGATGTTACAGTTATCGTTAAATTTGGTGGTTTGCTAAATTTTGTTGGTGGTCTAGTTTTTTATGTAACAATAGTTTTCACCTAAATTATTACACTGATAATCCCTAATACTAGGTATATGAGACTACACTGTTTCCATCTGCTGGTTAGAAGAAGAAATTCTCTCAAAAGCATTGGGATCAGCAGAGAAGACTGCACAGAGAAGCCTTTGGGCTCAACAGGTAATGATCAACATCTCAATGTCTAGTTCAAAGACTCTTAAGGTCAGAAGGGACCAACATGACCACCTACTCTTGACCTCCTACACAATGCAGGCCACAGAACCTCAACGCCCCACTTCTGTAATAAACCTCCAACCCATGACCAAAGTCCTTACATCACGGTTTAAAGACTTTTAGGTACAGAGAATCCACCAGCATATGAGTTGCAACCCATGGTACAGAGGAAGGTGAAAAACCTCTCCAGTCTTTGCCAATCTACCTTGGGGAGAAATTCCTTCCTGAGCCCAAATATGGCCATCAGTTCAACTCTGAGTATATGGGCAAGACTAATCAGCCAGAGACTAAGAAACAATTCTGCGTAATGACTCAGAAACACCCCCCACCCCCCCCATCTAATGCTCCATCTCAGACCACTGGCATGTAGTTATCAAAACAACAAGGAGTTGTGTGGCACTTTAAGACTAACAGATTTATTTTTTGCATGAGCTTTTGTGGGAGTAGATCCCACTTCCTCAGATGCTTCGAAGATGGGTGAACTTACAGAAAGGAATGAAACTAAATGCAAGGGAGTGTAAAACATAGGATCAGGTCATATGGCATGCCCCAGGGATCAGTGGTGGGACCAATTTTGTTCAACATCTTTACGAATGAGCTGAAGCAGTGGTTCTCAACCTTTTTGTTGGTTGTGACACACTTGATAGCATAGTGCAACTCTGCAAGACACACTAGCCTCCTCCCTCCAGGCCAAATCCAGCCAGCTTCCCGGCTCTCCACGACACACTATTGTGTGGTGACACACTAATGTGTCCTGACACAGTGGTTGAGAGCCACTGATCTGGAGGACAGAGTGAACCGCACCCTCATCAAATTTGCAGACAACACCAAGATGGGGGTGGGGTGGGGGGGGTGCACGTGCTGGATACCTTGGAAGATAGTGAAAGGACACAGAGCGACTTAGACAGATTGGAGGATTGGGCTCAAAGAAATATGAGGAGGTTCAACAAGGGACAAGTGTAGAGTCCTGTGTATAAAAGAGAAGAACCCCATGCAATGCTATAGACTGGAGACCCAACTGGGTTAGCAGAAGTTCTGAAAAGGACTTGAGGATTACAGTGGACAAGAAGCTGTATATAAGCCAACAGGCTACCCTGTTGCCAAAAAAGCTAATGGAATACTGGGCTGCATTAGGTGGAGTCCTGCCAGCAGATCAAGGGAAGTGATTAGTCCCCTCTATTCAGCACTGGTGAGGCCATGTTTGAAGCACTGTCTCCAGTGTTGGGCCCCACGCTACAAGAAGAATGTGGACAAAGTGGAGGGAGTCCAGCAGAGTGCAAGGAAATTGACTGGGAGGCTGGATCATGACTTATGCGGAGCGGCTGAAAGAACTGGGCTTATTTAGTGTTCAGAATAGAAGAGTGCAGGGGAACTTGATAGTAGCCATCTGTAACCTGAAAGGGGTTACAAAGAGGATGGAACTAGGCTGTTCTCAGGGATGGCAGGTGACAGAACTCGAAGCAATGGTCTGAAGTTGCAGTGGGGAAGATCTAGATCGGATATTAGGGAAAACTTTTTCAGGGGGGTGGGGGGGAAGGTGTTGTGAAGCACTGGACTGGATTACGCAGGGAGGTGATGGAATCGCCATCCCCAGAGCTTTTGAAGGTGTGGCTTGACAAAGCCCTGCGTGTGAGGATTTAGTAGTTGGGGGTTAGTCCTGCTTTAAGCAGAGATTTAGACAAGATGACCTCCTGGGTGCCCTGCTGACCATGAGCTGGCAGAAGCTGCTCACTGTGCTGTCCTGACAGAAGTCTATTAATTTGCTGCTGGTGAAATGTGATGGAGCCCCACAGATTAATTTCTTCTAGCTATTTACACCACAGGTTCATTTGAGCAAGCTTCACCCACATGCTGACACCAGTCTCTAAACCCCATTCTGCAGGGGAGAAAGGGGGGCTCCATCTCCCTGGTTACTTCAGTTCTTGATGTCTCTGCTGTGACTGCAGGGGGCCAGAGAGGGAGCAGTGGTAGATCTTGACAAGCCGGATAGCTGCCTAACAAGAACTGGACTGAGTTTCGACTAAGCTCATATGCACCATCCAAAATCTCTGTCTTTGAGACAACACACCATTTCATCTATTCCTCCCCCCTCCACGAAGAAGGTGTAAGAACACTGAGCTCCTCAGACTTCTTTCTTCTCTTTCATTTTCTCCCCTGGCCTGCCTCATGGCATCTCAGACAGGCGAAAGCCAAGGGAGTGGAAATGCAGTTCAGTCAGAGGAGGTGCTTGCTGCCTCTGCTTCACATGCAGTTACCCTCAGGCCTGAGAGCCAACTTCTGAGCTCTGGTCCTTGCCATTGAGCACCAACCACTGCCATCAGACCAGCTGATGTTCAGTGGTGCTATTGTACCTTCTTCCCAAGCCACACCACTCCTTTTACCCATGTATGGCCTGCAGTGTAGTATAGAACTAGCAACATATGCACAGGTGCAGCAAGCTCAATGCAGAGAGGTAAATCCACTGGATTTTAATCCTGGCTGTGCATCTGCTGTTCTTGTCAATGAGCTGATCCACATGAATGAGAAATATCTGCACAAAGAACATCTACAAAGGAGATGCTGAGGTGGTACCTTCATGATACTAGGGAATGATTTTAGGCAGGGGCAGTGCTGGGCTTAGGTCATGGGACCCGTGGCCCAATGTATTCTGGAATGCCCGGAGCCACGCCCTGGAGCCAGGGCTAGCGGGACCTTTTTAAGTCTCCCGCTCTGCCCTGGGCCAGATGCCTAGGAGTGCAGCAGAACAGGGTGGGAAATGTAAAGATCGCCTGCAGCAGGGAGAGGTTTGACACCTGGTGGCCCCCCCCTTGAACTCCAATAAAGGTAAGTAGGATGCTAGGTTGAGGACCGGGGGGGGGGAAGGGGGGGTCCAGAAGGGAGACCAGGTAATGGGTGCAGGGCCAGGGTAGGCTTAGGAAAGGGCGTGCCGAGGCAAAGGAAGGGGAGCAGGGCATCGCCGCAAGTTTTGAAGAACTGTACTAAGTTTGAAGAACTGGCGACTGCATCTGAATGAACCTTAGGGGGGAAAAAAACAAACCAACAAAGTTGTTTTAACTCCTTACAGACCAAAAGACTGAACTAGGGAAGCAAAAGAGGACTTCTCAGTCCAAGAAGATCCCTCTTCTTCCACAACTGGCCCCTAAAAGGCCTCAGACGCAAAGCCCTGTGTAGATACAAATATCTGGATCTACATCTGATCTGTATATCCCCAGGAAATGGTCTGCAAGTATCTACATCACATCAACAAATATTATGCAGATGTCCACAGATTTGCAGGGCTCTACTTGGAGGATTAATTATTTTCATAAATTATAAAGCACAGCTAAGATATCTGTCTCACAAAGGAGGGTTACTCAACACACATTCCCTGAACATGAAAATCACCTACTACTTAGACGTGACAAGGGAGCTACAGGAATTTACATACCAACTAAAAGGGCAACAGGATATTTAACAATCTCTGCAGATTTCAGCCTCCAGGCTTGAAAACTGTTAGAAGGTTTACCAAACCCCATCAGAACCAAGCCTGGCAAAAAAGTGTTTCTAACCTGGGGGTGTGCAGACATCAGCCGGTGACTGTACAAATGTGGACCGTCTTTTGGTTGGCATGGGTAGGGCCATCTTCTGTTCTTTGTGCTTTGCCAGTGCTGCTTGAACTGCCTCTGTGTGGATATCTGCAAAATGGAAATTAGAGCACTTAGTTTAGGAAGAATATGTAATTTTTCAAATTAGCTGTTCACATCTACTACCACCCTACCTTGCCCTAGCATTCTGCACAAAACCTCTCAGCATTTTCACAAACAAGTTCAGCTTTGCCACCCCACTCACGGCATTTCAATTTTACTGAAGAGGAAAATGAAGAGTGTTTAAGCAACTTGCCAAGTCCGGAGCTAACTAAAAGAGGCAGAAACCTTTTGGGACATTGGCTCGATTAAGGGGACCATTGATGTTATTCCTCATTAATATGTCAAAATTACAGTAATCCACATGTGACGGAACAAGTCAGGTACCAATAGAAAGGTTATGATTTGCAAAGAATTATATTGTTTAGGTGCTTGTGTCACTTTCAAGACAAATTTATTTATCACACGAGCTTTCGTGGGAGAAAAATCCCACTTCATCAGACACTTGGAAGATGGAAAACTTGTAAGGTATCAATCTTGAAGCATCTGATGAAGTGGGATTTTCTCCCACAAAAATTTGTGAGATAAATAAATTTGTTAGTCTTTCAAAGTGACAAAGGACTCCTTGTTTGTTTTGCTTTTTTAATACCCTGTGTACAGGTGCCTGGAGCGGATACACTGTATACCTTCTGCATGTCCCACTGTTAACAGCATTTTAAAACCCTCATAACACCAACTGAGCAGCACATCCAGCTTCAGACCGTGACTGGTAACTGACCTCCCACTTCCACACACCCCACCCCAGTCATCTTCCTCCAAAGCAAAGGAAGAAGTTAGCAGCCCAGGAGTCGCTGACTTCTCCAGCACCTCAAAGACACGCACTATATGTGAAAAGACCAGTTCTCATTTTTCAGCCTCTAGCACACATGTGCCCATCAGTCTGTGATTCTTTTAAAGCAGCTTGTCTAAGAAGCAGCCAGTAATTACACATCACTGATGTGAAGTTGGCTTTAGTTACCTTGTGCTGCTGAACACAGATTTTTTTCCCCTCAAGTCTGGTAGGTGGCTACAGCTAAATTAATCCCAACACTACTTTCCCAGTGCTAACTCCAAGCACTCAGTCACCCCTCTGGGTGTGAGGGGTTCTAAAGGTCTGCCAACACAGCAACTAAAAACCTCTGGCTGGTCTATGCCAGCTGACTCAGGCTTGCAGGGCTGCTCAAGCACCCTGCGAGGTGGAGGCTCCAGTCCAAGCCCAAACATCTATCCTTCCAACTAAACAGCCCCACAGCCAAAGTAGATGCTACACACCAACTGCTGGGATGTAACTGCACTGCAGCTGGACCATAAGGGAACTTAGTCTTGGGTCCATTCTGGTGATCCAGCAACAAACCTACCAGGGAGCTGGATTGCCTCTAGCTGGTGACTGGCTACTCAAGAGCTCCCTTCAGATGTGGCAGCTTTGGATGTTTCAGTTCATTTAGTCTTTCTACAGTGTGCCCCCCGCCACGGCCAGGAGTTCCTAAGATGGCCGAGCCCCCAGCACTCTTGTGATAACAAAACTCCAGTGCCTCCAGTTACTCAGTAATACGGACTATCATCACATGACAGTCTCTTCACTTCTCAACTAAACTCAACCCAGGAGGCAGAGAGTTGTTTACCCTCCCTGATCAGCATCCCTTATGCCTTGACTTTCATTAGGAACTGTGGTTTCTAGACACACTATAAGACAGACAGGACTTTCAACAATTAGACACTGGCTGAACCATGTGACCTGTAGTGCTCCATTGATAAACTTCTCTGATGAGCAATTGCTATGCCCTTACCAGACCGATAGCGTTCATCTCTGGCTCCTCCAGAGCGAGCTCTATGATACTTGGATGACGATGGTGCTGAAGTTGTTGCTGGAGCCGGCGTCTGATTTCTAGGTTCCTTTTGTAATGCTGGATCAACCCCTGGAAAACAAATCCACGATTTTTTCAGGCATTCAAAAAACAAAGCAACCATCTTTTTGACAACAGTAAAAACCCACTATCACCTGCAAATTACCTCCATGGAACGAAGGAACTTCGCACAATGGGCTACTGAAAATAAAGGCTGCCAGCAGAGCTGGTCAATAAGCATGTTTAAAGTCTTGTCTAAACTGGGGATTTAGTCATTGGTGCAAACCCCTAACAGGGACTTGAGTTACATGGGTACAGCATGAGCTGCACCAGAGCTGGCTAGCCTGGTTTCAGCATTATTGCATCACTATGCTTTTAAAAATTCACATCTTTCTCTTGTAATTTAAGTCTGCTTCTCTAGAAAAAAAACCATTTCTCTACCAAGACAGATCTCTAAAGGAAGAATTTTGAAATAGCAGTATAAAGGCAGCAAATCTTATCTATTGCAACCATTTTATCATCATCATAATGCATGACATTTAAGAAAGTGGTTTCAGTTATTAGTAAAGAAACTAACTAAATGAAAGTCCTAATTACAGCACATTTCCTATAATTCATGCAATTATCCAACATAAACCCTGAAATTTTATAAGAGAAAAACTTTCCATTGCAAGCAAACATGTCACAAAAAAAGCTTTAAACACAGCATTGCACACTTCCTTTGGAAAAAAACAACCCCTTCAAAAATAGCCAAATGTCATTTAAGTGAAGAACAAGCAATCGAAATAAGCTATTTTTATTGATAGGTCACATTCAGGAAGGAAACATTTTTTTCTTGTAGAACTAAAAAAAGTGCAAAATTGTTTCAATTAACACAAAGGGCCTGAAAACACAGTTCAGCGTATGCAGCATAAAACTGGTGGAGAACTTCAGGAGGACACACAAATGCAAGCTTGTACACTTCAGCAGTAATTCCCCATTGATCCCATTTGCCCAGCACGACAATGAAGGAATATAGTTTACATGTTAAGCTTACACTGCTCATGAGCATGCCCTCATTACTTTAAGTGGAACAGTTCGGCAATGCAGTGCTGTAATTACAGTTTTCTTCTGTCATTTTAGTTACTAATTAACAGTCTCAGAGGCTATCAGATCAACTTTACATGAACAGAGGCTTTATAAGAAAAACCTCAGACTGCTCTAGCATGTAACTAACATTAGCCCCAAGAAATCCCAAAAGAACTTTTATTTCTGTAAACTCCCAATCTCCAAGCATCTGACACAGTGGAATTTTCTCCCAGGAAGGCTCACGTAATAAATAAATTTGTTAGTGCCACCAGAGTCCTTGTTTATTTGTAACATGACAGTTCTTCCAGTGACTGCAGAATTTGGATGTGTAAGTTTGGTAAGCAGCAAAGCTAAGGAGTGGTAAAAATTTTGGAGTCTCACTCACCCACCACTTTAATTTCTGTTATTGAACTGAGTAAAATAAGTTAAAATAAGGACCCAGGTATAGATTCCATCCAGAAATTTAAGTTATCAGAAATGGAAGAATAGCTACCAAATGAGTACCACAACAGATTATACTTCAGTAATGACTTTCAATTGAGGGTTGTGAAGCAATTTATAAACATTATGTTTCAATGCCTCCCCCAGGAGGCAGACAAGTTCTCAATGTACCTGTGGGGAAACTGAGGCAAAAAGAGGGTAACTGGTTCGACCAACTTCCCAAACTAGCTAGTGGAAGTGACGAAACTGACTGGGCAGCCAAAAGACTTCTTACCTGCCTCAGTCATGGTGTATTTGGATATACTCTCACAGGCACCTCAATACCAAGGCTAAGGGTGTGGTAAGACTATGGAGCTTGGCTATACCAGCATGTTTACTAGCAGAGATATACTATTTCACAGAGGGGCAACTACAACAATCTCGTTGTTTATACTGCTTTAGTCACACCAGTGTAACACCCTGTGTGGACACTTATACTTCCAAATAAGAGGAGTGGCAGGAGGCTTCAACAGATGCATGAATATATATAATGTGTCTCTGAAGTCATGGATTCTCTGCCTTCGAGTGACACTTTCTGTTTCAGCCTCAGGGTGATGGGGCCAGAGTTGTCAGATGGCAGGAGTCCGGGAGCTCTGAACTGCTGTGGGTATCCAGGGGCCCCTGAGCCACCAGGGCTGTGGCAAGGACCTGGAACTGCCAGCCAGTGTGATGGGTGCTGGAACCTACCCCCTGCCACAGGGCTCAGGATCTGACTCTGCCCTCCTCTTCTCAGACTTCAGTCATCCTTTGTCCATCATCCCAACACTTCCATTATTTTTACTAAAAGTCATAGACTCATGGGGTTTCCATTAATTTTTATTTATTGCCTGCAACCTGTCTGTGACTTTTACCAAAAATAGCTATGACAAAATATGACCAAAAACCTTTATGCAAGTCCCCAGTGGAAGGGAACTGAAGGGGCAAGTCTTATTTTCACTTAACCACTTGCTGGGCACAAAAGCTAAGCACATCAATAAAAAACAGTAAGCCAACTGGGAAGGGAGGAAGTATGATTTCTGGTGAGCGGAGCCAAGGGAACTGGATTTAAATCTGGATCCGTGTAAATTCTGTACATAAAAACATTCTTTAAGTCTACCAATTTGCAAAAGGGGGTCACACGGCATTCTGCTGCATCTCTCCAGTAATTCATGTTTGTGTTTGGAAACCACTTGGAGATCCTTTATTAACAGGCCTTAGATCACTTAAAATTCAAAACAACTGATAGCAACAAAATGGCTGCAACAATGGACTCTGTATTAATATCAGCACTGTCATGAAATGAGAATGTCCCATTCTGAAAACATAGCTGAATGCTACTTTTCTGGGACAGTGATGTAAGAATGTTACTCTCTGGCCCAGGCTGGTAGCCTTGAAAAGTTTTACTATCTGATATGTTTTCAATGGCTTGTGTATGAGTCCTGTGGTTTGGATCTAGGTTCAGTTCTGAGCCACCTCTTGATAACAACTGGCCCTGTAGAGTATGCTTTATTAAAGGCACCATGAAGCCAGAATTTCTCATGGCCCTAGAAGAGGACCCTCTACCTCAAAATGGAAATGCCCTGGCCAGGAAGCTTGTACCTACTGCTGCCTGTAAGAATATTTTTAAGCCATTCCAAACTCCTCCTCTGGTATCTTTCACAAAGCACCAACCGCATACCTTACAGATTTTTTAGAACACTGAGAATACAGAGAAGCCTGGAATATGAATGAGAGAATGACTGTAGAAAATGTAATCCATCAAATCATTAGAAGATGCTGTAAACCTTATTAGCAGCAAAGCAACACATGCCTGTGCATTACCAGCTTCCAAACAGACATCACAGTTTTACACTGCCCAGTCCCAAAATCAGGTATGTGTGGTAAATTCTTACATCTGGGGGAAGCCCCTCTGGACCTCTGCAGCCATGGAATGATCTGTGATGCAAACCATTACAAATATAGGCTCCGAGTCTGGAATTGTAAGCTCCTCAGGCAGAGTGTGTCTTTTGCTTTTAACAGTGCCACACACACCATTTGGGCTTAAAAATGAACAAGCAATTTGAATGCCAATGACAGTCAAGGCGTCTTCTTTAGGCACCCATTAGAACCAAACAATTCTTATCCAAGACATGAATCACACTGAATTACAACCTGAAGAACTGCACTTTTGCTTAAGACTTACCTATATCTATCTCTTCATTATCGATAAAATTTATTCAGACCCAAAGAGAACTTCAGTAACTACTGAAGCAACTTAAGTGCTTCCTGTTCATTTGACAACTTATTTAGAACTATTAAGTACCCACTAGATGTCAGCAGCATATTTAAAGTGTAAAATGAACTACTGAATACTCAATTTCTTGCTTTCAAAATGCTAAAGCTATCTGTTTATTCCACAAAACACCACAGTATAGGCACGCCAGTTGATTTACGCAAGGCTCAAATGCATCTCTAAAGTGACGTGCAACATGACGATCTAGTTCTTTATCATATACAGTAACAACAATATTTAAACAACATGCATCAGTACAACTTAATATAAAGCCCATAAGCAGGATTCAGAGATCTGGGAAGAAGCATATAGTCACTGTACATACAGCCTTCTGCTGCTTTATCAGAAGTAAGCTAAGCTTGGCAGATGTTAGATGACTTTATTTAGCATTCTCTTCAGAATAATCCTGCTATAAGCTGCAGTTTCTGGAGGCAGGATACAGATATACGCAGGCATCACACTGGCTGTACTGCATACGGCCTTTATAGGCTGCAGCTGATGTTTTAATTGCCATTTGATTTGAACTGAATGTGCTGGTCTTCAACTCCAGTTCCTCCCTCCTCATGTCAGTAAAGAGGAGGAGACACTTTAGCTATAAAATGATTTTCTGTAAAAGAGCCAATAAACAAACTGTGCGATCAGCCAAGCCAGTAAGCTACATTAGTAGTAAAGCCAGAGACCGTATAGGGATTATTCGACAGAAGAACACAGAAGAAAAGAAAAGCAGGTTAGTCTGCAAGTCTGTGCACGGAATTGAACAAAAGTGTCAATGTCTGACTGGCTCTTTTTTAAAGTGATGCAGCATTGTACAGCTATAAACCTTACAAACAGTATGAAAAGCAAAAGCTGGTAAGAGGAGCCGCAGGCCAGTATGAGCTGCTCCTTCCCCTCCATACCTGGGAGACTAACCTCCTTGGACATAACATTTCGACCTGTTCTACAGGAGCCATCAGCCGGAATCATCTCAAAATTATGCACATGGACAAAATTATTTGAGCTAAAGGGAAAAACCAGCTGATCTGCACCAGGGGGAACTTGTAATACCATGCAATGGTACAACAATCATGTCCTAGAATTTTGGCTTTTCTTTGCAATAGTGACATTCACTCCAATTTAACAAGAGAGAAATAATTTCCCATTTATGGTAGCTGCAAGTCAGGTTTTGTGAACGGGTGCAATGGTGCCTGTGCGCGCAGTTTGGGTGGTTAGACAAAGCAGTGGTCACTGGCCTATTACAGATATTCCCACTGGGAATAGTGCAATGGTAGCAGATTTGAAGGAAAAAATAGCTTAAAAAAAAAATCTATAGCACAGACCTGCTGATCATCTGGTGATGTGACAAAGGGTAGAAACAGAGGGCTCTGTGGATTCAGACAGGAAATAAATGACAACCTGCTCTGGCAGGCAGGGGGTGAATCTCATGTAATTTTTAAAAACTGATGGGACTTGTGACAGAACAAACCATAGACAGAGGTGAGCCCATAACACACGTTTGTTGAAAAGGGGGCAGAGGGGAAAATAATGCTTAGTAAAAGCAAGAACATGAACTAATTGTCTAAGGCAGGGGTCTCAAACACGCTGCCCAAGGGCTGCATGCAACCCTAAAGCTATTTCTTGTGGCCCGCAACGACACTATTGTTAATGATATTTGAAATATCATTGTATGAAAACGTTTCAGTGGTGCAGCCCTCATGGTGATTTCAGTTTGAGACCCCTGGTCTAAGACCAAGGAAAAACGTAGGGCAAAAAAGTATAGAAATCTGTGGGACCATATGATAATACATACATGTAATGAGAGTCTGGATTGGCCCTATAATGGTTAAGGCAATCAGAAGGCCACTGATAACTTGAATTTCAGTCAGTTTAAAGAATTAGCTAAAAACAGATTCAGCTCTTCCCCAGACCCATTTCTATAGAGTAACAGGCAAATACCACCCCCCCCGAAGTCTCTATCTCCCCAGTGCTGCAACACAGACACACACACAAACAATAGGACAAACTGTACCAGGATGCGCGGGGGGTGGGGGGGGGGGCACACAGTGGGAACCACTAGACACAAAGCACTATATGTAATAGAGTATCAAGTCATAGCAGTAATCCCTGGCACTGCAAGGAAGCTACACACACATTGCAGCAAGAGAAAATGCACAACCCAAAAAAAGTCTCTCTCTCTCTCTAATGCAAGTGAAATCTAAACATGCTTGCCTTTCTTATACACAGCCTAACTCTAAGCACAGCATGCCACCTGACAAGCAGGATCCTTATTCATGGCCACTGCAGATTTCGTTTCTATCCCAACTATTTTCTGAATGTCTCCCCCTGCCATAATTCAAACATTAAAAGCAAACACATTTAACTGAACTGACCACAGCCATCATCACAGGATTCCCTCCCTGCTTTGCCAGATGGGGAACCTCCCTACTCAACAGTCATAGTCATATACTGTGCTATGATTATTGCGGGAGATTCTGAAGAGTAAATAGATACAACTGGGGTTCTGCTGATTCAACTCCTGCTTTCTTGTTCAGTCTTCATAAAATTCTCCTCTTTGGTTCTCATACTGTTAATTTTGTTTTTTTTGCAATCTGTCAAACTTTAAAATGTCAAATCTCTCAAGTAATCAGTGCACTACAATAAAGGAGACTGATCAGCATGAACAGAGGTGAGGGATTCACTCTGAAAGGTAATTCTGTTTGCATGTTCCAGGTTATTTAGACTTCTTGCTTGAGGCATCTGTACGGCAGTCATTGCAAGACAGGTCTACACTGACAGCGACAGTGGCTCCATAAAATGTTGTTTCAGGCAGTTAACAGAAGCTCACACACTATTTCTATTCATTGAACTTTGTTTTTCATTAATTTAATAATGATATATAAACATATTTAAACTGCTTGGGTGACCTCTCTTCATACAGTCCTATAAATGAAGTACGGCTGTTGCTGGGATCGCCGTCAAATGGAGAGAAATCCCTAATGCTCATGCCATAATGACAATCCTGTGCAGGGCCATAACTAGGCCAGGGCAAACGGGGCAATGCCCGAGGCGTGGAATTTTAGAGGGCGTAGTGGATGGATCCGGCTTCCAGCAGCGGTTGGGGATGGATCCAGATCTGTCCCCAGCTGCCTTGGGGAGCCAGATCCATCCCCTGCACCCTCTAAAATTCAGCACCTGGGACTGGCGCTGCTGGGGCTCACTGCGAGAAGCCGCTGCCACTCCTCCTTCCATTCTACTCTACAGTGAAACAGCCTCCATCTCCTCAGAATCTTCTTGGATGGTTAGTTCTTCGATAATGCACAAGAAGTGGAAACCACCAAAGATAGGCATAAAAGGAGCCTACTGGAGTGCCTTATTTGTCTCCCATTGCATCTTATGTTGTCTGCGTATCTGGGGTATAAGCTCCTTGGGGCGGGAACCGTGTCCACTTATGTCTTGTGCACCGAGGGGAGAGAGAACCACTTCTCTGTGAGGAGACACAGACTGGGACTTTTCAGACTGGGAAAGAGACTACTAAGTGAAGATACACTAGAGATCTGTACAATCATGACTGGGTGGAGAAAGTAAATAAGGAAGCATCATTTACTCATAACACAAGAACTAGGGGTCACCCAATGAAATGCATAGGCAGCAGGTTTCAAATGAACAAAAGGAAGAGCTTCTTTACACAACACATAGCTTGTGGAACTCTTTACGAGATGTTGTCAAGGCCAAAACTGCGACAGGGTTCAAAAAAGAACCAGATAAAATCATGAAAGATAGGTCCATCAGTGTCAATTAGCCAGGATGGGCAGGGATGCAAAACCATGCTCTAAATTGTCCCAGCATCTGTTTGCCAGAACCTGGGAATGGGCAACAGGGGATGGATCACTCACTGACTACCTGTTCTCCCTCGTTCCCCCGAAGCACCAGGCACTGGCTACTGTTGTAAGACAGGGTACTGAGCTTCAAGGACCAAGCACAGCCATTCTTATGTTCTACCATGCTCATTATTAATGCAGCCTCCATCTAGCAGGATGCTATGTCCTGCCCCTGCATTGTGAGGGGATTGATTTCTAACTGGTCTTTAGTGTGTCTATCTAGTGGTGATCCCTTGTAATAGAAGGCCATGGAAAGCTAAGTCTGTCTTAGGTAAAGAGAGAGAAAGGGGTAGGTATTTTCCTAGCTCATCCAAAGCTCCCTGTTATATGCTTTCTGACCTCGCCAAACCAGTGTTCTAATCCTCACCATGGCGCTATTCTTCCTACAGGCTTCCCAGTCTGTGGGTCCTCTTTACATGCAAGAAGGTAACTGCTTTCAGCAAGTTCCAAAGGGGCAGCCGTGTTAGTCTAGTTCAGTAAAACAAACAAGTAGACCTGTGGCACTTAATTTGATAATCTGTTATTTACTACATGAGCTTTTGTGGGAGAAAAATCCTACTTCATCAGATGCTTAGCAATCACAACATTCTAAAACCAGTGGGTCAGCATTTCTATCTTCCTGATCATTCCACTGATGATTACTAATTGCAGCACTCAGACAGATGAATAGCAGATCAAGGCTTCAGACAGAAGCTGCAGACACTGATTTATTTGCAAATTTGACTGCACTGCTTCAGGGCTTAATAGGGACTTGGATTTTTCTCTCATTACAACAGGTGATTTGACCTCAGCTTCCTTTATATGCTGTTCTGGGGTGTTTGAATCTTTACAACTGCTTTGATTTGCTGTTACTGTGTGACCTGTTGCCACAACTTACACTTCCCTGCCTTTATTTTCCTCCCATTCTCTAAGTTCCCACATCTACAAAGTGTCTGACGAAGTGGATTTTTTCTCCCACGAAAGCTCATGCAATAAATAAATTTCTCAGTCTTCAAGTGCCACTGGACTCCTTGATGCCTTTCAGCAAGGAGCCTACAATGAGGGCTTTCCTTATTTGTTTGCTGTTTATCTGCTGGGGTTGGTCAGCTGCACCCAGGGTAATTTGACTAGGTTTCTATGTACTAGAGAAAGTAAAGCCCTTTGTGCAGAAAAGTCAAACACTACCTTCCCACTGAAACAAAGTAATTTGCATTTTAAAATTTTATCTTTCACATTTTAGGGCAATTCCTTTTCGCATCTGTTTTGCTTTCCAAGCTTTGATAAACTCCGCTTTGTTCCTAATCAGGCAAACACAAACCAAAAATATACAGAAACTGGACCTCTGTTCCTTAAATGTTATACTCTCATGCACAATACTTCAGCTCTTTACACAAGGAGCCTTTTAGAACAGTTCACTAACCTTCCAACTTTTGTGATCCAATGACTGTCAGGCAACTCAAGAAATATTAACTGCATGCAAACCAATATATTCTGCCTTCTCTGTTGCAGAAATGTGGAAATCTGGGATTAGGTCAAAGTTCATGCACATAGTGAAACAAAGTGAGAAGTTCAAAATAGAAAATGAGGATCAGCAACAGTACAAGAGCTATTTCAAAACATGAAAGTGGCAAAAATTTCAGTAAAATCAACAATCTGAAGAGAACAGGAGCTCATTAAGTTAAGCAAAGGGGCAAATATATATATCCTAGCCCGCAATAAGAACCAAACAAGTGATACATTAGGTGCTGTGTGTGTCTTCTCCAGGCTTTCTAATGTAGTAGTAAGTACGTTTATTAAAGAGCTCGGCAAAATATTGCAAATGACAGATGATATTAGAGGAAAACCTCATTAAACCAGGCAATGGATCTGCCTGGCTTATAATGTATATTTAGAAATCCATGTCACCCACTAATGGAAATAAATTCAATATCATTGGGTCATCACGTGGATCCACAGGCTTCTAGTTGTACGTGCAGCAGGAAAGGATTTTTCCAACATACAGATTCCCATGACATCCTGTGTCCCATGCACGTCTGACAGTGTGTCTCACTTGATCCCATCCAAAATAACGGGCATCAAGGCACAACTTACTAGGAGCCAATTTCTTGCTACCATAGCAGCATAAATCTGGCTGTGCTCATTCTATTCACCAGGGCCAGCTCAACCAATGAGCAAATGAGGCCCTGGCTCAGGGCATCATTTACAGAGCAGCGCCCATGGTGCCATGCCAGAGGCAGGGCGGCCCAGCTGAAAAGCTGGACCGGACCCCCCCGCTCCTGCCCCTCCCCAAACCAGTCAATCTCCCCGCAACCATGGGGGAGGCTCTGTTCTCTTGCCCCACCTATGGGCTGGCATGCCCTGCCCCAGGGAGGAACAGCTGGCCCAACGGAGGGGCGAGAGAGAATAGCCCAGCCTCTGGGCTGGCTTGCTGTGCCCCTGGGCTGGCTGTTCGCCGCCCCGGAGCAGAGGGCGCAAAACTGAAAGCCAGCCAGGAACACCAAAGTGCCCTTGAGCCACCCCTGAAGTCAATAAGTGCTTCCTGGTCTCTAAGAGTCCCTCCTCTGAAATGCCTCTTGCACTCTTCCTGCAAGAGTGCATATTTTGCAGATGCCCTCCCTGATAACCTCTCCCTTTCCAACCTCCACCAAGTGGTAGCTGGCTAGCACCAACAAGACACAGGCAATCCAAGCAGACTGCAAGCACCTAGTCAAAGCTCACTTAATGGCTTGGAGTCTTCTTGTGGATAATTGTGTCCACAAATGGCAGAACAAATCAAAGACATGGTCATGTTCTCATCCATCATAGCTGCAGCACCCTTTTCCAATGTCCTAAGCAAGCATGCAGCCAGTGCAGCTCTGGCTACCCAAAAGGAAGTCAAAGCGTCAGGCTCACACCCATGAAGCAGTTCCGTTTCATGGGGCAGTTTGTGGCTTAGGCTAGCAGCTGTTCCTTTTGAAGTCACACAATGTGGTGTTACTGTGAATTGAGATTCCTTTTCCCTCTTTTTGGACCATGAAGCATTCATCCCAGTGTTACCCAACAGCATTTCTGAGGTCATGTGTACACAGGCCCACTCAGGAAAGCTAAAGCAAATCTTACTAAAGGTGACTTCCACCTTTAGTTGATTCACCTCTCCCTTCCCAAATATCCACAAGTGGACAGTCCCTTTATACGTATGAGCTGAGAAATCTCTTAAAATAAGACTCTGTAGCATCTACCCAGTAGCTGTCAGCAAACATAGAGCGCCTATAGTAAATCCAGGACAACAAAATTCTAAAACCAAGATCCAAAGAAGCAGCTGTGTTAGTCTAGTTCAGGCGTGGCTAAACTGTGGCTCCCGGAAGAATGTCAGCAAATCAATTTAAGAAAGCAGCCCCGGCCTAGGAGTTCAGGAGAGGGGCGGGATGGCAGGGAGAAGTGCAGCAAGGTCAGGGATTTTAAAAAACTTGCCACTAGCCTTCAGTCCTCTACATTAAGCAGCAGCTAAGTTTTTACTGTATAGGCCTAATTCTCATGGTCACCTCAAGTAATTATTAGAATCTGACATTAGTAGGATTACTATTTGTCCTCTTTTTACAATAAAATTAAAGTGTGCAATGAATTTTAAACCTAGTAATTTTGGAGTAGGTAAAAGTACATGGCTATAGGCCTCAGTGCCACTCTTGAAGGTTTAATAATCAACTTGTGTGGCTCTTGAGTTCCATAAGTTTGGTCATCCCTGGTCTAGCTCAATAAAACAAACAAACAAGGAGTCCTGTGGCACTTAAAGACTAAAACCAGTAGGTGAGCGTTGCAATCTTCCTCATCACTCCTTTGACAATTTACTAATTGCAGTGCTCAGACAGATGAATACCAGATCAAGGCTTCAAAGAGAAGCTTCAGAGCTCGAATTTATTTGCAAATTTGACAGCATTGCTATAGTGCTTAATAGGAACTTTGGATTTTTCTCTCATTACAACACGTGATTAAACTAATCTTTCTATATGCTGTTCCCCAGTGTCTGAATCTTAACAACAGTTTTGATTTGCTGCTACAGTGTGACTTGTTCCCATGACTTACATTTCCCTGCATTTATGCCCTCCCATTCTGTAAATTCCCCCATCTTCAAAGCGTCTGACAAAGTGGGATTCTTCTCCCAGGAAAGCCCATGAAATAAGTTTCTTAGTCTTTAACAGAAGTTAAAGTATAATTTGGCAGGCCCCGGAATCCCCCCCCCCCCCCCTGTCTGGGCGCCCTTCATGCAGGTCCGGGCTCCCTTCACCCACCCCAGCTACTGCCTCCCCAAATGCCTGCCCCCATCAGATCCCTCCTTCCCCATGTTCTCCTTAGCCCCAATCCCCATTCCCTAAACTCCCTGCCCCCGTGTCCCCACTCCAGCCCTCCTAACCTCCCACGTCCCCATGTTCACTCCACCCCTTTCAGCCCTCCATCCCCTCCACACCTTGCCAGTCCCTTTGTCCCCATTCCTCCACTCCACCCCCTTCAGCCCCACACCCCCTTCCGCACCTCCCCAAGCCACCATCCTGACCCCTTCTTCCCACCCCACCCCACCCCCGCCTGCTGCCTGCTTGTCCTCAACCCCCTTACGCATGTTGCCAATGTGGCCAAGGAGCCAGGACAGGAAGAAGGAGACTGTGGTGGCGCCAGCCAGCTGGCAAGAGGGGACAGAGGCCCAAGACTGGGTCCAGGCTGCCAGAACTGCCAGGGCCCAGCAGGAAGGGGCGGGGCCAGCGCAGGCACCAGGAAAGCAGTAGGAGGGGTTGCAAGGCTTGCTCTAGTCTGCAGTCCCTTGAGCCAGCCTTGGGGGGGGAAGATGCCAGAACACAGCATTCCCCTATATTTAGGGGGCCCCAGAACGCAGCATTCCGGTGCATTCCCCTATTTTCTGGGGGCCCCCGGAATGCTGCTACCCCAAACCAGGGGGCCTCCCAGCATACTTCAACTTCCAGTCTTTAAGTGCCACAGGACTCCTTGTTTGTTTTGCAGGACCATAGCTTCGGTGCTTTCACTTTTGCAAAAATGGCTGTTACACTAGAAATATGAGTTCTCAAGGACTAACAATTATCCTACTTCAGACAGGGAGGCAACTCCCAAAGGCAGTGCAGCCTACTGGACCGGGCACAGATCTAGGAGAAAGGGTCTCCCAAATTATATCATCTTGACTTTGCCACTAACTTGCAGCAGCACATCATTGTATTGCTCTGTACCTCAGTTTCTCCTGTAACTGTGAGATGGAGACAACATCTTAGACTGATGTATTTGAGCATTATTTAACATTTGGAAAGTGCTTTGAGAAAGTATGCACTAATTCAGTGGTTGCTAACAGGGGCCCCAGGGGTTTTTCAAAGAGGCCCATGGCTCCCCTCCAGCACTGCAGAAGGGAACTGTTGCCTAAGGCCCCAGGTGAAGCATGTTTCCTTGGGACTAGAAGACTGGTGCAGCCTCCTTTCTGCAGCCAAAGGGATGAAAGGTCAGCATTCCCCCCCCAGCTGTAGCAGGGAACATGGCAAAGCACTCCACCTAGGTCCACAAGTCCTGGGTTCCCTCCCATAGCCAGTGGAAGGAGAGCGCTGATCTCTCATCCACTGGCTGCAGAAGGGAGCCACTGCCTAGGGACCCAGGTGGAGCATGCAGGGCTACATAATATATGCAGTTTCCCTGCAGCAGCCAGGGAGACAAGATCCTTTTCTACACGCCAGCAGAAAGGAAAAACTTCAGATCTAAGGGACTGAGCCTGCACCGCTTAGAAATATGTAAATCCCACTGAAGTCATTGGGAGAGTTGCGAGACCGGGAACTGCTGCATAAGGAGCCACAAGACTGACAGAATGACAGCAGTGAATTCCATCTTAATTAGTGACAAGCTAGTTACTCTACCCTCTGGCTTGCTCTGCTTACCTTCAGAAGCACCATCAGTGCAGCAGGACCACTCAGCCTTTCCACACATTTTTTTCCTCCTAATTAAGCAACATTTTCCAAAACAAATGTTTGTAAAATGACAGGCACAATGGATAAAGGGCCACTGCCTGCAGAACAACTGCTAGTGGTGCTGATTGCCACACACCAAACTCCAAGCTAAGAATAAATCTGTAAAGAGAGCAGCTTGAAGGTGCAAACCATGCCCACAAAACCCTAACTTCCTAAATGCCAAAGACTCTGCCAGAATGTGCCTTGTGTCATAAAAGCCAGCAAGATCTGCTCAGTGGAGCTCTGGTTATAAGGATTAGCATGAGCTAGACCCAGACATGCCATTCTACATTTATGCATTAATACTGCAAGGATACATTTGATGAAGTGAAATTACTATCAGAGCCCAGTCAGAGAACAATGAGTTGCCTATGACAGCCTCAAAACCTCAGGTCGGAATGGGATTTTTGTTTTTATTGCTTATGTCCATGCATTAGGTTGCTAACAGAGCACTGTCCCCCTTTCATAGCCTTCGTATTTAAATATTGACCCACGCAGCAAGTCGAGCTCCAATAAGCCTGCACTTGCATCACCGCTGTAGGACAGAAGAGATAGATTCTATACCAGAGATGCTACAACATGACAATGACAGAATACTTTTGTTCCGAGGTCCAGGTGAAAAAAATCCCCCAAGGTAAAAAGCATTGATGCCATTCACAAAGAAAAAAACCCACATGTGCATGCATTCTGCTAAAAGCAGTGGTGGAGCACCAAGAAAGTGATATTTGAGCCCAGCCCTTTAATCCCTGCCCCACTGGCATTAGTTCAGCATCAGTGCCTCAACAAATAAGCAGTCCCATGGCACTTTTAAAGACTGATGAGTTTATTTATCTCATGAGTTTTCCGTGGGAGAAAAATCCCACTTCAGACAGAGCCTGTCCTTCACTTCTGATCAACTGCAAACCCCAGAAGTTTTATTTGATTTTTTTTTAACAGCTGAAGAATTTTCCCTGTCTAACAACAGTGCAATTATTTTTGCATAAATAACCTGCTATTAATTATTGGCAGTGCCTTAGGCCTTGCCCTAAAGAAGAGTTCACAATTCCCCATTTCTAATTATCCTATACTCAGCCAGCCCACTTCTAAGGCTCTTTGAGGGAAAGAAAATGAATATACAAAAAATGAAAAGTTACTTCAGCAAGGCTGGTAGACACAGTAACAAGGCCAATTAGAAAGATACTAATGCCTCAGTAGCACACGCAAGAAATGGCTTCAGAGAGCCTTTGTAGGGCAGGACTTATGAACTGGTAAATTTACTTAAGAGGCAAAAAACTGCCTAAAATGGTTCTCCTCTTGACAACGGCCTCATGAAACCTTTTGCATTTGGAAACTTCCTTTTTTTTTTTTTTCTTTTTTCTGAATCATGTTTTACTGCACTGAACGCAACATCTCAGACCATAGGAGCAAATGTAGCTAGAAACTCAGTGCCTAGTTTACTGATGCAGCAGAGCCTATGGGTGAGCTTCCGTGGCACTCAACACAGATGTAAGGTACTTATGGGTTCTTTCCGCATTACAACAGGTAATTTTGTCATCTGTGTCCCACCCCATGCACCGACCCTGCTAACTGCTGTACTACATTGTTTAAATCCTAACAACTGTTTTGATTTGCTGTGACAGTCTCACCTGATCCTATGACTTGCACTCCCCTCCATATGTTTTGCTCCCATTCTGTGAATTCTCCATCTTAAGCAAGTGAAATTTTCTCCCATGAAAGCTCATGCAATAAATAACAGTCTTTAAAAGCGCCACCAGATTCTGTGTTTGTGACATGCTTAGATGCTAGTGTGCTCATCAGGGCCCTGATCACATCTACCCCAGCAGAACCAGCCCATATACAGAGCCACCCAATGGGAGCTTTCAGGAACTTCTGACCTGGATGTGACCCAGTGGTCTAGAGGTGAAAGGCTCTGTTGCCCATGAACACTGCAGCCGTCAGCCCCCCTACAATGGAGCTGTTAAACAGGTATCACAAAATACACAGGGGCAAGGGCAATTTGGAGTTAACAGGCAAGCCCTCAACGCCCTCTTCACGTTATAAACCCTTTTTAATGACAAGGCTGATGCAGTAAATCATCATGAAATGCTCTTAATCTGAACTGAGACACAGGACTTACCTTGCATCTGTGGGATATAGGGAGCCAGCAGCTTAGCCCTTTTCTTCTCATACCCCTTCTGAGTGATGTCTCCTAAAGCAAAACAGGAAAGTCACATTATCTTGTCCTTGATATGGTCAGTTGCAAGAGGTTTTCAGCTGCATGGCCTTCCGGCACATTAATGGACCTTTGAGACACGTCAACATACATGCAGCAGGAACCATTTGTAAGAACCAAGCTGCAAGCGGCTTAACAACAGCTTTGATTTGCTGTTATTGTTTGACCTGATCCCATGAGTTATATTTCCCTGCATTTATTTTCCTCCCATTCTTTAAGTTCCCACATCTACAAAGCTTCTGATAAAGTGGGATTTTCTACCACGAAAGCTCATGCAATATTAAATCTGTTAGTCTTTAAGTGCCACAAGGCTCCTTGTCTGTTTTGTAAGAACCAAGTATCTGTCAGGGTCTTGCAGCTTGAGGATTTAGTCACAGCAGTGAAAGATGGAAAAAGACCACGTGGTCCCTGCTAGATTACCACCCTCAGTCAGTGCATGAATGTTACCTACTTTGCATTTTCTAAGGGTCTTCAACTTAATTTTAACTCCTCTAGACAACAGGGCTTTCATCTCTTCCTGTACAATATATGCCACTTAAAGGGGTGATTTAAAGCAGAACTGGGATAACACTGTAAACCCCTAAAAAGAAAACCCTGGGTCAGGCTAGAGCAAACCCAAGTCATCAAATGGGAGCAATTTCCTTCTGCTAAAGGGAAGTGGGGGAAAGGGAAGTAGCAAAGACAGGAAGACCCACGCCAGCAAACTAGACTGTCCAGCAAGCACTTCTTATGAATGGCAACAGATCAGTAATTAGAGCCTTATAACCCAACACTAAAGCCTTGTTTCCTTCCTTACTGATAACCCAGTGGAGTTCACAAAGGCAGAGGGTCTTCATTTACCCACCTATTTAATGGGGATTCCATCACAACTCAGGGGGCTAGGCTGGACTAGGTAGGTGCTTGAAAGTCCACAAAGGGAAATCACCATACAGAGTGGTTGGGGGTGGGTGGGTGGGAGTAATCATCTTCTAAAAATACTAACCTGTCTGTCCCACAAGTACCACCACATGGCTGTTGTCTATTACTTTAATTTCTTGCATTACATTAGAACTGCAGAAAAGAGACTGAAACCTTGAAGGGATTAAAATAAAAAAGCCCTGAAGCATTTCAAGCTTTTTTGTAGCTGGATAGGCACTTGTAAACTCATCTCCCAAAAGCCAAAGGTTGAAAGTGATCAACACACCAGGGAGAAAACCAGAATTTTTTCTTGCCTAGTTCCAAAGGGGCAGCCGCATTAGTCTAGTTCAGCAAAAAAAGCGCAAGGAGTCCGTCTTGTAGCACTTAAAGACTAACAGATTTATTTATCATATGAGCTATCATGGGAGAAAAATCCCACTTTGTCACACCCTTTGAAGATGGGGGAACTTACAGGTGTAGTTCCCCCATCTTCAAAGTGTCTGACAAAGTGGGATTTTTCTCCCACAAAAGCTCACACATAAATAAATCTGTTAGTCTTTAAGTGCCACAGGACTCCTTACTTTTTTTGCAGAACTCTTTGGCAATTCCAAGACTACCCAGAACTAAGGCCAACATTACACAACAGGACAGAGACAGCCAGGCCACAGGCTTGCAAGGTTTCCGGACCTTTCCCCGCCAAAGTCCTTCAACTTTGACTTGAAGGGTCTCACTCTAGAAATGATAAAAAGGTGTTCAAACTCTGCATGGCTAATTCACAACCTGCCCTGTTGGATGAAATTGCTGCCAACAGGGCCAATCAGTATTAATGCACCAGGTGATTTTGTGGAATGGACACTTGTTCACTATGAACTGGAAGAAAATCATTTCATTTTCTTTGGAGGGATAATCTCAAGACCAGTTGCTTTTCTTTTTTCTTAAGCACCTAGCTTCAAGTCTCAGTGCTGAACATAGCACTTGATGTGATATGGTGTGTACATGTACATGCACACACAGTAAAGTTTCTCATTTTTTTTTTTTCTAGCATTTGAGCCAGGCCTCGACAAGTCCAAACAAACCAAGCAGCAGAAAGTTAAACTGTTCATGAAGCACTAACCAAAGTACAAGTTTATGAGTCTGACTGCAACACACAGCTGGTTAAATTAACCCAGCTCCTGGGAAAGGTTAACTACACCGTCTTTGTTAACAGCTCCATTTGTAAGTACAAGGGATCAGATGCCAACTTCTGAATGACTGTGGTACCCCATAGCAGATCTATCAGGTTGGGGATAACCTGAAGAGGCTGCCCTTCCTATCTTAACAGGAGGAGCCTCCTGCAGAGAGAGAGAGGAGCAGAGATCTCTCTCCCAGAAGCCAAACCATTTGGCTTTGCTTATAATTCTCTATTTGACCATAGGAAGTTCTTGTCTTTCAGATGGAATGGGAACTCTGTGTCAGTGCTTCAGATTACAGGAATTGGGGGGGGGGGGGGGATCACATAAGCACACCTATGTTATAGCTTGATCATCTGTAATGATCACATTTCTTGTTAAAAATCTGGGAAGGAAAGGATGCTGGCATTATCACTCACTTTCAGTATCGAGAAGTCAGTGAAATCTTCCCATTTTCACTCAAACACAAGAGTTCCAGCTAAGAAACCACCTTAGAAAAATCTGAAAAGGAGGGGAACGACCACTGAAAAACACAGTAAGTCAGAGAGGCATCAGCATTAACTAACCGTAAATTTAATTACTAACCAATCCTGAGGATCTATCAAGTAACTGACAACTGCATAGTACTGAGCCCAGACTAACAAATACAAAATAAAAAACCTCTAAAGTAGCATTGCAAAACTGTCCAGAATGTACTGTCCCAGGTACAAGAGGAACTTGCTCACTTCTATTATGAGAAAGATTCTATTTAACTTGCCCTTCACAAAATAATGAACTGTGGAGGGACATGCAAGGCTGGTTGAAAACAGTGGGAACACTCCAACTGGATGAAATCCAGGTAGCACCAATAAGGTTGAGAAACTGTATTCTCATCCTGTGGTGTGCGCTGCAACTTGATCCTACCACAGGGTCTCCAAGCAGGGAACTTTAAATCACCAAGTACCCTGACAAATGGGATGAAATGAAAAATCTCCTCTCCCCATGCTTTATGAAATTAAAAATCATGAAGCTGAGTGTGACTTTCAAACCAGGACCCCAAAAGCAGACCAACACAACAGGAATAGAACTAGGATAAGTTCCAGAGTGGCAGCCATGTTAGTTATTTCAGCAAAACAAACAAGAGGTCCTGTGGCACTTTTGAAGACTAACATTTATCACATAGGACAGTGGTTCCCAACCTGGGGAACCACTGACATAGGCTTTTGTGGGCAAAATCCCACTTCCTCAGATGCACGAAATGGAAATGGCAGTATGTTAGGAATGCATACACATGCAGAGAAGTGAGAGTCACAAGATTAATTTGAACAGTTCCGGGGGGGGCGGGGCGTCTGTTAGCCTATTTCAGCAAACCAGACCAGTCCACACAGCAGATCCACTTTCTGGACACTGCAGTACAAGTAAGGGCCACATAAACACCACCTTATACCAGCAAGCTACTGACTGCCATACCTACCTATAGGCTTCCAGCTTTCATCTGGGACCCACCACACAATCCATGGTCTATGCTACAGCCAAACTGTAGGATACAATTGTGTTTGTTCCTATTGCTCAGACAGAGACAATCACTTTCAGGATCTTTATCAAGTATTCTTAAAATCACAGTATCCACTTGGGGAAAGTGATGAAACAGATTGACAAAGCCAAATGGGTACCCAGAAGTCACCAATACAGGACAGGCCCAATGAAGAAAACAAAACACCACTGGTGACCATCTACAGCAATGGTTGTCAGACTTAGGGTTGGGACCCAGTACTGGGTTGCAGACCCTCAGGCACTGGGTCGTAGCACTGCCTGCTGCCACCACTGCCAGAAGACTGGAAAGCATTGCTCAAAGATGTAATTGTTGTGTCATGGGCATAAATGAGGTGTTTTTTTTCTCAACTAGCTCTTGAAAAAAAAAAAAAAAATTGCAAACCCGTGACCTATAGCCACCAAGTAAAACCTCTCTAGTACATCATCAAGAACCTACAACCTATTCTGGAAGATGATCCCTCACTCTCTTAAACCTTGGGAGGTAGGCCAGTTCTTGCTTACAAACAGCCTACCAACCTGAAACAAATACTCACCAACAACTCTTCAACATACAACAGAAAAACTAAGTCAGCCACCTATCCCTGCAACAAACCCAATTACCAACTCTGCCCACACATCTACTCAAGTGACACCACCATAGAACCGAATCAAGCCAGCCACTCCATCAAGGGCTCTTTCACCTGCACATCCACCAATGTGATATATGTCATGATGTGCCAACAATCCCTCTCTGCCTTATACACTGGCCAGACTGGACTGTCTCTGTACAAAAGAATAAATGGACACATATCAAACATCAAGAATGGTAAACAACTTCAGTCTCTCTAGACATTCTCTAACAGACATGAAAGTTACAGCACTTCAGGGAAAAAAGCTTCAAAAACAGACTTCAACGTGAAACTGCAAACGGAGTGAGTGTATGGGCGGGTGTGTGTAAAGCATACTGCAGTTTCCACAAATAAAGTGCCACAGGACTCCTAGGGAAAGAAATCCCCAAAAGAAAATCTTATTCCCTTGTCTTTTGAAGCAGAGCCTAAGGCAATGTTTACACAATTTATGTCTCTCAGAGATGTGGAAAAACCCACTTCCCAAGCGCAATGTAAGCTCTAATGCGTGCAGCACTGTGTCAGCAGGAGAGCTCATGGTGTGGGGGCAATGTTCCCTCTAAGGGGAGAGAGAGCAGCTGAGCAACCCGCCCCCCCACGGGACCCACTGCGCAGCCCCTCCCCCCGCTCCCAGCATCGCCCCCCTGCCCCGCTCCTGCTAGCCTCCCCCTGCCCCCAGCATCGCCCCCCGCTCCCGGCAGCACGCCCCCCTGCTTCCGCTCCCCTCCCCCCCCGCCCCCACAAACTTACCTCCGGGCTGGACTGGAGGGGCAGAGCCCAGCCCTAACTCCTGGGCCAGAGAAGCTCTACGGAGCATGCCCAGAATTTCTGGGCATGCTCCGTTAGAGCTTTTCTGGGCAGGAGTTTTCAAAACTCCCTGCTCCACAGGAGCTCTAACCAGGGACTCTGGCTGTCGGCAGTGTGCTGCCGGCTGCCTTCC
Organism: Podocnemis expansa; assembly: GCA_007922195.1. Classification (NCBI taxonomy): domain Eukaryota; kingdom Metazoa; phylum Chordata; order Testudines; family Podocnemididae; genus Podocnemis; species Podocnemis expansa. The sequence continues at coordinate 13,799,939 of ML682037.1, read as the reverse complement.
CTGCGCTGGTGGCTGCGGCGGGCTGCGCTGCAGCGTGCCAGCGCAGCTTACAGGGAACATTGGGTGGGGGGTCACAGGCAGAACAGCTACATTGAAGGACACGTCTATGCTGCTGTTAGCTCTAGTGGAGCCATGACCCTGGTGGAAACCATCTGGATGGAGTGACCAGGAATCACAGCAGACCTTGCCTTTCTATAAAAGACAGGAAACAGCTAGGAGCCATTTGCCAGAACTCTGGACCGTATTATACTCACCTCTGTGCTATGGCTACAGCGTGCCAGACTTATTTTTATTTTACAAAATACAACCTATACTCAATGCTGCTATATCAGTACACACAAAAGTTAATGTGGCTCTCTGGAACAGTGCACCCTGGGGAAAGGGGCAAAAAGCAACAGAAAAGCATTACTTTGATCTTGCAGCTTTCTGAATCACTGCAGAAAGATCCACCAGCATTCTGGCCTCATTGCAACTTGCATCCTTAACAGGCACCATGCAGTGTAGCAGTAAAACTGAGGATCAACAAAGACATGCGGGGAAATTAAATTTTCAGAAGGGAATTTAAATTGTTGCAGATGTATTACTAGGAATTAAATACTTCTGATTTTATAAAGAAACCACTAAAACTAGCGCTTTTTTTTTTGCCAGTTTGTTTTTTAGTGAAATGCCCTTTGTTTGATGAACTTGAGCAACAACAATTAGTTCGTTGGCTTAAAATGATGAAGAAAACATCTGTACTGCCTTGCATGCCTTACTAACATCATAATAAAAAATATCATTTTCAGAGAGGTAGCCATGTTAGTCTGTATACAGCAAAAAACAACAGCAGCCCTGTGGCACCTTATAGACTAACAGATTTCTTCCGGTATAAGCTTTCGTGGGCTCCAACCCCCTTCATCAAAATATGTCACAATTTGTAAATCTGACACTTGAACATGTCTTTTAAGGGAGCTGAGAAATCCATAAATAATTAAAAATACTTTCAAATTGAAAGACCAAAGTGATATTAAAGTTCTGTTATGCTGTTCACCCCACAACACTTCACAAAACACATAGCTTCAGCAACTAGATTCTGTGGTGACTGGCGCTGAATACCTACAACGAGTCTGTCAGAAATCAGTTATCCACACATGTGCACTGCAGGTGTTTATCAACATACAGCAAGAGTTTAGGACAGGTAGAGAAGAACAACTCTGTATGCAACTAAAGCCACTAGGAGAACCCAGAGAGGCAGAATGTCACAAAGCCACATATCAGGAATCTGGACACATCACCAGGGCTAACGATTTAAAACAGGGGCCTCAAACTCAAATCACCACAAGGGCTGCATGAGGACTAGCACGTTAGCCTGAGGGCTGCACCACTGAAACCTTCTCAAACAACAATATTGCAAACATCAGTACTAATAGTGTGGTTGTGTGGCGCAGGAAACAGCTTTAGGGGCTGCATGCAGCCCATGGACCACGTATTTGAGACCCCCTGCTTTAAAAAGAGGCACAGAATCAATTTACCAGTGGTAACTGAGATCCCTTTTAAGTCTCTTCCAGAATAAGACAGGATTCAGACTTATGGTATGGGAGTGACAGACCAACAAGCATCTGATTCCTCCCAAGTAATTCTGTAAAACTGAGCAATACCTGTATATACGGTGAAGAACAGCTCTTAAAAAGTAACATAAGATTGGGCATACAACTGTGATTTAAGTACTGTAACCATACAAGAACTGTGCCTGCACTGATGTTGCTAGTTCTCCAGATAAGAGTCCCTTTGACAAATTACATGGCAGTAATTTACGTACAGTTGTCTGAAATCCGTCTTCTGTCCTACAAACACCCAAACTGGATCTGAATCAATTCAAAGCTGAAGATACAATAATAAAAAATAAAGCTGCTCCTTTTCCCTTTTGTCCCTGTTCTGCAGGAAATGGAAACAGTTGGATATGAACATAAATAAGGATTTCCTCACAGTATTTGTCATAAATTACAGCAACAGGAAGAGCGCAAGACAAAAAGACTGCAATCTCAAGATCTGTTCCCTTCCCCCTCAGAAACAAAGTGATTTCTGCAAAGAGAGGTAACAACTGCAAAAATAAACTGTTTGTACTGCTTACAGCATCTTTCACACAACCTATTCACCTTTAATAACGCACTCCTTTTCCCATCTTCACAAGAACAAAACACTAGAGAGAGAGGTATTTGTATAAATAAATAAAAATTCAAACAAGTGAGTTTTAAAAATGCTTATTTTATCTCTAGGAAAGACATTAACAAACGAGAGAGAGAGAGAACAGTAAACATGGAATGTTCCAGTTTACTCAAGGGTTTACAAGTCTAGAGCTGAAACCCCTTGATTATAAACTGTACTAAACTAAAAGCAAAAGTAATTTAGATCAAATGTTAAAGTTACAATTTAATAAAAAACTGCTGGATTCTTAATCCATGTTAACTGCTTTATTAAACAGTTTTTCATATTTAAAGATTTTTTAACACCACTGTCGTTATGGTGGGGGACCCACACAAATAAAGGTGCTGATTCTGCAGCAAGTGTCTTGCTGACGCCACCAATGCTGACAGTTCAACATCACTGAATTTGATGCAAAAGTGCAGTTCTAAAGATGAATTTATATCATAGAATTGCTTCAAGCAGAAATTTCTACATGGCCTATTCATTGATAAAAAATGCCATGCTCATTCACTTTTAACTTCATATTGTAATCAAAACTCCATTTTGAACTGTTCACTTCATTTTGTACTGCTCAGCCTAAATTTTACTGCAACTTTGTTTAGATGTATGAATGAGGGAGGAGTGTGCATATGATGCCTGTCCTGATGACAAACATCCAGTAACACCTTAATGGCTGAAGAACAATGCAGATAACCCCTGCAAAAGGAAGAAGAATCCACCCCAGAAAGAAAGGGACAAAAAGCCCCACCGAGAACAAGTCACATCTGCCACTAACTGATGATTTATGGTCACACAATACCCTGAGGCAGTAGGGACACAGCAAGATCCATGGACCAAAAGATATAAAAGATGAGTGAAACCGCATAGCACTGGGAAATGTTCTGCACAGCTGTGAGCCTGACAGGGACCACACTCTTCTGGTGCCTGGCTTCCCTGGCCGGGTACTGCCATGATCTGCAAATGAACACCAACCACTAACTCAAGCTCAATCAAAAGCAACAATCAGGACCGTTAACTATCCATGACCAACAGCAGACCATCTGGGGAGAAGGGGTGTATGTCTGTGTAGGTACTAGGTAATAATTATTAACATAATCGTGTTTTTCTCATAATAAACGCGGCATATTGCCTTGTCCCCCCTGAATGAGATACCACTAGTCTTTTCTTTTTAAGCATAACAGAAGGAAGGTACACACATTTAAAGTATTGTTGCAATAAAATTTATACATATAACAACTTTGGAACACTAGGCATTCAGCATGGGGTAATCAATCTTTATCATATGGAAAATAACACAAAAATAGGAAAAAAAAATTTCATCAGGTTTATAGTGGTCCCAATCATATCCTCCAGATGTCTGGCAAAGGTGGCTATATATTTCGTCTTATGCTTTGGCAACACTTGTATAGCTCGTTTTGCCAATAAAGTATAACTGAAATTAACTGAAAACTGGAAGAAAAACTTAATAGCACTAAAACAATCAGTTTAACATTAAGCCTTCTTTCCTAACTGTTAGAATACAAGGAGTTATAATTGTGTAACAGCTGACATACATTCACTTCGCTTTTTATTTATAAATAGATTTTAAAGGATTTTTTTTTTTAAAGCAGAACATCTTTTCTAGTTTCTTTTGGTACTATTCTTCCTTGAAGGAATAGAAAAAATCATCACTATTAACTTTCATTACACAAATCCATCGGCACAACCTGGCTCAGCTTAGGGCACATTAAGGAAGGGTTATGACAAAATGACAAGCCAAATTCAGCCCTGGTGTGAGTGGGTACACAAGTCTATGAAGCAAAATTTAACTGCACAAAAAGGAACCGAAGGGCAGGTTGGACCAAGGAGTCACAAGTGATTAGCAGGAATGTTACATGAACACCAAAATCTACAAACAGAAGAGCCTGCGACTTCAGGACTAACACCACTGCGACTCCAGTTCAAGGTGATGATCCACTCAAAATGGCAGCCCTCAAACAGCACAAGGTGGTAACACTGACTGATCCTGCTATGCCTTGACATCACCTCCCTGCCCCCCCACAACACTGACTTGTTTATTGTCTAACAATACCATAGTTTCTAGATGGGCAAGATTAAGGAAAATAGTCATGTAGAACAGAAGATCCCCCAGACAGACTCCACATATGTCAGTCAGCATGCCCAGCCAGGTATTCAGTCTTTCAATGGGCTCGTCTGCACCTTAGAAACAAGAAAATTAATGTATTTATTTTTAGAATCTGGCAAAGCATATTCCTGCAGCTGCTTTATTACTGTAAAGTCTGAGGGAACTGTCAGCCCATTAGGATGCCTTAACTGCTCTCTTCTAACAGTAAATATGGTAACTGGCATAGCAGAACAAAGTTCTGGCAGCAGTCTCAAACTTGTTATTTCCTACGGCCCACAAAGACACTACCATTTTTGATATTTGCAATATTGCTGTACAAAAAGGTTTCATTAGTGTGGCCCTCATGTTGATCTGAGTTTGAGACCCCTGGGTCAAGGTAAGATCACCCTGTTAATGCTATTGCATCAATATTTCAGGTGTCTCCCTTGTTTGTAATGCATTTCTCTTCATCCCCATCTGCCCTTGCTTCTCACTCCCAACTATTTCCCTGAAAGAGAAACAAGGAGTCCTGGGACACTTATAAAGACTACCAAATTCTTTTTATCACATGAGTTTTTGCAGGAGCAATCCCACTCCATCAGACGCTTGACAAATGAAGTGGGATTTCTCCCATGAAAGCTCATGCAGTAAATAAATGTTAGTCTTTAAAAATCGAGCCTAACATGACTACTCCTCTGGAACGTGCCCTGAAAGCTCTCTCTCTAAGGTTCTGCCAGCACTCCTGAAACAATGTCATTTAGCTCCAAAGAATCTGAGGGAACAGGCTGTTTCAATGAGGCTCTACAAAATAAAGTTTGATTTTGCAATTTGATAGTGGGTTTCTTGTTTTTGGCAGGAAAGAGAGGCTGAATCTAATGGCAGGGCTACAGGCCAAACACAAACCAGATTAGGAACCAAGAGTTCTAGGCCTTGTGTAGCCTAGGCCAGTGGTTCTCAACCACTGTGTCAGGACACATTAGGGGGTCGCTACACAATAGAAAGTGTGTTACAGAAAGCCAGGGAGATGGCTCAATTGGTCCTGGAAGGTGTGGGCTGGTGCGTCCCGTAGGGGCACCAAGTGTGTTGCTAACTGCAACAGGTTGAGAGCCACTGACCAAGGATGACACACATTTGTGGAAGGGGCTGGGAGGGCCTAGGTTTCAATTCCACCAGCTTAGTACATATTAAAGCAGGGGTAGGCAACCTTTGCTTGCCTCAGTGCCAGCCCTGCCCAATGCATCCTCAAGAGGTGCCGGGACAGGGACAGGCTTCCAGTTCGGGGCTGGGTCCCAGCCAGGGCCACCTCTCTCTCGCCCCACTGGTGGGTGCCCTCCGGGTCCAGCCGGAGCCACCTCTTACTCTGCTGGTGGGCGGCTTCCGGCTCCACAGTCAGAGTCGGAAACAGAGGGAGGCCAATTCAACCCACTCCCCTCCAGCTCTGCCCAGCAGAGGGCTAAGAGCCATGCACTGCGGCTTCTGCTGGCCTGGAGCTGCGGCATGTGGCTCATTCTGCCCAGCCAATGAAGCACTGGGGGAGCAGGAGCAGCAGGGAAGCCTGAACAGCCCCCGTGCCATTTTTGGTATGGGTGCTGGGGGTTGCCAGCACTGTGTTAAAGGCAGCATGGTTTGTTGCCACTTGATTTTCCCACATTCATTAGATTAGAACATACTACCAACAGGCTCGAACACCATACTTTTTATATAGCTTGGACAAGGCCCTCAGAAAGTAAACTGCAAACTAAAAATCTTGTGCTTGTAACCTTTACTACTAGGATCCAGAATGATACACTCACTGTTCTCTACCATAGGGTGGGGGGGTTGAGGTTTTTTTTTTTGTTTGTTTTGGTTTTTGCCTTTTTTTTTTTTTTTGGCATTTTTTAAGACTAAAACCAAAGGTCTCTACTTCCTCCTTCTCACTGGACAACTTCAGCTGCCTTTGGAAGTCAAGATAGCAATATCATTGCTCAAAGCTCAAAAATCTGAGGTGCAGTTCCCACAATCACCAATTGAAGACACAGAGGGAAAGAGTTCTAACCTCCATTGACAGTGAGCTTTCAGCCAGACTCCAGGACCACATCCAAACTTTATTTCTAACACAGTGTGGCTGGGCTTCATGGCCAAGACCAAGACAGTCTTGTAACACAGGCCTACAGACAGTGTTCCAACACAGCACGGCATGCTCCCCAGCAGCCAAACAGTGATAGAAACAAGTTTAAATCAGTCCCTAACTCTGTGAAAGGCCAACTGTTAATGCAGCTCAAAAATCCTTTCATCTGGGGGACCTGCAAGTTTTAGCCACAACTGTCACCATCTGGGTCCTCCAATTATGAGGAGGGTCCTCCAGCAAGAAAAGCGTGATATTTCATGTTTTTACAGCTACCAACCAGACCAACTCTCTAACCTACAGAAACAGTGATATGCAAAAACCAATCACCAATCAGCTTTGTTTGCAGTTTTACTTTAAAAGCACCATCCTCTTCCTATTAAATTCCACAGGAAAGCTCTCATGGACTTCAATGGGTACAGCCGCAAGTCTTAAAGGCCATCTCATTAAATATCAGCGTTACGTTGACTGGGATATTAGTAGTAAAAGCATAAACAGATTATGACTGAGCTATTTTAATTCAGCAAAGCTACACCCATGTGTCTTCAGTCTGATGAAAGGATCCGTAGCACTGTATAGCAAACACATATGGGAATCCCCCCCCCCCCCCCAGTTAGATGAAACAACATTTAGAGATTTATAAGAAACAAGCTTAAACTCTTTTTAAACACAACATTCCAAGTCTAAAAGCTTGCATTTTAAGATTAGATTTTCCCCCCAAAAATTAATCTATCAAGTGGTCAGTACTTCACAAACAGTTGTGGTTGACGGGTCTATCAAGGTTGTAATTAAGGCCACGGGGTACACTGTATCTTAGTAGCTTATGCTGCCTTCAACAGCATCCACTTATCTCACAATGAACTCACCTACTAAATTCTCTGTTAATAATCTGACGTTCTGTCAACCTCACAAAAGCACTTCAGATTTTCAGCTGACACTCCAGCCTTAAGGTATTATGGGTAATGATCTTAGAAGGCACATGAGCTGTATTACTCAATTTGATGAGTTAATGAGAGGGTTCCAAACTTACCCCAGAATTTCTTTATTTCAGTGTCGGAGTGGGACAGGATAAATTGAAAAATTAGATTTAAAATTAAACTAGTATGTTAACTCATGGCATGTTGACATCTTTTGCTTCAGTTTTAACAACCACCACATATACCCATGCATAAGCTGATCTGTGGATAAGCTGAACCCCTGGTTCTGAGCCCCCAAAGTAGAAAAAAATGGGTGACCCGGCTATAAACGAAGGTCTACCTGCGGCCTCAGGCCCCTAGCTCCCCCACCCTGCACAGCTAGCTCCCCTTGGAGTTCCCAACACCTTCCCCTAACCCCCAGGCCCTGCGGCCGCTTCCCCTGCAGTCCCTGAGAACGCCCCAACACCTGGGCTGCACTGCCGCTTCCTCTGCTGTCCCTGACCCCCCCAATCCCCCACCCCTGCAGCTGCTTCCTCTGCTGCCCCTGACCCACCCCCAAACCCCTCAGCCCTGCTGCCACTGACCCCCCCAACACCTGCACCCCCATACCTGGCTACTCCAAATGCTGGGGTCCTCCTCCTCCTCCTTACTCTAACCCCGGCCAGGGCTGACCCCCCCCCCAACATGGCTGCTCTGGCCACAGACTGGGGCTCCAGCCTGGAGCATGCTCGGCACATACTCAGGGCTGGAGCTGCTGTCTGCTGTACTGACCTGTGTATAAGCCAAGTGCCTGCTTTAAAGGCAATTTTCAGGCACAAAAAACTCAGCTTATACACAAGTATATATAATATGTTTAAGGTTAGCAAATCAAGCTCCAATACTGGGTATCAGATGTCTGGAGTAATGAAGGTACATGTAAACTGTTAAAGAAATTCTGTGCACTTAACCAAAAAAAAAAAAACCAGTAAAATTACAATATAGCAAATGGAGATAAATGAAATCAACTTCCAAACATAAAGGAAATAGCGACCTTAAATACGCATCATACAACCCTCATCTGTTAACTCAGACTAGTCTGCTCTAAGACATCACTAACTGCAGTCTAGTTCCCATCCCTCAAGAAGCACATGATAAATTTCCTGGCAACTCTCTCCTCCAATTGACTGCAGAAGAGAATATACCGCAGTTAGGTTTCATATATGTATACAATTTTGCAAATTCTGAATGTTTAGTTTTATTCTGCAGTGCACTAATAGGAGATGTCTGGAGAGCTAGGTTTCTCTGTGATAATTAAAAAACAAAACAAAACAAAGGAAGATTTAAAAAAAGAATAAAAAGTTTCAAACTAATGCCAAATTGCAGCCTCAAGCAAATTTTTAACAGGAAATGGGGATTCCCAGTGGAAATGACAGACCTCCAGTTAGCAGGCACCACTATGACAGTAACATTCTTATCCATATCAGCATACCAGTTTTAAACAGCTCTAGGCCATTTTGCAAGCATGGGGGGGGGGGGGGGTCAGGATGTCAGCAGTCTGTTTCCTTAACAGCAATCACAGACAAGTTATTCAAATAGCTGCATAGTCAATTTATCCAGTCTTCGCTATAATTCATCCACCTGTAGCAAGCAGCAATCCTGGGATATATTTTTAAAAACAACAGGCTTCCCCCTAACTCCCCCCAAGTCAAAAAGCAGCATGGATCGAAGTGACTTTTAGGTTCTATTTTTGTCAGTCCTGGTTAGTTTCTCACAATTCCTAAGGAACCTTTTCAACACAGATATACGGACCGATCTTGAACACACAGCACTTGTCATTGTTCCTCCATGGACACGTACACATTTCTCCATTTAATTTATTCCTGAGACATTATTATTTAATTTGTATTATGGCAGCACCTACCATTTTAACCAGTATCAGGGAACTGTATATATACACATAAGAAATAGACCCTTCCCTGAAGAACTTGCACTCAAAAAAGATAAAAGAAAAAACAGCAAAAAAAGTACTGTAGTATTTTTCTTTTCAGCTGGAAATCTGTGGCAGAAGCTGGAACTATATGCAGATTTGACTGTAGTCCCAGTGTAGTAACGTAATCTACTAGACCCTTCTTCCTCTGAGTAAAAGCTGAATGTTAGTTACTGTCACCTTCACATAAATTAAAACATGAGAGAAGACTGCCCAGAAATAACCAAAGCTAAACAAAAACCTAGAGCTGTTAAAGTTAGAACAGCGTAAAATGTTTAAAGTGAAACATTTCTTACCAATTCTGGAAAAAAAGTACAATAAGAACACATGGGCCAGCTAAACTTTAATAACCCAACCATTATGAAAAGATTAAAATAATTCTGAAGTTGTTTCAAATAGTCTCAGAAAAAGGAGTGTGTGGAACAAGCAGCATGCTGGGAAATTAAACCACATGGGGTTTGCCCTCAAGATTTCGGAGAGACCAGTTAAAAAAAATCTCAGAAACTCTGCATTTTGGATGATGATGCTTTATGAACTCCTACTCCTCGATGGTGACAAACACCTGGATCCCATTCTATTGTGGATTTCATGACTCACACAATGATGGAATTTACAGGATACCAAATGAGCAACAGTTTCAGTACAAACATTTCCAAGGAAACTCAATTGATAAGTGAGGTTCTAGTCAGACAGTGGATGAAAATACTAAAAAGAAATGCAGTGAGCTACAAGCAGCTCAACTATCTAGCCAAAGCTTGTAGGCTGATGACTGCTGATAAATAAAATCCTTTTGTGCCTCATGTAGCATTTAAAAGGAGGACAAATTGACTGAAGCAGTGGTATGTCTCCCTCAAGAAGCTGCAGGGCAGGACTACCACTCAAGCGTCAAAGAAAAAGGGCTTGTCTACCCTTGAAATATTACAGAAAAATTGTGCTTGACTAGCAGTATATTGGATACAACTCAGGTCACGCTACATTCAGTGAAGACTAGGCTTTTTTAATGGGACTACAGCCCTCAGTTCCAGACAAGACTGTTCCTTCTATCAGTTTAGCTTCTCTTCTTTTAATTGACTCAGTAGGAAGCCTGATCAAAATTCTTGGATCCTTTCATTCTGTGTCTCAGCTGACATCGCCTGTGGATACAAAGTCTGTACAACAGCCAGAGAAATTGGCTTAGGAAAATAGTAACAAAGGAGTGACTATGGATGTCATCTTTTGTGAGACTTCTACCACTTCTCTTTCAGAATTTAGGGTGTGCAACATTAATAGACCTCTGTTAAATGTGTTTTAATGTTTCCTACACAGGATAGAGGCCAAGGGTGTCCTTTGTTTAGCAGCCTGCCCTCTGGGCAGATCCAACATCAGGCATGTTTGCAAAACTTCCAACAGATGCGGTGTCGTTCCAATGCCGAGGCTGGCTTTAAAGCTGTCTTCATCGAGCAAAGGACACAACGGGGCTTACTTCAACCGTCTTTTGTGTTGTCATTCCAAACTGTGCCACTCCTGTGGTTTAAAGCCAATTGCAGTTAACCCAGCAAGAAGAGCATGTTTTTAAAAAAATCCTGCTATGCATTTGGTTCTTGATATTCAGAAAGCAAAACTAAGCATGTTCTTGAGCTCTCTCAGTAAAAGGGAGTTGGAAAGCCTGCGGTGGGTGAAAGTGAAGAGAAGCTTGCAACTAAGTGAGAATTAACCCTTGCCTGAGGAGAGAGGTCATGCAGTGACTCTTCCTCTGCCCTCTTGATTAGGCTTTTCTTAGTCCTGCCAAGAAACTTTGAGAAAAATACCTAGCTCTTACCGAATGCTTCCCCTGCGGAGACGGGAACACTGGGGCACAGGGATGAAGCCAGGGTGGTGCCTGCGGGAAAAAAAAAAACTTGAGGCACCCAAGGACTGGGACCATGAGCTCTTCAGCTGGGGAGCACAGGTCAGGTGGTGAATTCTAACCAAGGACTGGATGACTGTGGAAGTGAAGAAGCTATAGACTGTTAATAGCTTTGTGCTTTCCAGCAGCCAGCTGCTGTTCCTCAGAGTCTAGGCCAGGCACCACTATGTTAATGACACCCCCGGCTCCCCCCCACCCCCATTCTGGACCAAAAGGGCGATGGCAGCGTCTGATATTAGCCAACTATGCACCGCTTCATATGAACCGGTATCTGGAGAATGGCTTTTCTGAGGAGACAGGCAAATCAAAATGCAAATATGACAACTTTACTCTGCACTGGCCCAGGGACTGGACAGGTGACCTGCGATCGCGCGTCACCTGCAGACTCTCAGTACCTCCCTACACCCAATGGCAGGATTTAGGGCCACATCACAGCATGCAACCCTTATCACTAGTGTCAAGCAATGTCTACGGTGGCTGTTCAAGAAGCCCTAGTGCCTACCACCCAAGTGGCTGGATCACCCTCACAGGAATGGTAGAAGAGCAGGGTAAGATGACAACATTTGGAAAGAGGAAATGGAACCTCCACCCCAATGACCCAGTTATTTTAGGATGGAGAGAAGAATGCCTCCTATCAACACTAATTAAGACTTCCTTCCATACTACCAGCAAGCAGAATGGCTATTTCTTTATGCGGCTTGTTCCTTTTGCTTCCCTTCTGTAAAGGAAATCAGAGGAGAAACACAACATCTGTCCAACTCCTCAACACCCCAGGGAAACACCTTTGGTATTTAACTCCTTTTAGTCCTGCTAGGCTACAAATAGCTAAAACACTTTTTTCTTACTGGTATCCAAGGTGAAGCTCCAGACCCTTCAAGCAAAGGGACACAGTGGCAGAAGACAATGTAAACAGAACTTATGCCCCAGTCTACCAAAAAAAGCTGATTTGAAACACTGTGCAAACCACAGAATCACAGACGTTTAGGTTTGGAGGAGCCCTTAGGAGATCACCTAGTCCAGTGGTTTTCAAACTTAGGGTTGGGATCCAGAACTGGCTTGCAGATCCTCAGGCACTGGGTCGTGGCATCCCCCCTGCTGTCTCGGCAAAAGACTAGAACACATTGCTTGAAGATGTAAGTGTTGGGTCACAGGCATAAGTGATTTTTTTGTTTGTTTGTTTGTTTAACTGGGTACTGAGAAAAAAAGTTTGAAAACCACTGACCTAGTCCAACCTTCAGCTCAAAGCAGGACCAACGCTAAATCAAACCATTCCAGCCAAGGCTCTCTCAAGTCTCCAGCTGTGGAAACATGCTGGTCAGCAGCCCACCTTTTCACACAGAGCTCAGAGTGGCAGCCCTTCACTGAGGTGCCACAACATACCCTGAGACAATAACCACAATATGTACAAAGGGAAAATGCTGTTAAAACCACAGCTGACTCAACCAAGTATGGTCCCATAGAGACAAACACAGGAAAGCCACTAGTGGCACCAAAAAGCCAAGGTAATAAAAGAAAATTTATTCTTATCATGACTTGTTTAAAGATAGAAAGGTGCCGGCTCCTGCTCCCGCCCACAATACCTCCCAGCTAACACAAGGAAGAAAAGAATTGTCTCAGACTTTCATCCAGTGTGTTCAGCCAAGGACATCACTCCAGACCAGAGTCACACACAGGGAGACAAGCAGAAACAAGCAAAAGGGGGGAAAAAACAAAACAAAACCAAACCCTAAAAAATTTACCATCAGCACCCACAGACCTTAAAAGAAAACTATCAGGATCAAGTTGGTCATTCTACTACATATGAAAATGCTTATTTTAGGGCAATTTAATACTGAACAACCTAGCAAACCAAGTCCCAAATTAAACCTGCAGCAGCAACAATTAACTCTCAGAATTTCCTACTTGGCAATGAAGAGAGGAAGCTGGATCAGTGACCAGCTCCTGGAAACCCCAACAAAACAACCGAATTTAACTTTTTTTTTTTTTTTTTTTAAAGAATGCTGCTGTGTACTCCGAACATCTACACTCCCTGATCTTCCCCCTTCTTGGGAGCCTGGTGGCCAAAAAAACACTTTCACAAAGTGAAATTGTTCTTTGCCCTTGCAGCAGTTGGGGATTTCCTCATCAGCAGTCTCCTGGCAGCTAAACAAAGGAGGACTTTGGGACTGTCACTTGCTGGTCACTCTAGAAAATGCACAATCTTCCAGGCCTCTGTTTTAACCCTCTTGTGGACTTTGCAGCAGACTCACTCCGTTCCCAAGTGAATAAAAATAACTTGTTAAGCAGAGACTGGTTTCCTTTAGTCAGAAGTACAAAGAGTAAGCCATTGTTCTACACATTAATTTCAGTGCCCAGCAACACTTGCAGAGAAAATTTCTACTCTTCTGGCTTGAAGTTTAAGACTCACATTGATCATTTGCCTCTAGTCAAAAATTACCTTCTAGCAACTGTGCCTCTCTTTACTTCCTATGAAAATCCTACCTACTCATTCATATCAGAATTCAGCCACACTCTCTGAAAACTGTTCCCTTTCCATAGTACTGAACTCCTAACCACCACTCATGCCTCTGTGCCTTTAGGCATACAGGTAAGTTTCACACCATTCCAAGTTCACTTCATAATTGAATGGTGCCTAACTAAATAAATGATGCCATCCATTTCTCAAAATGTGCAGAAAGTTTGTCTTTTCACATCTTTACATTCTCCAGTCTCTTATCCTAAACTGCTTAGAAGCTAAGTGCAAACAAGAGAAGCTCTATTTCGCATCAGGCATTCTAGTCAAATCTTGGACAACATGAGGTTACTTGGGTGTCAGATTCACCCTTCTGAAAACAGTTGTAAAAGGCTGCCATGATAGGGTCTTACCTACTTGTGATTTGGAAACTGCTTTCTCTGCATGTTGACAAGCTCCAAAGGAGTAGCTGTGTTAGTCTAGTTCAGCAAAAACAAAGAGGCCTGTGGCATTTTAAAAAACTAACGAGTTTATCTATGGCATGAGTGGGAGGGAGAATCTCACTGCATCAGACGCTTTGTGACAACTTAGTTCCTCATCTTCAATGCCTCTGATGAAGTGGGACTTTTCTCCCCTGAAAAAAGATGCAATAAATAAATTTATTCATCTTTAAGTGCCACAGGACTCATTGTCTGTTTTGCCTTCTCTGCAGTTCAGGTCTTTGACAGATCAGTGGATTAAAATTTTATTTCCCCCTCTCCACACAAGGGGAGAAAAGTCAGCTACGAACAACATTCAAGTGCACAAAGGCTAACAGCTGCAGAGTAAGAGGAAATTCAAGCGTCTAAGTGGGATCTGCCCCTGACTTTGCTTCCTCAACCTGTGAAACTCACTGACCTCTATGATGCCATTCCCATATAAGCCATGCTCCTCAAGGCAGTGGAAAAAAAGAGGAAAAGCTGAAGGGGCATTAAACAAACAAAATGCAGGCTAGCTATCTGAAAAGGAAAAACAACACTGTCAGAGTATTAATTGAAAAAATGTAAAAGAACAGATACTGATATTTAAAGTACCACTATTTAAAGACAGTGTGGAAATAGAATTTGGACCACTCTAAGACATTTTCCCATGCAAAATTCAGTCTTTCGGATCTCTCTCTCTCTTTTGTGCTAGAAAGCAGAAGTCAGAATGAGTGACTTAACAGAATGGGTTTAAAGCCATCAGAAAGCACTTGACAACCTTACATTCTATCTATGTCAACACATCTGTTGCATCTTTATAGTGAAACAGTGCTGCTTCCCATGTTATGATGACAGAATTCCAACTGGAGGAAGCAGATGCTGGTAATCTCAGGGGATGCCCTTATTGCAGCATCAGATTTTAGCATATTAGCTGTGAAAGCCACAAAAATCCCAGAGGTTCTAGCGATACTGGGGGGCAGAGGAAGGAACAACAAACATCACGACAGCCTGTAGCCATGATGAAATTGGCTAGGTTCACTGGCTGATGCATGCTGAAAACAAATTTGTCATCAATGATAATTACAAAATCAAGTGATGAAAAATAAAAGTTAATAAGTTTATGGAGCACTGTACCTTTACATGGTATTTTCAGTCACAAAACATGGTCTCTGCCCTGCTGATACAGGCCCATGCAGGCAAACAGTACAAAACTTGGGGAACTATGGCCAATGAGATCTTCATATGAGCATTTCAAGCAAGGAGTAGATTTAATGAACTATTTGAAGAAGCATGGTGGATAGAAAACATACAAGAATAGCTCAGAGCAAAGGAGGGCATATTAAATGTGCAACTATTTTTGTTAGTCTGTCAGAAAATTTCATTGTTTATTCAAAGCCACGACTGATGCCAAACTGTGAGAAGAAAACTTTCAGGCCTGTCTCTACCAGAGGCAGATACAATGACAGAACTATCAGGTTTGGGTAAAAACTAAATCACTAAGAGCTCAAGTACCCCACTGAAATGAAAGCTATAAAAAAGCACAAAGAAGTGAAAACTGAAGCTACTGAACTCAGCTGATACCATGCCAAAACAAAACCGTGAAGGCTCATTCACCTATGACCTCAAGACTTCTGCTCCCAAGGCCAGGACGACAGTGGAAGTGGACAGAGGAAAGGTCTCGTCTACACAGGAAGTCAGTGCAGGGTAAGTCAGGGTTTGAACTGAAAATTGCACTAGCTACTCCACATTAATGCCCCCGCACAGACACTTTTACTGATCATTAAAATGCCATCATGGTGGCTTAGTATAATTTGAAGTGTGGAGGTAAAGCACATAAAGGCACTTTCAGAGTGCGTTAAGAGTCTTCACTGTGAGAGTTAGTGTGGAATAGCTAAAGCACCTAGAAATTCACACCCTAGCTTATTCCACATTCACTCCTCTGTAGACTGCCCCCTAATCCTTCCTTGTCTTGATTTGGCCAGCAACAAACGGCTCCAATAGCCACTAGCTATTTTAAGCCCAAGGTGTTTTAAACCTGCTCTGACCAGCAGTCGACAACACAGGATTTAAAAAACTCGCAGCCACCTAAGTCATGATCTACACTAGTTTCCCCACTACAGCTACCACTGATGGAGCTGGACTGGTAGAAACAAAAGGTGGAAAATCTAGAGCAAAAAAGCCTCAGTTAAACACCTTGGTGCATAGCTCGCAGTGTGCTGCTATTTAGGCATGTTACTAGCACCAAGAATGTGCCTTGGGTGTCTTGGGAAATGTGCCAGGAGTACAGGGCAAGGCAGAGAATCTCAGAATGAACCCAGCTGCCCCTGGGGACTGCTCACCTCTTTCCTGCTTCTTCTGCTAGGGAGATGGCTAATAAGGGAAGGTAAGGGAAGAAAGAACAACAAATGCTTCAGCATCTGAGGCCATCAGCATTTCCTAATAAAAAGGGAATAGCAATTGATGTTTTTTCCATAAAACAATCAAGGAGTTATAATCACAGATAACTCCTGGAGATTTTAAAACAATAATACTTTCAAAGTAGAGAGGCAAGTGCAACAAGTATGGTCACATTAGGCAAGCTCAGGATTGTGAAATTTAAGCACCGTGGCAGTAAAGACAAAAGTTACCGCAAGAGACAGGAAAGGTCCCTTACCCCTGAACTTTCTGAGGCTTGGTGGTGAGAGGTGTGCAGGGTAGGGCTGAGAGGACAGATGACAAAGTCAATTTCTACATGCAACACACCCCTAAGTGGTCCTGCCAATTCTGCACTCCCAGAAGAGCAATATTTAATATTCTCCAGTAGATTGTATTGAGAAGTTTATTTCTCTCAGTGTCAAAAGAGAGATCAGATTACTACTGGTACTGAGGAAGGTCCAAGCAGCCCCAATCACTGCACCAAGACATGCCCATCAAGCCAGTGGCCACTACAGAAGGGACCTGGGCCTTCAGGCACAGCAAACACTACACACTCAGTGTGTGTAAAATGGGTGGGGGGGGGCGGCAGGAGTGGAGAAAGAGAGAGAGAATTTGCTGTATTACAAACCCCAAAAACGAGTCTGAAGGAGAAATTGTGGTTTACTAGACGTGGCACAGAACTGGGAAGATCTTATTCCCAACTCTGCTGCTGACTCCTGGGATACCTCTACACGATGATAGGACACAAGAGTCTTAGAGCCCAGGCCAGGTGACTCAAGCTTGTGGGGTTCACACTGCAGGACTACAAAACTGAAAGGCAGATATTCAGACTCAAGCTAGAGCCTGGACTCTGACACCCTGCCCCTCACCAGCATCAGAGCCAGGACTCCAGCCCAAGCCCAAACATCTACACTTCAATGTAAAGGCCCTGATTAAAGTTAGCTGTCCCAGGCAAGCTGAGGCCAAACCACAGATCTTTTGTCACATTGTAGAAATATTCAGTGTGCTCTCTGGCAAGTCCCTCCAGAGCTAAGGAAAACAGCCACGAGTCCTGACTCCCAGTCTCAGTTTTAAACACTAGGATAATGAATCTCAGTAACTAGACAGTCTTCAAAGCATCCCACTTCTTTGCTACAGCTTTCAGAGCAGTCCACCACTATGAACAGAACCAAGACGGCCACCTCATTACCTCATCCACCTTCTTCTTAAGCACTGACAAACACTGCTGATCCTGACCCCCACCATTTGAAAAAACACACCTCTTTTCCATTACTGTTGTCTCAGAGCTTGTTAAGCCCAAGAACCAGTTACTATATTACCTCAAAACCAGGAGGTGCTCAGGAGTTACCAATTACACTGGAAACTCCCTGAGGGTGTGCCTACACTGCAAGTGGGGGTGTGATTGCATGCAGCTAGCTAATTTGGCTAGCATGGCTAAAAAGAGCAATGAAACCATCACAGGCTGCAGCAGGAGCTAGAAACACGACCAGGTGGCCCGTATAGCTCACACTACATTTAGCACAGGTATGTCTACCCAAGCTGCCATCGCTCCTTCAGCTGCGGCCTAGATGGACCCGAAGAGATAAGTGCACATCACCTGACAGGCCACCGCTGTGGGCAGCTCGCCGTATGATCAACACAAGCACAGGACACCATGTAACAGCATGAACGGGCATAGAGCAATGAGCAGTGGATACTTTCCAAACAGTTTGAGTTTCTAAGCAATCTGAATGCAACATCACAATGCTGTGTGTGCTTGACCGCAGTCAGGATTAAAAACAATAATCTGTTTCTCAGCCAATGATGCCAGTTTTAGGTCATGCTATATTTGTTGTTCCCCAGACCAACTCCATGCCTTTTCTGACACTGACACACACACACACACACACACACACACACACACACACACACACACACACAAAGCACGGACTACTTTTGCAAGCTCTTCACAGCATGGATCATGTCTTCCTACTTGTGTACAAAGTACTCAATATGCTTTTGGTCACTAAAATTTGGAAGTTTGATTTAAACTGAAAAAGCACAAGAAAAAGTGGCCCAACATATCCCTCCCAACAGGCACCATGCAGTACAGTGAGAGCACAGAGCATGGACAAGAAGCAGATTTCAGGTTCCGGGCCCAGGGCAGACAGTGTTAAGCTTTCTTCTGTTTACATCAGTAACCACTACTTCTTGAGGAATTTCACTGCTAAAGAAACTATACTGGCACATAACCAACCGAACTAAGAAAATGAAAACATTATTCTCGGTCAACGACAGCCTTCTTTACCCAAGAGGAAGAACTTCTGTTTTGGGGCTTCTGGGACACACAGGAGAAGAGTCAATGTCTCAAAGATTTTTTTTTTTTTTTTTTTTTAAAACCATGTTGGATGCCAGAATATGACAGGAGCCTTGTTTTGAAGGCCGTTAAGATAAGGATAATAGGCAAGAGAAATCAGATCAGCAAACTTTAAAAGAATTGCAGACTGCTCAGTCGTTTAGCAGTGCGTTGTAAACCTAGCATGCAGCCATTGAACTGTGCAGTACACTTTCTAGGAAACCAGCCCTCTGAGAAAGGAATAATGAGAAATTCACTCCACCCACCCCACCATGTGCATTCCTCCTATTACTACTGTTACTTAATACAAGCCAATGTACCTTTTGCCCCTTCTGCCAATCATGAGAACAGGGGTCTCAAACACACAGCCCGAAGGCCGCAGTGGCCCCCTAAAGCTATTTCTTACAACCCACAATGACATGATTGTTACTGATATTTGCCACATCAGTGTATGAAAAGGTTTCAGTGGTGCAGCCCTAGAGGTAATGTACTAGTCCTCATGCAGCCCTCTACTAGTCCTCATGGTGATTTGAGTTTAAGACCCCCTGCACTAGAAGCTGAGCAAAATTTGAAGAAAAAAAAATACAATTTACTTATGGCTTTGCCTCCCTCCCACACATACTTTTTTTTAATTCTTACTGTTTCTCTAGAGTTTATTTAGAGCAATTGTAAATAAGAGTCTTCACTACTTAAGGGCAAGACAGAATTAATGTTGACAATAAAAAAAAAGCATATGAAAACCCTGTCCCAATCACTTTGCCCCCACCTCAAACCCCCACACAGAGAAAGTGCATGGGAAGTGACATTTGATAGCTGGTGTAGTGAGCCTAGAAAGTCAAAAACACTTGGGCTTGAGGATACTCAGCCATGCTCAGTGATTGTTGGTGAAAGTGACAAGTTGATAACTCTTCTATGTTAAGACTGGAGAGGGCAGCTTCTTGCTGTTTTGAGTCATAGACTGACTTTTTTTTTTCCTAAGGGGGGGGGGGGGGTCTATTTGTTGTACAGGCTGACCTTCCAGTGTGGCTTTATGGAATTATATGAATCATGGTTTGGTTCTTTCAATAAAATTTAATTGTGATGAAAACTCAAAATATGTAAAATTAGACCACAACTGATAAATGTAATCACCAGAAAATGTCAAGTCTTTACTCAGAGCAAAGGATATTTTGGAACTTGGTAATTGTGTCCGACGTTGTCCACCCTGATGTTTTTCAAAAGCCAATACCAAATCAATATTTTAAGAAAACCAACAAAACATATTCTGAAACTCCTATGTCAGAATCAACGCACAGCCTCATGAAAAATCATAGATGCACCAACTCCCAATACCTTAAGCCTGATTATTTTGGACACACATCTTGGACACAAAAGTGAAAGCACATACTAATCAACACATTTCCTGCATGATGACACACCATTTAACTAAGAGAGCTAGTCTGAAACACACCTTACTAACCTAATAACGACAACACCCACAAGAGGAAGTAGGAGAGGCAGAAGATAAATGAATTAATTTCATCGTACAGTTCAGAAGCAAGGATGACCTGTACATGCACAGCAGATGAGGAACACCACTGTAACAGGAAACTACGGAGCCCTCCCTAAGCTCCAAAATAAGTAAAAAAAATGGAAGATGGCAGTGTGGGTCTGCTGACTGACACACAACTTTATAGTTGCACATCTGAGAAGATCATCGCACAGAGCTCTGCTAGCAACCGAAGAAGAAATGCCCTACGGCTACTTGACAGGAAGGCTCTGAAGCTGATGCAAAAGCAGCAAGTCTCCACTAATTTTTAAAGACTCAAATAAAATGGTCTAAATAAAGCTGTTGCTACCAATTAGTGATTATTTGGCCTGCCCTGTAATAAGAGCAACTTACCCTTGTAATACACAGAATAAATGGCTGCCTGCTTTCAACACCCCTGTGCCCTTTACAGTTAACAGGACACTGGGAAATTGATTTCTCCCCTTTCATCATCAAGAGGTCATCGCTGTCACACAACTGTGATGAATAGGACCAATTACCCCTTTTTTTGTCAATACCAATGGTCTCTGAACCTAACATTTAGACTTAAACAAACATGCTCTATTTCCTGTTTAACAAATTCTCCAAGGATCATGACTATTACTTTCAGAGCATCTGATGAAGTGGGTTGAAGCCCACAAAAGCTTACACTCGAAGAAATCTGTCTATAAAATGCCACTGGACTCCTGCTGCTTTGACTATTGCTTTGCATGTTTTGGCTTTTCTCAATGCAGTCTGCGATACTAAGTAGTAACACTGCCTCTTTGGGGGACTTAAATACACTTCATGTTCCACTTACAGGTAGAGGGAAGCAGTCTGAGGAAGTTACAGCAAGATTATTTGAGAATACACAGTCAGCAGTTTGTCAATAGAATCAAAAAAACAACTATATGGAAGGGTACCAAAATTTCATCCCATGTAGACACAGAGATTAGCTTGATTATTAGATCTTTGACAGAAGGTTAATTAGCAGAAACAGGACACTACTATGGACAGTCTGAAAATACTGTACCGCGTGCCCTTTATAACACGACTCTACAAACTTTTAAAGAAGTCAGCCTAATTTTCTTGAAGCAAGCTTGTCAATCTAAAAGAATTCACATGGACAAAGGCTGCAAGATGAAACTTGCATCCTATTTCTTTTTCAGCAGCCAACAATTATGTAGGTGTTCCCTTTGTGATGCAGGGCATAAATGGACTAAATTATTCCCATACACTTTTCTTCCTGCAATATTAATATTAATAGACACTTAGGGACAAAAGGGTTCTATAAAACAACAGGACAGAGGACAATTCAGTCAAAAGGTTGATGTGGACAGTCTCAGCTTTGTTTACAAAATCCATGACTAAAAGCTCTGAAACAATTTAAACAACAGACCAGCTGCAGAAACTCATGTGAATCCTCTTATTCCCGCCTCCAGGACTTTGTCTACATGGGCCTGTATTTCTATAATAAAACATTTTAACTTTCAGGGCTGCACAGCTAAGAAGGAAGTGGTGGGTCACTTTTTGTTGAGCATCAGATGTTCCCCATGCATCTGTTCCATTAGAGCATAAATACCCAAAAAAGGGCTAACGTTGCAAAAGCCAAGCAAGCACCCTGAAAAGATTAAGGTCCATCTAACAGTCTAATTGTCAGAGAACTCACCAAGCTTCAAGTTGGGCAGGTTCCAACTAAACTGTCTCCTCCTCAGGAGATGCTGAATGGGAGAGTTAAACAAAAGCAATACACGATGGTATTACATTCATGCTGCACCCTTTCAACTACACCTGAACATCAACGGGCCAAGAAGCAGATTTTTACATCTCGACATATCACTGTAAGAATGAAGCAGTATTTTATTTGCTGTTCTTAAATACAGTTCTCTGCTGTATTTCATCTGGGTGTTTCTGCTGAATTTCTTTGCACTGACTCCCATAGGCCCTCAACATAGTAAGAGATGACTCCTTTTGGTTTAAGTTATGGACATTTTTATTATGATAAAAATAAAATAAATTATGCTTTGTGTTTTTACCAGGCAAGAACAACTTCTATTACTAAATTCAGGGTTAAAGAACCATACAATACAAATTATCTGAGAACAAATGCTACGAAACAAAAGTAACCAAAAGTGAGTGCACTTCTCCTTTGCTTCCATCTTGAATCATGCAAGCCCAGTAACTTGGTTTACACTGCACCTGATGATGTATATCTGAGTGTCAGAGAAATATAGGCTGTTAAAGTCAAATTGAATGACAGGTATGAATGCCTCAAACTCAGGGTCTGATTCTCTACTTGCTCACCTGGTGCAACACTTACTAGCACAAGCTGTCCCACAGAAGGCAATTGGATTACTCCTGGTAACAGCATGCACGTGCACGCTCGCAGACCTGAGAGTCAGGTGGAAATGCATCCTCAGTGGAGGCTGAAATAAAGTATAAACTGATCTGATCAATGGTCAAGTGTATCCACAGTTGGGGGATTTGCCTCCACTGTTGCACTGCAAGACTGGGATAACACAGGGGTGGCTGACAATACAGCTTCTTTGAACCTTGCTTCCTTCCTGCCACTTTGGAAAACAGACCCAGGCTTGTTGACCTCGGCCCATTGCAAGACTTCTACTAACCAAAGCTTTTAGTGAGGGAAGGGCACAGTCTGGACTGCTGTTTATGGGCCAGAAACGGTTTCATTTGGGTTGATTTCAGCTCTGCTTGGTTAGTCTTTTGGACATTAAGATGCTAGTTTTAATTTATGTTAAACTCACCACAAAGGCACTTAAGAGGCCAAGACAGGCTTCTTCAAAGTGACATTCACTGTAAAACTATAAATCAAACTCCATCTCACAGGCCACGGCTATGTCTATGCTACTGACAAGCCAGTGGCACAGCTGCACTGCTGTGGTTGCTCTATGCTGACAGAAGAGCTCTTCCCTGCCGGCATAATTAAACCACTCCAGAGTGAGCAGCAGCAGCAGCTGAGTGGGCAAGAGATTGTCGCCCACTGACATAGCACTGTCCACATTGGCACTTTTGTCAGTGAAGCTTATGTTGGTCATGGGTGTGTTTTTTCACACATTCCGCCCCCCCCCCCCACCAACAAAACTTTTGCCAAGGAAAATGCTAGTGTATACAAAGCCCAAGAAAACATATGCACGCCAAGTTATCCCACCATATACCACCAGCACAGAGGACGAATAGCCTACCCCACATGTTAACTTTAAAAAGCCTAATGAAGATTAATGTCGTCTTGAAGATGATTAGACTCACACAAAACCACAGGAAACTAACTCTATATAGAGCTCAAAGCTAGAGATGAAAGGTTTTTCACATGCATCAATGAATTTACCTACAAACGTTCTAGATACCATTGTACAAAACAAAACAAAAACAATACTAGTGATGATTACTCAGAAACTGAAGCAAAATCCGTTCTAAGAGTTGTTAAAATGCCATCTGAGAACTGGAGCCACTGGAAAGGCAGGCAACGCAGAACAGACGTAGCACTGAAATTTACCGTTACAAGCTCAAAAAACTTGGCACATACACCTGGAGCTATCTTTTCAAAGTTCCAATTTCTGCACTTGTTTTCATTCTCTAATCTCTATTTCAAGGACATTTTTCACCATTCTGGTTCCACACATACTGTGCTTTGTACCAACCCCAGAAGTAGGATGGGTTTTCTTCTCTTCCCTAAAATAGCCATGGAATACTCTTCTTCAGACCAAAAGTGGGAAAGGTAAAACACAGCAAGGCAGATGGATGCACTTGCGCTTTGACTGATCAGGATTTTAAGCTTCCTTCACAGAAATTTTGCTCTGAAACTACACTGTTAATACTACAGCTACATATATAGATTTAAAATGTTCCTTTCTATCCAAGCCTATGATAGGCCCACTTACTGTCCGCCAGCCTTCATGAAGCTTCCAGGAGGAATCGACTGTTCCAAAGGGGCAGCAGTGTTAGTCTAGTAAAGCAAAAAAAAAAAAAAAAAAAAAAAGCAGCAAGGAGTCTTGTGGCACTTAAAGACTAACAGATTTATTTATCGCATGAGCTTTCATGGGAGAATATCCCACTTTGTCAGACGCTTTGAAAAGAGCTTCAAAATTGACTGGTACAGAACTAAACACCCACCTGGAATGACTCGTGGATTTAAGACAACTCACCCAACAATGTCAGTGATCAGAAATCTTACTAGGTTGAAAACTGCACTATATAAAGATAGTAATGCAGGGTGGTTTGAGTTACTGTTCCTCTGCAATTTCTTCTCTCGATATCTAATCTACCAGTGATATAATCTTTATACCTTATTTCCTGTAATTGTAACAACATTAATCATGGTGAATTCATTTTTATTACCTGGATCAGCAGTTCATTTAAGTTATCCAAGTAAAACCAGGAGCAGTTAAAAGAGAAACATGCATTTATCATGGCAAATCTGTTAAGGCTTAAGCAAGCTAGAAAACCTACTTATGCAGAATGAATTAAAAATGTAAGAGCACAATAGATGTAAGGTAATGCAGGAGCCAAGAGCCTTACTGCCATTCTTGGGATCAGGAGTGCCATTGCCCTGGGATAAGACCTGGGCCTGACCCGGATCCCTGGCTGGGAAAGGCAGGTGCCATTACGGGGAGCCTGGCCCAGATCCGGGGCTGGGCCACCCACGGCAGCTTCTGCCTCTGCCGGCCAAGAACCTGGGAGGGGCAGGAGCCAGGCCGAGCACTCAGGGCACTGGCACCAGGACTCGGGACATGTGCCCCATGTGCCAGGTGCCAGCAACACACCTGCTTGGGATCTCAAACAGGATTCGAACCTGTGTCAGAACTGCACAGAAAGAGCATGACAATCTGTGACCTCTGGGACAGCTATGATTAACAAAGCTTTATTTGCATGTACTTTGGTAAGGTTACCAAAGGAATTACGCACTAATAATGAAACCATTATCTTGTCATGCAACAGAGAATTGAAACATACTAGCAATAAGAAGCATAGCACCCTAAAAGTAGTTATTGGACCAAAAGCCTTCTGGGAAAAAATTTACACCTCTGGTCAGAAAACACAATAGATAAGTGAAGAGAAAAACTGTATGTAAATAGTTTCACTGTGTTTAAGGTTATTTGCATTCACAATAAATCATCACTGACTGATCAAGTTGCACAGACAGTCATGCCTGAAGTCTCAACTCTTTTGTGTTTGTATACGAGATGTATTCAATGCCTTGCTGAAGGCAGCTCCTCCTCAGGCAACCATCAGGAAAAACAAGCAGACCCAAAGTTTTTGAAAAATGCTTCTTGGAGAAACAGAAGTAAGGGACAATGCTTTTGGTTTTAGGAGATAAGGGAACATCCCTCCTATGGGACCAACTGGACTGTTGATCATGTCCAACAGCACCACTGACTCATTTCAACCAATACTGAAACTCTCCTCCAGATCTTCATTTCCTTTTATCTGACGGTTTTGAGTCTCCAGCTTCCCTGGGAGCGCTAGTCTACAGCATACAGCTGCCAATCCCTTCTAGATACAATGAACTGTGTGTATGTCACCCCAAACCTAGAACAATTTCACTGACCTCACTTTCATTTTAGCATTCAGTTGAAAACTTCCCCTGTTTGAATATACTGTCTCTATGGACTTGTTCCAGTCTGCTCCATTGCTCCGTCCCATTCTTATTTCCCTTCATTCTTTTAGCAAATCAATTCCTCTCCTTGGCCAGAGTCACCTTCATTTCTCCTCCTGTATCTGCCTCCGCTTCTCTGAAACTCAGTCAAGTGCCTTCTCAGAGGTCAAATGAAAACTTAGCCACTCTCTTGCTTTGTTTAACTGCAAGGTATTTTTGGCATGCCAAAACAGATGATGGAAAATAGAGCTGTATTTTATTAACTATCAACTACTGTACTTGGTAAGCCATAACTGCTAGAAATTCACCCTTCCAGAGGCAATTGTGTCTAAAAACCCAGGGCACCATGGTTAATACATAGTGCCAGTGAGAGGCTTGGATAATGTATAGGCTTGCTTTCAATTATTCATTTTTAAATGCCCTTTGTATAGTAGTTTGAGGCACTGGAGACCACTGTAAACCATTTTCATGGGTTTAAGGCAGCAGTAAGTAAAGATGAAACACTGCCAAGATAGATAAATTAGAGAAGTAAAATGCAAATTGAAAGTCTGCAATTTAGCAAAATTCCTGGAAAAAGCAATGTGGAGAAGTGGCACGGGTTTATTACACAGCCCTCAGATTGGTCAGAATGCCCTGTCCGTTACTTTAAGTTTAATATAAATTAATATTAGGACAAGCCTTAGAGGGCTCCTAATCATTACAGGGGCCCCTCTTTATATAGCCCTTCACAGTATCTTACACAATGAGGCATTAACCCACAGCACAAATAATAAACTATATTACATTTAATATCATGGTCAAGGAACCAGGCTCAGACATGCTTGGTGAATATGGTGCAGCACACTGCACATTCAGAAGACAGCTTTTTTTTTTTTGATGACAAAAATCACCTCTGCCCGCCAACAACTACAACCTCCCACAAAGCATTCAGTATCACTGCCTTTTGGGAAAACCTAGGCAACTATTCTGCTCCACCTCACCAAGGGCAGAGAAGTAGGGTACCCATATGTCCTGTTTTGGCAGGGACAGTCCCTTTTTAAGCCCTATCCTGGCGTTTCAGGTTTGTTGGTTTTTGTTTTTGTTTTTTTTTTAAAAGCAAAATTAGGCATTTGCAATGAGTCCTCCAACAATGCAGCATCTGTTGTTGTGAACTGGACAACATTTTTCCCAAAGGCACAACTATGACAAGAGCAAAATTAAACACTAACCTAAAAAGCCCTGTCAAACAGCATTCTGAATTGAAGTATTATACATGCGAACTTGCAGTAGTCACCAATACTTCAGGCATTCCTGTCCAAGCCAAATGATGCCACACTCCTTTTCATAGGTCAAACTGCTCACAGCTTCCCACAGAACTCACACGTCAATTGAACCAGAAAGCAAGCAACGACATGCATTTAATAACCTTGCAAACACTCCTCTGCAAGAACAGAGAAGGGGAAGTTTTCTGCACATCCCTTGCAACGTTCTGCCTAAACGACAGCTTATTTTTACTTGATAATTCCCTCTGCAAAACTGACTTCCTCATGCTGAGCCTGCTAGTAAAGCAGCAACTGACTACCAACCATATCCACTTTCTCCCCCCAAATCACTCCCAACAAAACCTGAGGAGCAGCCCACTTTAGCAGTGAGTAAATGATTCACTCCCTCTTCAGGCTAAGGCCCCACCATGTGCTACGCCAGCAGTGTCAAACTCACTTGCTCTGCAAAAAAAAAAAGCAAGGAATCTTGTGGCACTTAAATCTGTTAGTCTTTATTTATCGCATGAGCTTTCATGGGAGAAAACCTCACTTCACCAGACCAGATATGACTTAGATGTACTTCAAGTGGGCAGTACATATCATAAATTGAAATGCTATGGCACACTCTTGGCATCCTGGAGCGTGCTGTGTACGCGAAACTGCATTCCGCGATACCTCTCCTTAGAATCATAGAATCCTAGGGTTGGAAGGGACCTCATAGGTCATCTAGTCCAACCCCCTGCCAGAGGCAGGACCACTCCCACTAAACCATCCCACTCATGGTTTTGTCCAGCCGGGCCTTAAACACCTCCAAAGATGGAGATTTCACCACCTCCCTCGGCAGCTCATTCCAAGGCTGCACCACTCTCCTAGTAAAAAAGTTTTTTCTAATATCCAGCCTCGACCCCCCTAACCACAACTTGAGACCACTGCTCCTCATTCTGTCCTCTGTTATTACCGAGAACAGTCGAGCTCCATCGTCCTTGGAGCATCCCTTCAAGTAGTTGAAGGTTGCTATCATATCCCCCCTCAATCTTCTCTTCTGCAAACTAAATAAGCCTAATGCTTTCAGTCTTTCCTCATAGGGCTTGTGCTCCAGCCTTTTAATCATTTTGGTTGCCCTCCTCTGAACTCTCTCTCGCATGTCCCTGTCCTTTTTGTAGTGGGGAGCCCAAAATTGAACACAGTATTCTTGATGTGGCCTTACCAGTGCAGAATAGAGGGGAATGATCACATCCCTTGATCTGCTGGTAATACTTCTTTTGATGCAGCCCAGTATGCCATTGGCCTTTTTGGCAGCAAGAGCACACTGCTGACTTGTATCTAGCTTCCCATCCACCATGACACCCAGGTCCTTTTCTACACTGCTGCTACTTAGCTGAATGTTTCCCAGCCTGTAGCGGTGCATGCAGTTTTTTCGTCCCACGTGCAGGATTTTACACTTGTCCTTATTGAATCTCATAAGATTTCTATTGGCCCACTGTTCCAATCTAGGTCTCCCTGAATCCTGTCCTTGCCCTCCAACGTGTCTACTGGTCCCCCCAGCTTGGTGTCATCCACAAAGTTACTGAGAGTGCAGTCTATTCCATCATCCAGATCATTGATGAAAATGTTGAACAGAACCAGCCCCAGGACTGACCCCTGGGGCACACCACTCGTGATTGGCTGCCAGCTAAACATGGAACCATTGATTCTGACACGCTGAAACCGTTGATCTAGCCAGTTTTCTATCCACCTTATAGTCCACCTATCCAACCCATACTTCCTTAATTTGCCAGTGAGAATGCTGTGGGAAACTGTATCAAAAGCCTTGCTAAAATCAAAGCATATCACATCAACGGTTCTTCCTGTGTCCAGAAAACCAGTCATCTGATCATAGAAGGAGATGAGATTGGTCAGGCATGATTTACCCTTGGTAAATCCATGCTGACTCTTCCTGATCACTTTATTTTCCTCTAAGTGTTTGAGGATGGATTCTTTGAGAATCTGCTCCAGAATTTTTCCAGGGATTGAGGTGAGGCTGACTGGTCTGTAATTCCCCGGATCCTCCTTTTTCCCTTTCTTGAAAATAGGCACTACATTTGCTTTTTTCCAATCCTCCGGCACCTCCCCCGTTCTCCATGAGTTTTGAAAGATAACGGCCAGCAGTGGTGCTATCTCATCGGCCAATTCCCATAGCACTTTTGGATGCAGTTCGTCCGGCCCCATGGACTTGTGCACATCCAGCTTCTTTAAGCAGTCCCTAACCTGACCTTCCGTCACCAAGGGCCTGTCGTCTTCTCTCCCATCTGCCACACCCATGGTAGTGGGCTGGGAGCTGACCCTGCCTGTGAAAACAAGCAAAAAATGCATTGAGCACTTCAGCTTTTTCCTCATCCTCTGTCACAAGAATGCCCGCCCTATTCAGCAAGGGGCCTACACCATCCCTGATCCTCTTCTTGTTATCCTTTACATCCCTCGCTAGCCACAACTCCATTTGTCCTTTGGCCTTTCTGATTTTATCCCTGCAGTCCCTAGCAATATCTTTATATGCCTCCTTGGTCATCTGACCAAGCTTCCACTTCCTGTAAGCTTCCTTTTTATGTTTAAGCTCAGAGCAGAGTTCTCTGCTAAGCCATTCTGGCTGCCTCACATGTTTGTTCTTTCTCCTAATTGGAATGGCAACTTCCTGTGCCCTTAGCAGGGTTTCTTTAAAATATAACCAACTCTCTTGGACTCCTTTCCCCTTCAGATTAGCGTCCCAAGGGATCCTGCCCATCAGTTCCCTGAGGGAGCCAAAATCTGCTTTTTTGAAGTCCAGGGTTTTTGTTTTGCTCCTTTCCTTCCTTTAATCAGGATCCTGAACTCAACCATGTCATGGTCACTACCGCCTAGCTTGCCATTTACCTCTACGTCCCTGATCAAATCTTCCATTTGTGAGCAGCAGGTCAAGCGATGCAAGGTCCCTAGTTGGTTCCTCTAGCATTTGTACCAGAAAGTTGTCCCCAACATTCTCTAAAAAGTTCCTGGATTGCCCATGCACTGCTGTATTGGCCTCCCAGCAAATGTCAGGATAATTGAAGTCCCCCATCAACACCAGGGCCTGTGATCTAGAAGCTGCCGCTAGTTGTCCATAGAACCCCTCATACACCTCCTGCTTCTGGTCTGGTGGTCTATAGCAGATCCCCACCACAACATCCCCCTTGTTGCTTTCCCCTCTCAATGTAACCTACAGACTTTCTACTGGCACGCTTCCACTTCCATAATGGAGCCCTGAGCAGTCACAGAGCTCTTTTACATATAATGCTACTCCTCCCCCTCTTCTTCCCTGCCTGTCTTTCCTGAACAGTTTATACCCATCCATGGCAGAGCTCCAGTCATGCACACTATCCCACCATGTCTCCGTTATTCCTATAATATCATAGTTCCTTGTATGTGCTAGCATTACCAATTCTTCTTGCTTATTTCCCAGGCTCCTCGCATTAGTGTACAGGCACCTAAGATACCCAGTCGATTGCCCTACTTTGTCATGTTGATTTCCAATTCTATTACATAAACCTCCTTGCATTTTTTCTTGGAGTTCTCCTCCCCCACTCTCCTCACATATTGGGGCTTCAGTAGAGCACTTAAGACATTTATTTGATTCCCCCCCAATGTTCCAACTACCTTCTCTTTTATTGCTGTTGATACAGTCCCAGCACCCCCCAAGTTCCATCCCTTCCCCCAGATCACCCACTTTGTTACTTACCTGTGGGCTTTGGTCTCTGTTAGTGGGAGAGTGTGGTCTTTCAGAGCCCAGGCTTGCATATACAGTGCTCCGTGATGTCATTAGTCCTGACACTTTTGCAGCACTAGGTATATGAGACCACACTCTCTTTCTGTTAGGAAGAGTGTGGTCCCACAGAGCGCAGTCACAGGCCAGATGAAAGAGATTTGCAGTCCACTTTTGGCCCGCAGCCTGCATGTTTGACATTTGCTTTACTTAATACAGTGGAGGCAGAACAACCCCCCCCCCCCCCCCCCCGCTGTATACAACTGTTTCTTTTGTTAAACTTTGTGAAAAGCTTGCTTACTTACATATGACTTATAGGAATATTTTAATAGGTTAGACCAATAACTCCCCCCACCCCAACATAGGACACACACATACATGCGTGAAGGAAACAACAATGCCCTACAAGAAAAAGTCATCACCTTGATTTAACAATTCAATAAAGTTAATGCTTACAATAATCTGGCTCTTTCATCCACAGATTATAAAGCACTTTAAGAAAAGTGGGAAACATTACCCACCTGACTATAGGTGGGGAAACTGAGGCAGGGAACTGACTTCCTTAAGGTTGCATATTGACGCTGCAGAGCTAGAAGGAAACAGCGTCTATCTGCTCCAGTCTACTGTTTTAGCCACGGGCCCCTGCTGCCTCCAGCAAGCCCTAAATTGGTGGTAACAGCAACAGCATCTTTGCATATGAATTTTAAATTGCTTCCCATTAAGCAAGATTCCTTTCTAAATAAAAACAAACAATTTTAAGTCTGATTTACTTTTCAGCATTCATGCTATTCGCCACCAAAAATCAGACAATGAAAATCTGTGACCCCAATTTCATTCCACATTTAATTTGCTGTAACAGTGTGACCTGTTCCCATGACTTACATTTCCCTGCATTTGTTTTTCCTCCCATTCTGTAACTGCCCTCATCTTCAAAGCATCTGACGAAGTGGGATTTTTCTCACACAAAAGCTCATGCAATAAATAAATCTGTTAGTCTTTAAAAGTGCCACAGGACACCTTGTTTTTTTCCACATTTAATTTGTTTCGCTTCTGTTGTCTTAGCACTGTAATTGATGAGTTAGAGACATTGTACAGAAGTATGTCATTTAAAACCATTTTCCACTGGAATTAAAAAAGGTATGGAAACATTTATTAGTCTTAGATTTTGTAAGGCTGTACAATACCTTAATTTGGGGGCCTGTTTCAGCTGATGACATCAATGTAAATGAACGTATCAATTGCTCTGGTTAAATACAATGTTCCCTCCAATTTTTAATAGGCTGTGCATGCGAGAAAATTATTTTGTGCAAATTGCTGGAATCAGTGTCCAAATTTGTGCACACTCCAGTGAGTGTGGTCAGACCTGTGAGCACAATGGAACAAGTGTGTATGATGCAAATAATATCTAAATTTTATTTTTATATGGTGATGGAAATGATTTTATAAATTACAAGACCTTATTTGAAACATGCTACTTGAATCCACCTTCTTGAAGTAGTATAAAAATATTAGCACTTGAATTTTTTTGTGCATGCTGTGTTTTGTTGTGCACGCAGGGTTCATGACCTGTGTGCGCACGCACACGCGCACAGCTCAGAGGGAACATGGGTTAAATACATCTGTTGCTCATTAAAAGAAGCAAAGAGTCCTGTGGCACTTAATGGATATATTTTCTATCTGATGAACTCAAATGCTCTAGTAGTTAGCTTTTGAGTTGGATAAGTGGGTATTTTTTAAGCTGGTACCAATTCATCCACCATGAAGACTGCTCACAAAACAGTCCAAAAATTTCAAACATCCGTCCCTGAGTTAAGCAACCATTGCAATACTAAGGATTACATACGGTCTGATTTTTTTTGAGACACACTGACAGTTGCAGGGGCTCAGTGGAAATGGTGCACCTTTGGGACTCAGGCAAATGTTTGAGGAGCTTAGCTTTAAGGCTGTGTGCGCTTGAAACCCTGGCCACTGTAATTTAAGGGCCTTAAAAAAAAAACAAAAAAAACAAAAACCTTCAGCTGCTGTATTAATATCTAACTTTGGGGGGGAAAAAAACTCTATCTTCTTCAAATAATGTGTCCAGAGTGTCTTCTTGTTTGGCCACTTTTTGTTTCTGAAATGATAAAGAACAGGCAGCCATCAGCACGCCACAAAAAAGTCAAGGTTACAGAAATAGATCACAGCTAACCTTTAAACTGAATCTTCACTAAGTGAAACAGGATTGGTGCTCAGAGCACGTCATCATGCCATCTCAGCCTGCAGAGCTGCTCCGTATGCAAGATTCCATTTTGTTATGACATGACTTGAGAAGATGATGGAAAAAATGTCAGGTTAGCCAGTGTTTGCTTTGGCTCAATCTCTCCCACCCAACTGTGTCAACACACATTGCAGGATGCGTCTGCATCTGAAACATTCATTTTCACACACAAACCCGGATGTAAACTTCACATCCTTGCTGTGTACTGTAGGTCCTTGGGACAATCTCTTCAGACTGCATGTAGCCACAGTGCTCTACCCAATAGACTCTCGGGTATGGGCTTTAAAACAAAACATCAGCTAATGCTCTTACAGAAACTTCCACCCTGAGAGGTCCCAAAACATTTCACTGACAAACGCCCATTTCTTGGGTGGCTCACAGCAACTCTCCAGCAGCACCAAACCTGCTGGCGGGCACTGAAATAAGAAGAATGAAGAAAAATCTTTCAAGTTTATCATCAGTAAGGAAGAGGTTTAAGCAGGGGCCTGGGAGATGTTCTATTCCCTGTGCTGACTTGGTCTGTTACTCTGCTCAGGTGGTGTATTTTTAGACTCCATTTACGCATATCTAAGCGGGGCCCTTAACCTCCTCACAGGGCTTCCTCAACCAACATCAAAGACAGAGTAAGTGTTTCACATGAATAAGACTCTCCACTCTCAAAACAACCTGAAAAGCCTCAGCTGGCTGGTAAATAACTAAACTCTCTTTGGTTCCCTGTGATACCATTTCCCAGCTCTGTGCAGAAAGAGACCAAAGCTACCTAACCTGGTCCTCAACCAATACTCCCTCTAACCTGATGATGCAGCTGAGCAAGGGCTGGCTCCCTTTCCGCTCAGCTCTTCTCCCACAAAAGCCCATGCGAAAAATAAACCCGCCCCCCCCCCCCCCCCCCCCCCCCCGGGGGGGGGGGGGGGTTTGCTGGACTAGACTAACACGGCTGCCCCTTTGAAATTTGGCCCTTTCCCGCTCCCCATCAGCTCCCTAAGTGCATCCATAACTTGCTCAATTGCATCATCAGCTTAGAGGGAACACTGAAATCAAGCAAAAAAAAAAAAAAAACCCCAAGGAGTCGTGTGGCATTTATTTTTTGCATGAGCTTTCGTGGGAGAAAATCCCACTTCGTCAGATGCTTTGAAGATGGGTGAACTTACAGAATGGAATGAAAATAAATGCAAGGGAGTGTAAAACACAGGATCAGGTAACAGTAACAGCAAATCAGAGCAGTTGTTAGGTTCAATCCCTGGGAAGGCTGAAGTAATGGGAGAAGAACCCATAATCTCCATTCAATCCTGCTTTCACACAATTTAATTTGCATATTAATTCCAGTTCAGCTGTTTCTCTTTGAAGTCTTGATGTCCCAGTCACATCTCTGAGGACTGTCATTAACAAATCATTTATCGAATGATTAGAAAGATGGAAGTGCTCAGCAACTGGGGTTTGGGTTTTTTTTGTGTGTGTGATTTCTGATATCAGTTCTATGTTCATTTATTCTTTTGCACAGGGATCGTCCTGTTTGTCCAATGTCTAAGGCCCAGGAACAGTGGGGCTGAAATCGTTAGCTTCTGAGGGCTGCAGAGATCTGGGAGCTCTCAGACACCACAGCTGGGAAGGGCCCCAGAGCTCTCAGTGGGTGGCAGGAGGCTACTCTGGGCCCTGAGCTCCTGGAGGGGGCTAACCCCTGCAGCTCCCAGTGACCCACAGGCAGCAGGGAATGCCAGGCTCCAAGTTGACTCCCGGGCTCCAAGCCACCAGTGGTGGCCCCACAGCTCCCAAATGCCATGGAAGAACCAGCAGCCTCTGGCTTCCATGACATCTCTTTTGATAACCAAGCTGGAGAGCACAAATATTTTCATGTTCTGTGATCTGTTCTCTGTGCTAGGAGGGTGAAGTGTAGAAAGCAATCCCACTATAAGCATTAACAACCCTGAAAGTTTATATTAGGCTGACCCAGAAGAAAGTACCAGCGAGTTAACTCTTTTACTATGCTTTATGATTTTCTCTAGAGGCAAGGATGATAATCAGAACTCTGTCCAGATGTTTAACAGTGGTTCAAGTGGCAGCTTACTTTGCAAACGAACCACACAACACTGCTCCATTGTTTAGTTGAAGGTTTCTAGGTGTGGCTGCAGCCAGGACGGAACAGGATCATGTACATGTGACTCACTGCTGTGGTTTCATCCATGGCTCTCTGCTGGATGCTCAATCTCTAACCATTTCTATGTGTGTGCACAGCGTAATTAGTCATAGGTTTGTTGGTACCTCAATATCAAGACACAAGGTGGGTGAAGTAACACCTTTTACTGGACCATCTTCTGTTGGCGAGAGAGACGCTTTCGAGTCACCACACCACCAGGGCCAAGCCAGGTTTCCACTGGTCCGTCCAGACTTGAAGAAAAGGTCTTTGTGGCTCAAAGGCTTCTTTCTCTCACTAACAGAAGGTGAGTCAATAAAAGATATCACCTCACCCACATTGTCTCATTTTCTGTATGCAATCCAGGGCCTTTCATAAACTACAAAGAAACTCACTTAGGAACTTTACAAAAACAAGATGAGACAAAAATTCCCCTCAACGACAATTCCACCTAGGAGGCCTTTTCTTAGTGGAATTCTAATTACACAGCTAGCTTTACAATCAGTTTATGCTCCACCTGAAAATGTAATACAGCTGATACACAGACTGCAAGACAGCCAAGGCACATACGGACAAAGCACACACACTTGTTTGATAATCGGCCAAAGTATGCATTACATGTCAACTGCTTCATTAAAGAGACAATACTGTCTGCCATACAGAACACAGGACTGACTCAGACAATTTGGATCCTATTTCCAGCTCTGCCACTGATTTGGGTAATTCTGATCAAATCATCTCACCTCTGTGCACCTCAGCGTTACAAACTGTAAAATGGAAAAACTATTAAATAAATAAAAATGATTTTTGAGCCAAAGATGTAACATATACCATTACTGTTACAGTTGGAGAATCACTTTCCCCAGTCAGGAAATGAGGGAGGTGTTCACATAGTGAAAGGTATGCTCATTAAGAACAAGTTGACATCCATTCATGGTCTCTTCCAGTTTTAAGATTCTATGAGCAGATGTGGTTGTTTTAAAAATAAAGCAGACCACCCAACAACGAACAAAAAGGTGCCCACACACTAGAACGCTACAAAAATTAAGGCAAGTCAAATTTGGTTATCATATTGATTGTCTGTCATGTAAACACTGTGCCACAGATCCTTTAAGTTTGAAAAAGCACTGTGCAGGTGTATCTAAAGTTGTTTTTTGTTTTTTTTTTTAAAAGGAAAAAGAGAAAACGCTCCAGAGTGTGGAAACAGACTAGCTTCTCAGAGAATATTCAGGAGTCGCAGACCTTTATTCAGAGTGAGCACTACTAGCATGGAGCTTGAACCACTAGTGATGTTGCTTTATTAAAGCATAGTGGCAAAAAAAAAAAAAAAAAAAAAACACACAGTCCATGGAACACAGCAGTCTACAGGGCTAGCTGTAATTCAGTGCATCCCTCACACGTGGTACAAACCTAAGAGGGAGACATTGCTGTTCCAATTATACAACTATAATGAGACACGCGGCTCCTCCTCAATTTCACATACTCTACCAACAGTTTGGAATTTCAAGTCAACCCTATATGGGAATTGCTTTAACTGATGAAATTCAGACAACTAGCCCAAAAGCTTGTGAGAAGGGGGACAGGACTCAAATTCCAGGTTAAGTTTGCGGAGAAGAGCAAACCTTCTGATCCAGATTCAAACTAGCATCCAGAAGTGACAACCGTATTGCCAATGCCTAGATCCCTTGTACTAGGCTCAGACTAACCCTCTCCTAGTACCAAAGGGTTAGCCGTGTTAGTCTCATTCAGTCTCATTGGCACTTTTAAAGTCTAAAACTTATCCGCGTGAGCGTCCGTGGGAGAAAAATCCCACTTTGTCAAATGCTTTCAAGATGGGTGTCTGACAAAGCAGGATTTTCTCCCATGAAAGCTCATACAGTTAATAAATTTGTTAGACTTTAAAGGTGCCACAGGACTCCTTGTTTGTTTTCCTGAACTAGACTAACCTGGCTGCCCCTTTGGAACTTGAAGAGAGGGAACTCACAGAACCCTCTCCTGGTGCACGTATCACAATAGATATCTCTATGCATGGTCAAAATAGTACACTGAATGAGACCACACAAAAGCCAGGTGTCTGTCTTAACGTGCAAAAATGTTTTGGCTCACATGATATACGTGATAGAAATGTATTATTATCAGAATAGATTCACTTAATTATGCCATTAACTTGATGTTTTTGTAGGTAATCAACTGCCCATTTATTGGCAGTTTTGGAGAATATTCCTTGTAACTGTCTCAGATGCTGTTTAAAGAAAATCATGCATTACAGTTTGACACAAATCAAAGAGAAAATGTGGTCCACTTAAGCTTTTATTCACACCCGAGCCCTTTCATGATTTGTGACTGGAATCTGACTTTTGGAACTCTGAACAAACATAATAAATCAACTCACATTGCAATCTTTAGGGCATAAACTCATCAGGTGGTATACACTGTCAAAAAGAAACCACTAAGACTTTCCGTCTTGAGCTAGAAACATTAAGGGTCTTCTGCACACACACTCACCTTTCTGTAAAACTCTGGTATTCTCCACGACATGATACAGGGCTCAACAGACCAGCAATCTGTCCCCACGAGACAATTCTAACATCCATCACACTTGGCTCTCAAAGTTCCAGTAGGGTACAATTTAAAACAGCAGAGTGATGAACTCTTGAAACGCCCAATATCTCAGGCAGCACCCCAGGGCAGGCCTTAAAACAGTCTGCCAAGCTCATCTATGCAGCCTGGGCATCCCAATGAGCTTCAAATAAGTACCAGTGTTGCTAGAGGCTGTAAGGACCACAAAAAGAGAAACCAGAAATCATCCGTACCACAAGATGTCAAGGAGAAAGAAAATGGTTTCAGCAACAGGAAGGCTTCGTAGAAGCCGAGCGTGGATTCACATCAACCAGAGCTGCTAAAATGGAAGGCTTTATAAATTAACACATCAGGGAAGACCCAGCCCCCTTCCCTTGGCCCATACAGGATCTCCCCTTCACCTTAAGGGCACATAAAATCCCCCAACAGTGGCTGCAAGGAACAGTCTCCCCTCCCTCATTTCAGTAAGGCTGAGTGTTCAGGAGACCTGATCCAGTCTCCACTCTCCCACTGCTCTCCTCATCTGGATCTGCTGAACACCTGCCTTTCCTCATCTGAAGGGCATAAACACCAGAGATGTGTTGGCAGTAGTACCTCTGCCTCTGCCACATTCGGGCCAATCTGTATGTTTTTCAATCTACAATTTGAACTCTAAAAATCGCTCTCTCTAGTCTTTTAATCATTTTCATTGCTCTGATCTGCTCATCTGCATGCATTCAGTTCACTGGTGATGGGGAATATTTGTTCCTTTGCCTCTCCTGTTTGCCCTATTTCTGCAGTCTTATTCCAAGCAAGGCACAGACACTGGCTGAGGACCATGTAGATCACTTTCCCAGGTCTTAAGGACTAAGAGAATTAAGTATGATCAGAAGCATAGGCTCTTACCAGAATCTTTTTTTAAAGCACAAAAGGAGGTGAGACCACAATGCTCCCTAGAACTGCGCAATGCCTCCCACAACATGTTCAAACAGGATGTTTATGCATTTCAAAGCACTGCTTCACAACTAACTATCCCTTTGAAAGTTGCAGATAGGAAAAACATGCTAAAGTTGCACACAGATTTTCGATTCCTCAGCAGACTTGTCAGTCTTGCAGATACTGGTAAATTACAAAAGCAGAAGATGCAAGAAGTCCCGTGGCACTTGACGAATAAGCAGATCTATTTATCGCATGAGCTTTTGTGGGAGAAAATCCCACTTCGTCAGGCACTCCCCCATTTTAAAAGCATCTGACGAAGCGGGATTTTTCTGCCACAAAAGCTCATGCAATAAATAAATTTGTTAGTCTTCAAGTGCCACAGGACTCCTTGCTTCTTTTGCTGAACTAGACTAACACAGCTGCCCCTTTCACACTAAAAAAAAGCACAGTAAATCACAATTGCCGCTGAACCAGTTCTGTCTAATGCAAAACCTACGGTCAGGACATAATAGAGAAGCAGTGTGGTACTGCAACTTGGCACAGAATATTAAGGAGATCCGAGTTATTGATAGCCCTACCAGGGCCTTGCTGTAGGACCCTACCTAATTCATTTCTGTGCCTCAGTTTCTCCAGCAGTAAAATACAGGCAATTTTTCACTTATCTTTCTGATTGAGGATGAAAATTCCTAAACCTTACTTACTAGATATTAAAGGGGGGGGGGTGATTCAGTGAATTTTGATTTGAGTTGAAAATGATGACCCAACCCCCTTAGCCTCAGAAATGTTTCCCCATGTAGTTCTGCCAATACACCTCCATCTTGCCTTGCTCTCTAGAACCCTTAATATGAAACCCTACTCTACAAATTGATAATACAGGCTCAATTCTTCAATGAGACACAACCCTTCCTGAGATGAGTAAATGAAGGTGTATGAAATCATTCACAGAAACACCCAGCTGGCAGTTACAGAGCAGACAGCAAAATGTCTGTTTAACCAGAAAAGTAAACAGAAATCTTAACTCTTTCACTGGCAGGAAGCAAGCACAAAGACGCAACCAGCAAGCTGCAGTCACTTCAGAGCAAATTTGAAATCAGCTGAAAAAGTGACAGGCTAAATCTCCAACAGGGAATTTCTACCTATCCCAATGGAGAGACAGATTCCCCCTCTCCCCCCTAGATTGCACAAGCTGATATTCTCTACACAGATTTATTTTTTGCGTGAGCTTTCGTGGGAAAAGATCCCACTTCCTCAGATGCTTCGAAGATGGGAAGTGGGATCTTCTCCCACGAAAGCTCACGCAAAAAATAAATCTGTTAGTCTTAAAGTGCCACACAACTCCTTGTTGTTTTTTCACTGGACTAGACTAACACAGCTATCCCTTTTAAAATTCTCTACACAGACACACTCATTAAAACCAAGGTCCAACACAAATGTGCCCTAAATAAGGCTCTTCTTTACCATTACAGGATTTGACCATTTAACCCTGTAGGAAAGAGTCCCACCCACAGGATGCTGAACAGAGCCACAGGTGAGACCATATTTATGTGGAGGAAGGAAAGAGGGGGAGGAGAGGTTAAAGCAGCCAGGGAATTCATAGAATAATGACTAGGTAGGTGGCAAATGGTGACTACTGCCCTGATTGGCTAAGAACTACAGCCACTCTTATGCATTACCCCTTCTCTCTAAACCTCACCCAGAGCTTCTTGTTGATCTCCTCCACCTATCATACCCCCACCTTTGGACTCTAACTTTAAGCTTTTTGGGGGGCAGAGACTATCATTTGCCATTTCTTTGTGCTGAGCGCTACACTGTGACAGCCTTTCGGGGGGGGGGGGGGGGGGAGGAAGAGATAACCCTTGAGGCTGCTTCAACTCCTTTCCCCTATGTGCACGCCAGAGCCCTAACCAGGAACTTCTTAACATGCTGATGACCACACCACCCTCCTGAGCTCTCACAACAAGGAGACCATCCCCAGTGCCTACCAGCATCCCCTGTTCTGCCCAGCCAGATAGAATGGCATATGGCAATGCCAGCTCAATGCAACAGGCGACAGAGGAAGAGCTGAAGAGAGCCTCTGGAATTAGTACATCCACTTAGCTGAAAGGTGCTTTCCACATATTTCAGTTTGCAGAGGATGGCTCCAAGACCTAGGGAAGCTGAGTGCCTACGGCAGATGTATGACATGACTGAACCCGGCCACTTGCTGAGGCATCTAACTTCAGATACACAAGCATGACAACTCTGAGCCTGCGCTTAAGCTGTACAAGTTGTGTCATGTCACAGGATGGTATTTAACAGTTCAGCCTCACCTGTGTTATAATCTCATTACTGAACAGCGCAACAGCCTCACAGGTTGCATTATACAACACGAATCCATCGGACAGACATGATAACGACAGACACACCATCACCTTGCACAGGTCTCCCTCTAGCTCAGTGGTTCCCAACCACTGTGCCAGGGGACACTGGTGTACCGCAGTGACACCCAAAGTGTGCTGTGAGCATCCTTGAGAGCTGGAGTTAAAGTTCCCTCCCTGCTCAGCCCAGCCATGTGGGCTGTGCAGGGCTGGGAAAAGGCAGGGGTTAAAGTAATGGAGAAGGCACTGGAACACAATTCTGGGCCCCCTATTTTAGGCAGGCAGCATTCCAGCCCCCTTAAAAATAGAGGAAGGCACAGGAACACAGAGTTCCAGGGGTCCCCCTAAAAATAGCAGGAGCAGCCAGAACGCAGCATTCTGGTGGCTCCACCTTAAACCCCGCTCCACCTGACCTAGCCAGCAGAGAGCTGCGGGAGGCTGGGAGTGTGTGAATCTCCCCCCGCAGGGCAGAGCAGCTTGTGTCAGGCAGCCTGCAAACAGCCCAGGTAACGGCTCTGAGAGGGAGGGCTGCTGGTGGTTGTGTGGGGCAGGTGTGTGTGTGTAGCAGAAGGTGTGTAGCTGGGGTGGGGGTGCAGCTGGGGACTGGAGGCCTAGTTCTGGCCTCTGCAGTGATGGGAGGGTCCATGACAGTCACCAGGGGGCTGGGGGAGGGGAGGACGGAACCCACTGGGGTGGGAGGGAGCAGCAGTGGGGTAAGGATATGCCCTGGGTGGCAGGGAGCCACTATGGAGAAGGGTGAAGTGGGTGCTGCTCCATGCTCCCCTGCCCGACCCTCCCACCCTCCAGGTTCCCTCCTGGCCCCCTCCACAAAGCCACTCTTGTTCTCCCTTACTCTCTCCTCTCTTGCCACCCCTGTGCTGTTCCCACATGGCTGCCCTTGTCCTCTTTTCCACTCCTTCCCTGCTCTGCTCCCCACACTCACTCTTGCCACTGCAGACGACTCCTGCCCTCCCGTTTTGCTGCCGCTGCTACCCCACATAGCAGTATTTCCAAAACACTGTGCCATGGTTCATGAATATTCATAAGTAATTTAAGTTAATTTGAATGAGTTTTTTAATTGTGGTGTGCCTCGAAAAATTTGAAGGTATCAAGGTGTGCCACGGCAGAGAAAAGGTTGGGAACCACTGCTCTAGCTGACCCTACTTTTCTGGAGTTCCACATGAAGAAAGCTGCTTCTCTGTACCTTGCCTCACCAATCTTCAGAAAACACAACCTCTTTGTACTTTGCCCCCACTGCCCCTCTAACAGAGTTGGGATGGAATCTGTATAAGCAGCGCTGGGTGAGAACTGTACTGAGAAAGAACAGTCCCAGCTCAATGTTAGTGTGTTTTAACACGAACTTTGGGGGTGGTGGTGGGGAGGTAAAAATGGAATTAATGCACCTTACATTCTTCTTCTCTCCCCAATGTCAGATAGCTACCTGATCCTGAACATTACCGCAACTGAGCAGATTTGGCACTCTGGACCAGGAATACAGCAAAAAATCTTTTGGGGGGAGAACAGATCTCAACCCCTTCCCATAAGACCTGGGCGTCCATGGCAGACTCTCCCTCCTGTATGGCTGGACCACTGCAGAAGGCAACAAGGGTATGAGTGACTTTCTAACGTGAGTCCTCTCTGCCAGAACCTGCACCAACTCAGTCCACACTGATGTCATTAATGGGTTTACCACAGGTTTACAGTTAGCTTTGAAGTATAAAGCTAACAGAGTAAGATGCAGGTACAAAGCAGGAATGCAAGAAACCTACAGGGCCAAGTAGGTAGATTAAGAAAGTAGATTAAGCAGTTAGCATACGGAAGTTGAGCCCCAAAACCGCTGCATAAGTAAAGTGACCAGCAGTGACCCTAGGTCACAAGATGGCATGCAACGTAATTTTGCAGTATGTAATTCTGTTGTCACCTAGCATATAAAGCTGCCAGGTAAACCTCAAGAAGTCAGCTGATGCCAGTGAGGGTATTTAAGGGTAAGAACATCCTCAGACACAATCACAGAATTGCTGTAGTAACCAACTGCCACACACGCTAGTAAGACTAAGATAATGAACGCAGTAACTTACAGAATAAGGACACCCTGATACTAGTACAGTGAGGGCAAAGCAGGCTGAATCTTCACGTACATTCAGGGAAGCAAACAGATACTAACCACAGCAACTCTGACCATTTGGCATGCCAAGAATAGGAGAGAACTCTCACAGACCTCCACCTTTTTCTACTGCGAGATCTCCACACGAACTATGAGGGTATGCATATGGCATGGCAGTGTGCTAACTATGAGGGTATGCATATGGCATGGCAGTGTGCTAACAACACTATTTCAAATTCAAAAGCTTTTTCCCTAAGCATGAGTCTTCCAACTGTGACATCAGGGTTTTCAATTTAACCAGAATTCTAACAACTCTGGCCCTGGTCGGTCTTGGAACTGAAAACTGTTAAACCTCAGAGTGTTATTTTGGCAACTGAGGGGCCTCAGGTAAGGAACATACAATCCATAGATCAAGTAACTATTATCAACTCCTGAGATCAGGTCAAGCTTAATGGAATACAAAGCCTTTCACCTTCTCCATCTTCTGGGCCAGGGGATCAGACCATGCTACAGAAACCCCAAGGTATCCAGAGCCTCTTCATGGTACAGGCTTTTACTAAACATATTCTAATTCTGTACCAAAGACAGACATTTCTACTAACACTGTATTTGACTAAAGCCAAATCTGCAGAGAGAGCAACAGATCTTATTTAGGGAATAAACTGGGAGCACTTTGCACAGAAACCCAGGGGAATCTTTAAGTACAAGCAACCAGCATGGCCACAAAAGGACACTTTGGGTGCACACCTCAGCTGGCAGACGTGCAGAACCGAGCGGCTAATTCTAAAGGAAAGGTGAAACTGTTCAATTTTTTGGGGCTTCAGTAAAGGATAGAGGGGAAGGGCTGCAAATTTATGGCTTTTGTCCAACTTCAAGTGCCGAAGGTATGTAGATACAGATGTGAATTCATATAACTAGTGATGTAATATATCATAGATACTGGGGGCTTGTCTTCATGTACCTCTGCACTGCTTTAGTGATTACATCCCCTGTGCTGACAGGAGACCAGCCATCCCCCTCA
This sequence comes from Podocnemis expansa, assembly GCA_007922195.1. NCBI lineage: Eukaryota > Metazoa > Chordata > Testudines > Podocnemididae > Podocnemis > Podocnemis expansa. The sequence goes on along the minus strand of ML682037.1, from coordinate 13,755,635 downwards.
CCCCCATCAGCATTAATCCATGTCCGTGATTGGTGGTAGCAGCTCTATTGCAGACATGGCACTGTCTACACAAGGAGTTAGGCCAGCATAACTACATCGCCCGGGGCATGGATTTTTTTTTTTTTTTTTTTTTACAGCTGGAGCAGTGTATTTATACCAATATAGGTCCATACTATGAACCTGGCCTACAACATGGCTAAAAATACGAGTAAGGAGCCTGAGGAAAAGGAAAAAACACCACGTAAGTTCCCAGTGGGTCCATGACACATATACATTTCATTTGTGGGTTATTATAACATAGTGGGTTGACATGGACAGAAAGCACGTCCCTTCTCCCAGGAGCTTACAATCAAACAGAGAGAAGATGTGCAATGGAAGGCCATGAAAAAAGGCAAAAGAAGTTACTCCTGCCATTAACAAGGAAAACACCTCTAATACCATTCGTAGCACTGACCGATCTACCAGAAGCTCATCCCGGCACAAGCATAACAGACGAATTGACAATACATTTCAAAATACATAAGGCACAAGCGCTGTTCTCTGACGTGTCTTCTAGCATTTTGCTGAGAAGTCTTAAGTGTACTGAAGCTACAGAACCACAAGATTTGGATGGGAATTATCTGCAGAAAACAGAGGTATAATTAATTCAATTGCTTTGGCCACACAGACTGTTCTTCAAGGAAGGCCCCTGACTTCAATTTTCTGTATATATCAAAAATCATCCTTTGGCTCCATGGCATAACCCACATGCTGATACAGCATCTCCTCCATGCATGGAACCAGATTAAGTTTAATACTGTAACGCTCCCAAAGAAAATACAAGCTAACGGTGACCTAAAACACACAAAAACAAGCCATTAGGCGAAGGGGACCAGAAGAAACTCAGTGATAATGGCACATTTGGCCACATCTCTCCATGATATATGTTATGTTACACCAGGAATCAAACAATGCCGCACATTCTCCATGTCTCACTTGAAGATCATAAAAACAAACAAGGAATCCTGCGGCACTTTTAAAGACTAATAAATGTATTGATTGCATGCCCCATCTTCAAAACATCCGACAAAGTGGGGTTTTCTCCAACAAAAGCTCATGCAATAAATAAATTTGTTAGTCTTTAAGTGCCACAGGATTCCTTGCTTGTGATAAATATGTTAGTCTTTAAAAGTGTCATAGGGCTTGTTTGTTTTGCCAAACTAGACTAACATGGCTACCCCTTTGAAACTTGATAATCACATGCACTCCTCCCCTTTCAGAAATGAAAGAGTTACACGCCTGTTGTGTCCTGTTCTGAACTGCCACTAAAAGCATCCAAACAGTAAACCACCACTTCACAGTGAAGCACAAAGGAGAAAGAACCGGATCCCTTTAGCTTACACAGCCACAGATATGCTCAAAAGCTATTAATGCTTGCTTGCCTTTTTAATACAACTCTCACCTGCATTACCATTCACTGTGCACACCGACCCAGAATTACACTGATGGAACTAACAACGAAAAGCTCACATTAAAGTCTCAAATCTTAAATCAAACAAGGGCCAGATTTTCAAGAGATGCTGAACCTACAAGTGCATTTGTTTTGCTCTCATTCTGTAATTTCCCCATCATCAAGCATCTGATGAAGTGGGATTTTCCTCCCATGAAAGCTAATGCAATAATTAAATGTGTTAGTGGTCCTAAGCATCACCAGACCCCCTTGTTTGTTTTACAACCACCAAGCAAGTCAGTGGCGGGTGGGAAATCAGGCCCCCACAGTGTCAGAAAGAAGATATTAGATAAGGGACATGTTCAAGGAGCTTTAGAGCAGGGGTGGCCAAACTCATGGAACTCAAGAGCCAGCCAAGTTGATTATTAAACCTTCGAGAGCTGCACTGAGACATATAGCCATATTCTACCTACTCCAAAATTACTAAGTTTAAAATTCACTGCATGCTTTAATTTGATCATAAAAAGAGAGCAGATATTGATTCTACTAATGTCAGATTCTAATACTTACTTAAGGTTACCATGAAAACTAGGCCTATCAATACAGTAAAAACTTAATTTCTCCATGCCATCCTGACCACGCTGCGCTTCTCCACACCACTTAAGGCCCTGACCAAGCCGCCACTTCTCCACACCATCCCTGAATGCCCAACCATGCTGTCACTTCTCCACACCATCCCTGAGCATGCCATGCTTCTCCCCTCTGTACTCTTCTGCGAGCCGCACTTTTCCTTTGAAGAGCTGCATGTGGCTCAGGAGCCACAGTTTGGCCAGGCCTGCTTTATAGGGTATTGGAAGCTCCTATGGCAGACAAGACATTGCACATGCTGGCTTCAGCCAGAAGAGCAGTTTGCAAGATTAAGGCCTTAAAGTCTGTTAAAAAGGTGGTGATTAAAGTTAAGTCAAATTGCCTTGTGCACAGCATTGTAATGTACGCAGCACTGCTCTAGTGCTTGACAACACAGCACCTACCTCCTTTAGGCTTCTTTGAAAATTTCTTCCTTAAAATTTGGCGCTATTATTAATAATCATGTTTATTAGAGTACAGCCTAAGGGGAAACCATGAATGGGGCCCCACTGAGCTTACATGCTGTACAAACATCAGTAAACTGTCCTTGACCCAAATAGGTGACAATCTAAACAGATAAGGAGCACAGAAGAGGGAGAACACTAGCAGAATGAACACATTTAGTTCAACAATCTAGGGGGAGGGAAGGAGCAGAAGGGAAATAGGCTTAATTTAATGTACTATTGTACCAGAGCCAAGGCATAGTTTTCAGTCTGACAATGGTCCTTTATACAGAACGTGATTACTTGACATGCACTGTTCAGATGTGGGGAAAAAAAAAATCCCATTTTTGAAAAAGGGAGTCTCCTTGGGAAGATTTTCAAGCAAAATATATAACAATTTAAATCCCAGTTGCAGGGATGGAAGTGGCAAGCAAAAGATTCTGCAATGATATACCAATATTCAAAGTAAACAGAACCATACAAAAATCTAGGCAAACAATTTAAGCAATTTTACAGAACATACTAGTTGAATAGGGAGATACTGAAATGGCTTTACGCTGCTTTGAGTTGCAATTCAAACATCATCAGGATCAGGGAGTACAGTAACAGCATGATAGTATGTATTAAAAGATTAAACCACACAAAGAATTAGCCTTTCCTTTAACATCATGAGAAATAAGTTCCAGGCACTAAAAAATACAAATGCTTTCCCAGAAGCAGACAGCTCCAGTCAATTCTACAAGAAAGATACCCAATGGCACAAAAGGACACCACCTCACTACTTTCTACTGTCAAACAGAGGATTACCATTCAGTTTAAGCGTTTAACTCAAATGTTACTGGACAACATCAGGCAAAACAAGAACCAACGTTGAAAGGCTCCTAGCAAATTGCTTCTCAAGAGATGTACTGTCTTCCACTACCAGATTCATTGTGCAAGGCGCTAAGTGCCAACCAAGTGTCAATTTAGGGTGCTCAGCACCTCAGCCAAATCAATCCCACAGGTCTTCAGATGTAAACAGTTCCTTCTTGTTTCAGTGATTGTTGGGGATGGATGAGGGGTGGGGACACCTTTGTCATTTGATTTTTTTCAGATTTTAAAACCAGAAGGGACCATTATCACCACCTAATCAGATATCATCCCAGCCAACAAACATGGCCTACAGAGGGCTACCTGTGCGCGTCTAAACACAGCCTAGTGATTTCTGTGCAGAATCTAGCCACTTAGGATTTCCAAAAGGGGCAGCTGTGTTAGTCAAGGTCAGCAAAACAAACAAGGAGTGCTGTGGCACTTTTAAAGACTAACACGTTTATTTACCTGGAACTTTCAAGGAAGAAGATCCCGCTTTATCTTCAAAGCATCTGACAAAGTGGGATTTTCTCCTCTGACAGATCAGGCGCTAAATAAATTGGTTAGTCTATAAAAGCACCACAAAAACTCCTCATCTGCATACTTTGCAATGGATCGAGAGCACTTCTCAATCCATAAAATAGAGCCATTTCCTTTGGCGGTTCATCCAAAACATTTCTCTTCCCTTACAGCAATATTCACGTACAGCTCTGGAAGAAGAAATTTATAACACAACCATACAGACAACAACAACTTAAGGTCCAGAAAACATCACATGTACATTTGAAGAGACGAGAAAATGTCACGTTCGTGCCTCAAGCACAAGCTGAAGTTTTATTTTCAACCGAAACAGGAACCGTGTGTGAACTGATTAGGGCTGCATGAGACAACTTGTTCAGGTCACGTGGAAAGAGCAGTATGGTGTATTTTTTCCATTGTTATCCAGAGCTTCTCTCTCCTCCCCCACCCCTGATTTTCTCCCCTCTCTGCTCCTCTGAACATCCTTAAAACGGCTTTTAACATTGACGAGGACAGCAAACAAAGAAGAAAACACCTGCAGGCGCACCTCAGGATCCTCGACTCCCAGGGCCATAAGCGACCACCCCTCAGAACAATACAGCAACACCCCTGGAGGGCGCCACGCGACTGTTTCCTCAAGTTTCTCCTCCAGGGCTTTGGAAGGAAGAAATCTTCCAAGCCAGCCAAAGCTCCTGTCCCCCGGACTTGCAGAGGACAGGCGGAGCGGAGGAAGAGACGTTTAGACGCAGACTACAGAGACAGACGCTGCAGGCGGGCAGGGCAGGGCAGGGCAGGACGCGCACACGCCGACCAAAGGGGCTGCCCAGGCGGGAGAGAAGGAGCGAGCGGGGGCAGCGCCCCGCGGCCGAGCCCCGGCCTGAGGGAGGCGCACGGCCCCGAAACCCCGCCCGGCTCCCCGAAAGGAGAGCGACGGGAAACCCTCCGGCCCCGGACAGCCCCCGGCGGCCCCACGGCCACGGCCCCGGCCCCACCTTCAGAGAGCTCGAGCTCCAGCTCGGCCAGCTGCTCGCGGACCTCCCGGGGCAGGGAGGCGGCCCCGCCCGGCGGCTCGGCCATGTCGGCCCGTCCCGGCTCAGCGCTGGGGGCTGCGGGTCCCGGGCGCGGGTGGAGCGGCGGCCGCCTCAGCCTCCGCCATGCTGGGACAGCCCCGGCGGTCACGTGAGGAGGCGGCGCCAGCGCGCCCTCTGAGGGCCCGGGCCGCGAGCGCCCCCTAGCGCCCCGGCAACCGCACCTCGCGCCTCGTCTCCCGGCCCGCCCGCCGACGTCACTTGGGGTCACGCGCGCCGCCGCCGCCGCCGGGGCGGGAACTCGAGGCCGCCTGCCCCGCCCCCCAGCTCAGCAAGAGCGCGGGCGCCCCCCAGCGGCTACTTCCCTGTAAGTGCAGCCTGCTGCTTCCTCCCCCAGCACAGCTGGCGCCTGCCCACTCTGCCCTTCCCCCAGGGGGGAGATGAACTGAGGGACGCCAGGCCTCGCCGTACACCACGGGACCAGCCCCTTGCTTTCACTTCACCCGACTTAAAACCCCCGTGCGCTGGGGACTTAGGGGGACGACCATTTCATCTGCAAGCCTGCACGGCCGGGCCAATAGTAACAGGCCAATGAAGCTACAGGTACTCGGCCCCACTGAAAATCCAGCCACTAAAATAAGTGAACTGAGCTATGGGTGCCCCCCTGCTTTACCTTGTCACAGACAGCTGGCAGGGAACCGGCCTGCACACGTGGTGAAGGGCTGCGTGGAGCCCACAGAGCAACAGAGGCCTCCATCCCTGAAAGGGCACACAGCTGTGCAATCCCCCACTTCATCCAACAGCACAAAGCCCAGCCATACCACACGCGAAGGCTGCCAAAGAAGGAATCTTTCTTCCTTGGGTGCCGCTCTCCTGGAGACAGAGAAAGACCAGCAGAAGCTACTAGAACAAGCAGGGTAGGAACTTCCTTGCACTTTTGTTTCCCTGTAGTATTTTAATAATGGGCCCTTGCTTTCTAATAGAGAACAAGGAAGAAGTAGCGCACCTGCAGTTGACATCATCACTAACAAATCTGAGCAACGTGCCTGTACTACTTTCCTTCAACACTTCCATCTCAAAAGATCCATTTTCTGTCCTATAACATGCAATGCAACTCCCTCAAGGCTGCAAGAATAGAAAATGTTACACAAGGCTTCAAATACTGCTTTCCATACATATCTGAAAACCATTTAACACAGCACAGCATGTCCTTGTGAAATTGAAAGACAGCAGGGTTGCTTCTTGAAATCAGCTTTATTTTTCTAACTTATTTCAATTTCCCATAGCACCTTGGCAATGTCAAAAACAAATACCAATACATGTATTATCATTTTAACATTTAAAGCATGAACCTACTTTACAGAAATTGTTTTGGACAGTTTTGACAACAAAACAATATAGAAGCCAGATAAGTTGCTTTTTTCTTTCACTGAAGCCCTACCACTTTGAAGAGAGATCATAAATGCCATGGGAATGTCAGAATTGTGTCCAGGAGGAGTGAGAGATCATCACTTAAACAATATATTATCTGAATATTTTGTATTTTATAAAAATTAGAACAAAAGCCATTTGTGCACAATCTGTTTACATGTGAAGTTGCATTTTTTGCTATTGTATCCATAACTGAAGCTCCATAAAAATAAACATCTAGTTCTTAAATATAAAATAGTAAGTTGTTACAGGTTAGTTTGCAGATGGGGTTTTCAGAATAATCTTTTTAACTCCTTTCAAGTCCTCCCAACAGTATATTAAAAACACTCATTTGAGCTCTTGAAGTGTCTATGCTAAAGACACTTAAGAGAAGAGCCAACTAAAAAAAAAAAACACAAAAAAAAAACAAAAACAAAAAAACCCAAACCTAAAACAATATCATGTACCACCCTAAAGGAAGCTCAGACTATATGTAATATATACACAAGAAGAGCATGATAAATCATTCAGATTAATGACAGCAATCTTCTATTTCAGAAGGAAATATCAAAAATTAGAAACCAAAAGTCTATTTGCATATCTGTTGCAATCAAGGATTTACAAAATAAATTCATCAGAAGCAAGTTTTCCTCCGAAGTGCATTTCTGTTGCATCTTGTCTGTAATACAATGGTTCATTTTACAAGATTAAAATATTGTCTATACACAGATTTTATCCCAGGTGAACATTCACTTGGGAAACAGTAAAAACAGTGGACATTCTCAAGATATTTAAGTGGATATTGACAAAGTAGTAAGGCCATAGCTATTTAACTACAGTAAAGCATTGATTAAGTCACTTAATTGCTACTGATCTGTCACAATATCATCCTTCTTCTCCTCTGCTTAATAGGATGGATTACTTTATTTTACCTACTGCTAAAACTGCACCATCATACTGTGCCAAGCTAGCTTGGTTATTTATTTATTTATTTATTTTTTAAAAAAAGAAAAGAAACAAAGATAGCAGGAATGTAAGATGCTATGAATCTGTTTGAGAAATCAAACTTTTGCACTTAATTTTACAATCACATGCAAAAGGCCCTCCTTCCCCTCCCCAGAAGTACAAAAAAGATCCAATCTTTTCCACACTAACAGAGTGAAAAAAGTTTAAGTGGGGGGAACGCTACCTTCTGGCTAACAAAATAAAACAGGTACTAATTTTGGTAACAAGTAACAGTTCTTGAAACAAAGGTATTTGTGATCTGCCCTGTGTGTGTTTGTGTGGGGAGGGTTAATACAGTCAGAAGGTTAGAAAAATACATGTTTGCCTCACATGATTACCTATGAAGGAGAGCACTACTGAAAAGAGCATCATCTTCAACAGCTCAGTGAACTTTTATAGAATAAGAGCTAGTATCACCTCTGGTCACAAGATGATGCACCTCAACTGAAGTTATACCAGCAGAGAATCTGGCTCCCCAACAGACGTTTTGTCCTCATTTCCAACAGTCTGTCAAGTGGGAAAACTCGGTGGGTCAAGACACAAGAACTTGCCTGAGGTTACATCTGGAGAACGAAAATGTAGCAGCTAGCCCACCTATGTTGTGTGTTTGCCACACCATACAAGTACTGAAGGAAACTATTGTTTCCACAGCCTTTATATTTGAGTTCCTATTCCCCACCCTGTCCCACTCCTCCAGAGAGAGGGATGCTGTGCCCTTATCCGTAGTGGTCGGGGGGAAGGAGGAGAATCCTAAAGTTAAATCTTTGCACACCAATATCAAATACCGTTGCTTGGTTATGGCGAGTTCTCTAATCTGATAGAATTATAATACATGGGGAAAAAGCCTACAGGTTTACAGCCTTATTTGCATATACCATACAAGAGCCATAATCTGTTGCTGGAAAACACACATTTAAGACATAAAACATTCCTTCCACATATCAAGTTTTTCCAATCACCTCACAAGAAAAAAAAATTGAGCTGTAAGGAATATATTTTGATACATCTAATTAAGGAAAAGCTACACTTTACAGGTGTCAGAAATTAGACTTCTATCCTTCTCCTCAACAAGATTTATGCACTGCATTGCAAGCAGATCCCTGCACCTCAATACAGCCAGTTAGGCCAGAGACCGATACATTTGCAAAAGCTTCTTCTGAAAGAGCTCTTCCTCTAACTGCAAGCAGCTCATGGCTGCTGGTAGAACTGCAACTAAAGTGCACATTGCCTTAATGTTGGTGACCACTGTACTGAATGTTTTCCAGTCTGTGCCGTAAAGTCTGTAAAACAATTCATAAAAAGCAGCTTTGAAGTTTGATGCATTTCACAGAGCTCTTAGCAGTCTAAAAAGATGTATACTTCCTTGTATCATTTCTATCAAATGTATAATTTCTCAAGTAAACAAAACAGGTTTGTACGCATTCTTAAACTAGACCTGATCCATGATTTCAGTAAATTCCCAAATCCAGTACAGATAAAAGTGAGTAATGATGGTTTTCATATCTGTAACATGCACAAAATGAACAGTTAACTGCATAAATATGACTTATGAATCAAATCAAAAGCAACTGTCAAGCTGAATAATAAGTTAGAGAAATGACAACTCTGGCTTTATATATATATATATTTATAAAAATAGATACAAGAGTTCTCAAAGCTGTTAGTTGACAGAGAATGCCTACTGAGTAAGAAATCACCAAGGGTCACCAGGCTAAGAAATAAGATGAAAATTTCACAGTTAATTTTTTAACTGTCATTTACATACCGTAAACATCTTAGTAGTACGCTAGTGATGCTGTTAGAATGAATGTATCACAAGTGAATTTTCCAGTGTTCACAACTTACAGCTTTAAATTTGTACACTTCCTATTCACTTAAAAAAATAGGTTCAATTCTTACTGCTGCAAGCTACGTTTCCTAAAACTTGATCCTGAACTTTTAAAAGGTATTATGCTTATTTTGGAACATTAATGCATTATAGTTTTCCTGTTTCTTCAGTCATTTATGGTAATTGCTAGCTTGTAAACTTAACTGCTGACTACACAATAGTGTTGTGAATTTAGTCAAAGTAACCTCTGAAATAAGATTCAAACCTCATGGTCTATCTTCCACTTTAAGCTGTTAGTTCCAAGAAGCTGGAAAAAAAAAAAAAGTCAGGAGCTGTAGAGTCTCCCGTAACATGTACTATAAAGCAGGGTTTCACACGAGTTCAGAGAATCAGTGTAAGTCACTATATGGAAACCTGGCCATGCCCCCAAACTACTGAACATCTGAGAAGAAAAAAGTCTCAAGTATGGATGCGTTTGGGGTTTTTAACTTGCCCTCAAGACTCCCATCCACAAAGTACAATTCCGTGTCTGGAACTGTAAGCTGAAGTTCTTCAGATGTGAAGACACCACCATCTACTGTGAAGTCTTCCATTAATTGGGCCTGCTCCAGGAAAACATACTAGATAAATGCACAAAAGTCTGCATTTAAGAGGTTAGAGAAAGTAACAGTAAAGCAATAAAAAATTAAAATGCTCCCTCTGATGACAGGAAAAAGGGAAAATTAAAAATCCCAAACATGCTCTCCTCCTCCTCTTGTCTACGAGATTGACTGTTCTTATCATCCTTATGGTCTTGACCTACAATCAAATCTCCAGTAGAATCAGAGTTTAAAATGCTTGCTGAGTGAAACATTAGTAATGTCAGAAGACTAAATTTCAAGATGGAAACATGAAGTTCTACCACAGTAGTGCATTCAAGTTTTACCATTGTTGACTAGGTCATAACACAACAGTATCAGGCTGGACTTAACTTACACACTGACCAAGGATCTCAGGTGTGGCGGTTTTCCAATGCAAGGTCATTAATGGCGTACGTATCATCCTACAAGCCAAATGCTGAATACGATTAAAAAAGTAATGTCTAATTTTACAGAAATGCTCCCCCCCCCTCCAAAAATAATATTCTCTTGCCCTCTTCCTTCTACACTGAGGGACATGTTAATGTGTCACTTCATTTTTTTCTATCAAGTCAAAACATTCATTCACAACCCCAAAGTTGATTTCAGGCCGGAAACCCTGGCAAATAAAAACCAAAAAAAAAAAAAAACAACAAAACACACAAAACAGAAAAGATACAAAAATTATAATCTCTATATATTTATATTGATTGGAATCCTCCAGCATTTGTGAAATCACTTTTCGAGATGAAGTTTGGGACCCTCCACACCTTCTCAACATTAAACCTTACACTCCGATTCAGTATTAGCATTCCCTGAATACCTCCTCCTTCCAGTCCATCTCCTTTCCTGCTCTTTAGTCCACAGCTCAAATTGAATAGAGAGGAGTTGGATGAGTTTTACTTTGGTGATCGGGGTGGCACATACTGCTCCTTGCCAATACGCCGAGGTGCTCCCTGAGGTGAGGATCTGCGTCCAAATTGGCGTCTCTGTTCCCTGATTTTTCCAGCAGCTCCCCTCGGAGGCCCATTGCCTCTGAACCCAGAAAGATCCTTTGCCCGGCCTTCGAGTTGCTCCTCGGCCCTCTCGGAAGTCTTCTCAGGAGTACTGTTTTCTTCATTTTTGGCAGGGGGAGCTATGTTTGTACGAAGCTCCCTAAGTGGCTGAACAGGAGCAGGATTCGGCTCCTTTGGGGGTTTCTGGCAGACTTCAGCATAACTGAGCTTGCGCGGCTCCTTTGGGTGCCAAGGGTAGACAAAGCGTAAGTTTCACACATTCTGCTAAGGACAATCTATACCTGAAAGGGCTCTTCAGGAATACTGTTCCAAGAACACAATGTCCAACCATGCTCCATATAGGGAGCCAGGCTGGTTTCATAGCCAGTGGCTGCTAAATCCAGAACCTGTATGAAGGCACCAGTTTTTACTTCACTGGGGAGTACAGCAGCATGAAACACTCTGGGGATGAAGCTAGGAGGAATTCGGTGTCATCACCCTACCCCCCCCCTCAGCCCCCCCAGACTGGGGACCACCATGAAATGCCCTGGGGGTGGAGCAGAAAGAAAGTCAGTCTTCCCTCTCCACCCTCACCTCCCCCTTCACCCCTGACTGGGGACCCACCATGAAATGCCCTGAGGGGGGAAGCAGAGACAAAAGGAGCCTGTTTCCCTAATAAACAGCATGGAATTTAATTTACCAGGCACCACTGAGATCATAGCCAAGCAGCTGATCCTACCTGTACTGTCACAGTAAGCGCTGCATTTGCAATGGTAGAGGATGGAATGATATTTGTCCTTGGCTGCTTTCCAGCACTGAGGGGACACACAGACACAGGTGGGGAAGAGGGGCTCTTATCCTTCTGAGTAGAAACCTCCTCTGGCTTCTTGTCTGGCTGAGTTGTGCTGACAGATTAGACAAAAAAGTTCAACATTACAATCTGCCATTGACCTAGTTTCATTTCAGGGATGCCTTCCCTTCTTTCTTTCATGTCACTGCCCCAGTTTTAACCAAGTACGATTCCCAATCAGCTTTTCACAGTAAGAGGCCTCTCCTCCAAGCGTCTACACAGAGAGAGAAAATGGAGATAATGCTTCTTTGACACAGAAAGAACTAAGGCTATCCTTCAAACTATCCACAGCACCTTATTTTTAAGCACATCTGAAATGACCCAAGGAACTTACTTACCTTGGTGGAGGAACCTCAGCCCTGCTTGGCAAGCTCACATTTGTGACAGGCTGTTGGACTGGACCATGCGCCTGCTCTTCTGGAGCAGGTGAAGGACAACTGACCACCAACTCTCTGCTCTCCTGGTGAGAAAACAGGAACTGTAAAACTTCAGGACAACAGTCATTGTTTCAGTCACCAAACATCAAGGACTTCAGAAAGTTAAACATGCGCGCACACAGGGCCAAAACTTGACCATATAGATTATGCAAGTGGCACTTATTTCGCTGCAGGTCATCTCTGCAGAGCTGCCAGTTCTAGGTGAGGTGAAAAGAATGGGACAGAACAAACAAGGTGACAGTCTGCCATACAGGTGCAGAGTCCAGCAGCATCACAAACCATCCTCATCCAAACTCCCTAAACTGATCTGTACTTCAGAAGCCACTCTGCCTATCTGCATGCTTTACTCTAAACTGCAGAGCGCCAACACTAAGTGTGGACAGAGGAAAAGAATTGCACAGGTTCCAGTCAGATACCACCTGGAAGTCTGGGAGCCTAAAAAGGGAAATGGAGAAAGCTAGAGCATGACAAGATCAATAGGATTATACATTTAGATAGGCCTGAGGATGGTCTAGTTTACAACTCTGCCAGAATAAGCCTCAAAACATTTGAGCGTGGTGGAGGGAAGTTAATCATCTCGATGTGCATTTCTGAAGTAGAAACAAGTACCTTCTCTTTGCCAGTTCCTCTAACAATGTCAGACATCCTGCTTTCCAGCACAGGCTCTCCTTGGATTTTTGCTGTACTACCAGGCAGAGGAGGGAAATTTGATGCTAGTAAGTCAAACTTTGGTGTTTGAATCTTTGCTTCTGCTGAGGGCTGAGGTCGCTAGAAAAAAAGGGGAGGTCCGTTAACATACTATGTTGTACATCCATACATATACTAAAGTAAGCAGCACCAGGACAGTTCCTGTACCGGAGTCTGGCAAACACTATATCTTGCATGATGAGGTATGGAAGGTTCAAGGATTGTATCCTTCTGAGTCAGCATGCAGCCAACGCATGATGGCGGATGTCAATGACATCTTTCAGAAGAGAAGCAAGATTAAAAACTCTGTGTTGCTTTAATAAAAGCTGAGATATGTTCTGGCCAAATTCCAACTGCAGTGATTTCTTTCTGTCTCCCTACACTCATTTTGCAGTTTCACTTGAGTGAAGTGTATGTTACTGTCCATAAAGAGTATAAAATGATTAAATATCTGCTGTGTAACTCTTGTTCCTCAAAACATGTTGCACATGTCCATGTAAGAGTGCATCCAACCTAGATAATTTTCCCCATAGTATTACCCAAAGCAGCAGCATGTGCTGTGTCCCCCCACCCCCAACACACACACACACACACACACACACACACACACACACACACACACTTGCTAAATAGAAACCAAGGATTTGGAGCCACTCTGAATCCCCTCCAGCTCTTTCACACTGGAATGCTTCACCTGAAGGGACTCTGGAGGCAGAAGGAGGGCAGGTTGTAGAATGGACACCAATAATGATCTCAGAAAAAGAGTTATAAAATAGGTATGTGACCTTTTCTCCTCCAGTGCTTGCACAGCTCCATTCTGCTTTTGGGTGGCTCATAAGCAGCTCCCAGTAGAGGAGGGTTTCAAGTCTTCCTGAGCAAGGACTGCAGTGTTACTCAGACCACGCAAGAGCTCTGCTAATGCAACTGATGGAAACGTCCCCAGAAAAGCTGCAAAGGCTGCTTATGCCCTCGTAGAATGTGCTAACATTCTTGGACACACAGAACATTAGCAATGGTGTACACTAGAAATTCAGGAAGAGATCCTCTTGGGGCAGACAGGCTTCCCTTTCATATGCTCAGCAAACCTACGGATAGGTCTAAGGAGTTTAGCTGGTCCAAGTAAAAAGCTAATGCTTTGTGAACTACTACAGTACGTAGCTGCTCTAGCTTTAAGAAAGCCATGCTTGGGAAAGAAGTCTGGCAAATGAGTCAAATGAAAATCTGAAACCACTTCAGTGAGAAAATTGGGGTACTGATGCAAGGAAACCTTGTCTAAAAAAAAAGTTGTGCATATAGTGTGAGCCATCTAAGTTCAGCAACTCTCCTGCCTGAAGTAATGCTTATTAGAAATGCTCCTTTTAGGAAGGGAGGAGACAATGATCTGGTGACCATGGATTCAAAGGCAGGTCCCTTCAGTCCTGTGAGAAGTAAGTTTAAATCCCAGGACAGAGTAGTATCTTTAATAGGAGGGGGAAAAAGTCTATCCAAACCACTGAACACTCTGACAGAGTTGGAAGATACTGAGATTGCAGCCACATGAACCTTCAGTGAACTCTTTTAGGCCAAATAGATAGTCCAGAATAAGACAAATAAATTTGTTAGTCTTTAAAAGCGTCAGGCTCCTTCTTTATCACATAAGCTTTTATGAGAGAGAATCCCACTTTGTCAAACACTTGAAGCTTCGAGCATCTAATGAAAAGGGATTCTCCCCCATGAAAGTTCATGTAATAAACGTGTGTCATTAAGTGCCACCAGACTCGTTTGTTTTGCTGGACTAGACTAACACGGCTACCCACCTTTGAATCCAGAATAAGATGAACAGAAACGCACAAAGGATGGATCTTCTGTTCAGACCAAACAGATATAATCCTCTGCTTTGTAAGGAAAGTATACCTGATAAAAGCCTTATTGGCCATGGACTAACCAACTGTCCCAGTACGAATACACTTGGGTTCCCTTTCAGATAGCTGCTACCGCCAACTCCAAGCACTTCACCAAAATTTGAGGAGACAACAGCCTGACCAGATGGGTGGACAATGAACTGATAAATAACTGCTACAAAAAAACCTAAGATCTTTCTATGACTCTGGCATGGAGCTAAATGGACGCATACATCCTTTAAATGGACAGTAGCAAGACTGTTATTGCGACAAAGGGACAGGATAACAGGAGATATGAACCATACAAAATTTATGCAGTAGTTGAAGTTTCACAGCTCTAGAGCAAGTCTCAAGACTGATTTGAGCAAGCATCAGGAAAAAAAATCCCATCCCCCAATACTTAGAAGGTAATTCATCTATACCCTCCAACAGATTGAACTTCTTGAATTAATATAGCCTTGAAGGAAGGGACAAAGCAGCAAAAAGAGAAAGGAGTGAACTGCTGGGTGTAACCCAGTCTTCTATAGTGTGCTGCACTTTAAGAAGCGTGCCGGATAACGGCACCTGTGAAGTACAGCAGATAGTGACAGCAGTTGCTATCATATGAGCCAATGAATCTATAATCTAATGCTGCCTACAGAGAGAAATGTGCAACTCAGCCGTCTTTCACAGAGACCCTGAACACTTCCTCTGCATAGTCAAGTAGCTTATCCAAAAACTGAGAAACTGCATCCTTATCTGAATACTGATATCTGGCAAGAAATGCCTGGTGATACAGAATCCCAAATTGTACACTGAGAAACTGCATCCTTATCTGAATACTGATATCTGGCAAGAAATGCCTGGTGATACAGAATCCCAAATTGTACACGTGCAGACAAATTCCAAAGGGGTACCCCAAACTGGTCTAGTTCAACAAAATTAGCAAGGAGTCCTGGGGCACTTCAAGACTAAGATTTATCGCATGAGCTTCCATGGGAGAAAAATCCCATTTCAGATTTTCTAAGCATGTGACAAAGTGGGATTTTCTCCAACAAAAGTTCCCGCAATATACAGCGCCACAGAACTCCTTGTTTGTTTTTCAATGTTAAATTACTGCCCATAAGCCTAACCTTTCGAACTTCCTTTGAGTATGTTGTCACCCAGGTCCCAGTCAGGCTTCCACTGAAGCTAGCGGGACTTTTGACAAATACTTCCATGGGAAGATCAGGTCTTCATTATCCCGTCATGAGGGAGAGATAATGGGAACAGTATGCACTGAGTGCTGCCTAGTGGTCAAAGCAGAGCAGCACACTTTTGTAAGTTAACTCAGCAAACGTGTTTCCTACAAGATGCACCTGTTACTAAAAAGAGAAGACAGGATCTTAAAAAAAAATTCACGTCTGGATGGACAAGACTGATGAGTATTCACTTATCAGGCAAGCAGACACGTCCTATCTTCAGAGTCTCAGAAAGGAGCCGTGTGGGTGGGTGGCGATGACAGGGTACATAAAACAACAAGACGGAACCTATTTCACTGCCTAGGTCTCTCCCCTTCTCCCATCCCCGTGCCCCCCGTCCAATAATGAAAATAGAACTTACTGAAAGCCTGTCATCTTCTCGTCTTCTCCGACCTCTGAAAACACTCCTCCTTTAAAATGGAAAGAAGGTGGTGAAGACGAACTTCAGCAAACTTATTAGCCTAGCTCCCAATTACATTTCCACAAGGGGTAGCGCCTGGCAGGAGAGTCCTCATATCTATGGATCAAATCCAAGCCAGTCCCATTCTCCGGGTCTCACTGTTTTCCACTGCATTAATTATTTTTGAAGACTTGTGTCATTTCCGTTACAAGGAAAGGTGTTCAGACCTACTCTTTTTAAGACACAATGTGCCTGTTGGGGATTAAATTTTACTACAGTGTTCAGGTTTTTGGTTGTTTTTTTTTTTAAACCTCTACTGAGGGTCGGCAACCCAAAACATAAGAGCAGCCATTTTAAAATAATTCCCTCAATAACAAAGCATTTTGAGCAATACAATGGGTGTAGCCTCCTTGTGCTGGGAAGCCCCTGGGAGCCAGGACCAGGCTATCTGCAGGGTCCCCAGTGGTTGTAGTGGTGGAGGCCTGGAGCCACAAGGGGACAACTGAACAGCCACATGTTTTTCTGGAACTGCAGGTTGCAGACCCCTGACCTATACTATAACAACTGCTAGGCTTGAGAATTTTTAGTCAGCAAGTTGTTCAGAGGGTCAGAACACCAGTACTGACAGACACTAAAGCTCAACTGGGTTCTCTCTTAAGATAAATGTTTGACACTCCCAGACATTGAGACCAGAGGACTTTGGTACTTGTTTAAAATTTAATGCAACCTCAAAGGCCAGTTCCACTTAATGGATTAGGCGTGTTCTGAAGGCCAGTCACAAAGAGTTGTAGTATAATTTTAGTCCTTATTCTGGAGCGAGGCCTATCTTTGCACCACCTCCAAGCTATTTGAATTTTCCATGCCAAAGTACCTCTGACTGAAGAAAAGCCTAGGTAGCACAGCTGTCTTTCAAAACAGCAAGACAGCCAGACATGTGCTAAGTGAGAGTTAGGGGAAGGAGAAAAATGAAACTCTCCATTTGCTTTAGATGAGAAGTTTTTTCTAGCATTTTGCTTTAATTGTTAATGTGCATGAACTTCCCCATGCTGATATGGTGAGCCTGAAGAGATTTGATATCTGTTTTACGTTAATACACACACATCTTAATGCCGCACTCAGATTGTGATATACAGAATGAAATTTGTACAGAAACCAGCCTTTCCTTAATAAACTAGTTTCCAGTCTCACTTAGGAAAGTTCAAATGTATTATGCTCCATTTGTTTAACTGAAGATCGGTTCCCTCCTTAGACCACTCCACCAACAACTGAACGGTTGTGTTCAATACCTGAAGTTATTCTGGCTTATGAAGTCACCAGAAGCTCGTCTGGTAATCTTTTCCCAAAATACATACTGCCTTCACTGTAAGGACTGACACTCATTGCTGAAATATTTTACCTGCCCCTGCCAATACTGTAGTCTCCGTTCT
This sequence comes from Podocnemis expansa, assembly GCA_007922195.1. Taxonomy (NCBI): domain Eukaryota; kingdom Metazoa; phylum Chordata; order Testudines; family Podocnemididae; genus Podocnemis; species Podocnemis expansa. Next base: position 13,737,984 of record ML682037.1, on the reverse strand, counting down.
GCTCCATCTGCGAGGTGGAGTAGTCCTTCTGAGAACAGCCTTGTTCCTGGTGCCCTGTGAGTGTATTGGTATGTCGTTCCATACCAAAATTCCTCAAGTTGGCTCTGTTCAGTGGTCCATCCCCCATCGACACTGTACCCACTACAGCTGTACCATCTGCACAGTGCTCTGAGCTATTTGATGATCGGAAGTGAGGCTTCATGCTGTATGGGATATAATAGGAGGGTGTCATCACCATAATGTAAGTATCAATAAGCCAAGTTCTTCTCCACACAAACTAGAGTACTTTCAATAATATGCTCTGAAGTAATTAAGATGACAAATAAATGTTACACCTCCATTGTTCAAACATCACAGAGGGTACCAGGCACCTTTGCCATGACTTTGTGGTCCAAGGACAAAATACTCTATTATGCAGCTCCCAAACCATACAATTAGACACACTCTGCCATCTCTTCTTAGTAATCCTAAGTCTTCTTCCAAAAGTGCCAACCAATCCTAAAAAAGTGTCTATTACACCCAACAGAAACGTTTGCGAAGTCCAAGAGTTAAGCAGTTAACATTCTATTCACGTTAAAAGCACAACAGAAGGAGATGGGCTCTGATCAGAAGTACAAAAAGTTATATTTTTCTCTTTGTAAGACCAATCACACACACAGGTGCTTAACTCCTTCACACTCAGTGCAACCACTTTCTTATTTCAGAGTCTACCTAATGGCAGCTGCACGTCATGTTATCCTCAAAACACAAGCAGCAGATTCCAAATACAAGTATTTGAGACTACACAGTAGTGTCCAACTCACAGCAGAGAAAGTTTCCTTAGGACAGCAGCAAAAGTGAGAAGTCATATAGAACGTTTATCTACACACTATCTAAACAGATGCCCTCCTTGAAATCCCACCCTACACCATCCTCCATCCCCTCTGGCTTCCTCTAGCGTCCTATCCCATCCCACTACAGCAAATACAAACACACAGCACTTTGGAGCACAAAGTTTTATTCATTTCCAAAAAGTCTACAGATCCTTTGTGTTACAGAGGATGCTCCAGGGCAGGTCTCTGAACGTCAGGAGTTCTGGACTGGCTCATAAAGGGGTAGATTCCTTTCTACAATCAAGTTCTTTCGGGGAACCAGCTTTTGCTCTCTTCATCAGAGGTCTTTGAAAACTTCAAAGGAAAGGAAACACAGAGGAACTGAATGCCTTGCATCAAGTTACCACCTGCTAATAGCAGATCATGGAAGCAGAAATTAGAGACATCAGTAAGCTCATCATAATAGTGCAGAATTTTCCCCTGTGCTCTACTCAGTATTGGAAAATACAGTTTACAGTGACAAATGACTCTACTCCCTTTGGATGACTTCTGTACAGCCTGATTGCCCTAATGGCCTGGAAGGCAGCTGAAGAACCTCTGTCTTTCTGAATCTCAAATACAGGAAGCATAGCAGAAAAGTCATCCATCCTTCATTCTAAATATCTCAGCACCCTATCTGCTACAGAACCATTTTTTGACTAACCTTGGTAAGACAAGGTGGGCTTCAGAACATTCTCATGGTCCTATTTTAACAGCCACAAGACAAGGAAGCTGATAAAGTCTGTGACAACAATCTGGGAATTTATCACGATGTGTGAACTTTTCACTCCTCCACATGCTGCAGGCATGTTGCGACAATTTGGGCCCAAATAAAACAAATGTTGGTCTGTTTACTTTAAAGACAAAACAGCCAATACTTAATATTAACTAGTAACTACACACAACAACAAGCTAAATCAAGCTTGGTGTATAGGACAAAAAAAGCTATACAGGACAAGCAGCATGTTATCTTCCCTCTGGCGAAAGTCTTCTGGGTTGAATGGAAGAGTGGTGGCATTGAACAGAGGTGGCCAGGTACTTTTTAACTTCAACACAGTTCATGAAACAACCTCCAGGAGCAAAAAGAGGTAAAGGCAGAGAGATTTAAGGAGCAATAAGTTTAAGCTCATGGATTTGTATTTTAAAAATACATTTAAACAAAAGCCAAAGAGTTTATAATTTGATTGTATGATTAAACATTGGTTGGTCAGAGTCATCAAGTTTAAGACCAGAGGAACCACTGTGATCCTCCCATATGGCCAAAGCATTAACTTCTGCCACCTTCAACCCTAGATTCTCCTGCAAACCAAACATGTCTGCATTGTGCTAACACAAGAATCCACGATGCAGCCTGGACATAGCTAAAGTGGTTTTTTACCCAAACTGAACAGCAAAAGGAAACAAAAAGAGAATAAAGTGGTGTTAAACATAGATTAGAAACCTTGTAAGTAATGCATCAGTGTATCTCATTTCTTCCAGGCTGCAGCCCCATATTGCCACAGGGAAAAAGGGTGCCCACAGTTTGCTAGTCTATCTGCTCCGTTCTAGTAGATTTTAGACGCCTATGCTGAAAGCACAAAAAGCAATGGAAACTTTACGAACACACCAATAACCAAAGGCCTGAGACTTGAACACATCAGAATTTTAAAAAAAAAAAGGTAAACAGTGTCCTTTCCACACCAACTATGGGACAGTGTAGAAAAGCGGAGGGATTCCTGCTGCTTAAGACATTAAAAATTAGACTGGTAAGTGACAACACAAACTAAATGTGCATTAGCAGGGAGGTCATTACACAACCTATTAGGCCTAGAAAGCATATTTTAGTCAAAACACTTTAATTTGCCATTTTGGAATCCATTCATTCCAAAGTGAAGAAAAAAAGCTTTTAGCTGTGCAATTCAGCCCTCAGATCTCATAATCTCACCTGTCACTGAGAAGGTCACACAATCTTCGTCTGAGCAGGGAAAAAGTGCAAGAAGGAGAAAGCAAAAGAGACAGAAGGAAGGAGTAGCAGGAGAAAGCAAGGAGAAGGTGCACGAAATAGAGAGGTGCCCAGACTTCCGAATGTTAGACCTGTTCTCTCTAAGCGCGATACGTGATCATCACCGGGCCAAACATCTAAGCCTGCATCTCACCTATCTCACTAGGACTTCAGTGCAGAGGGAATGTTTCTCATAGCTTGTCCACACTTGCACTTATAACAGCAAAAGTTCTGTCACTCTGGAGTTTGGCAGACCACCACCACCCACCACAACATGTTTTGCCAACATACATAAACAAGCCCTTAGTGGCTTCCATTATCCTCCTTAAGTACAGCACTTAAAATTTTAGAAACAGGCTTGCACACTGGAACAACATAAGGAAACCACCACACTAAACTAACCTTGAGGTAGGGAAGTCAAGAGCACACCCTAGACAAACAGATCTTGTTTGAAACCAGATTCTACAGTACTGTGTGCAATCAAACTACCTCCATCTCTGTATTATCTGGAAAGATCAGAGCTCTATTTGTGGAGAAGGAAGGGCTTGAACAATGACTTATTACTGTACTGTGCCTTTTCTTCAGTAAGAACAAGGAGTCTGCCAGCGCTTAAAAAGACCAACAAATTTATTTATCGCATGAGCTTTTGCGGGAGAAAAATCCCATTTCACCTGAAGCTTTGAAGAGAGAGTTTTCTCCTACAAAAACTCATGCGATAAATAAGTTTGTCAGTCTAAGTGCTACAGGACTCCCTGATAATTTGTTAGAGGTTCTGGTCAACCCTGGACCCAGTGTGAAGTGAGATGACTTATTTAACAGTAAAAATACTATACTAACACTATACTTTGCTGAGCTTCTAAGGACAGAATCCCTGCCTCAGAAGTCTTAAGAACAGGACGCCATGATGATTTAAGGAACCTCTGATAATTAGAATGAGAAGTGCTACATAAGGAGACGTTTCTCTTGCAAACATACAAGCCTCTAAGAACACATCAACAAACAATGAACTTAATGTCCATCCTGAACCTCTGCTGTAATTATGCACTTCCTGTTGGTTTAAGTACTGGAACAAACTGCCTAAGGAAGGTGGTACAAGCTCCGTCATTGGAAGTTAAGGCCTGGTTAGACAAACATCTGTCAGAAATGCTCTAATTATTTCACAGTGCAGTCTCAAGTGAAGAGGACTGGACCAGATGCCTTCTCAAACTCCGTTCTAGCCCCGCACTTCTACTATTCTATGTGATGATTGTACAGTGCTGATGCCAAGTCTACTCAAATCTTTTCTGCAATGAATCACAGGGGACCATGCCTCAAGAGGATCTGATAGGGTTGCTTTGGCTGCCAGCCTACAATGGAGGCTGAGTCAAAGTTGCCTGAGAAAGAGAAGAATTTCAGAGGTGTAATTGTATTACTTTCACCTGATCGTTCGGAAGTGGACATCTGATCATGTAGACGGTTTTTACTCTTACAGTACATACTAGTGGGGCTGGACAAGTGTCACAATCTAGGTCCACAATTACAAGACGTTGTATAGAAGTTATTCATTTAATGTTAACATCCAGTGGGACTCTAACAGATATCCAGACCTCTAACACGGCTCAGTGGCAGTTATGCAGAAATAACTGAGGAGCAGATCAGCCTACAAGAAACAACTGTCCTTCTAAATTAAGCTGCCTTGCTTGCCCCAAAAGCAGAAATAAAAAGATTTCATTCTGTTTCTGATGGCCCAATTCTAAAGTCCATCCTCTGCTGATCACGTCAATTTATGACCATGAACTTTAACTTCATTCGACAACAACCTGTGCTGTAAACGTTTGGTAATGAAGCCTCACATAACATAAAAGCGATTACTGTGCTAATTCGCTCTGCTTGCTGCATTCAGTAGGGAAACCTGCTAATAAGTTTCCACCCACACAAGACAAGGATACTACTGCACAGTCCTTTGTAATTACAGAGCATTGCTCCAATGACACACCAGATGGTTTTTCCTCCTTTGCAAACAAATGTATTTGAGCTCACACTAAAACCGTATCAGTAGAAAGACTGAGGTAAATGAATCATAGTGATAAATTCTGCATCCAGCAATTTTTTCTAATAATAGTAAAAGCCTGTATCTCTGAAGCTGAATAAGGTGAGTGGCTCCACACACAATATTCTCTCACCACATAAGCTGAATTTGTCTTTTGGAAGTTTCTGTTCAGGAAGTAAGGTAGGCATGAGAAGAACCAGGTTTTAATAGGAAGTTGTCTTTGTCTCAGATTTAAGCATGCAAACAGCAACTCCTTTTAAGTTCTCAAATAAATCCTTACCTTTGTTCCTCTGCCTCACACATGCAAATTTGTTGTTTGGCATCATGAATGCGTGCCTGGATTTTTAAGCCAAATTTAGTTTCAAGACAATTCCATGTAGATTTAACACACAAGACGACAAGCAATTTAGAGCAACTCCAAGACACTGTACTATCGATTGGTAATAAGCACTCTTCAATGACTCATTAAAATTTTGAAAACTTTGAGTTCTCATAGCATTGCCAGCTTCCCAACTTCCACTTACCGGTTTCTGTGGAATGGGCGACCTATGCTCAATGAAGCAGCATTTGTCTTATAAGAGCCTGGTGAATTAAAGCCATTCACGAATCCACCGTTAGGAAAGGGGGCCTGCAATGCAGAGACAGACTATCAGGCTCTCAAGAAATGAATCAAGCCTGAAGATAAAAGGAAAGATGTTCATGTTTCAGCCCTTTTCCGCACTGCTGACCTCAACTTAACTTTCTCTTTTATCCAGAATATTTTTACACCTCAACCCTGTCCCATCACATTCCACTTATTACAAGTGTTGTAATACTCTCTCTCCCTACCACCCACACAAAAAAGCCCTCTGAGTCTAGAGTTTTTGAAGCCACTACAGTTCCATGGTCTTTTCCATCCAAAGCAGCCATGGAATACCTCTCTGCCTCCCCAATTCTGCTTGGATAAGCTGAGTTAACCTGAGGCCCTTGAGATTTAACTGAATCTTGTGAAAGGAGAGCGTCTTTTAGGGTCTCATCTTATTGAGCTGCACCACCAACTGAAGCCAAGGGTCATTAACCAACGACAAGGAGAACAGATGGCCATGTCTCTTGCAAGACAGTGAAATCAATCCAAAGGAATAGCTGTGTTAGTCTAGTCCAGCAAAAAAAACAAACAAGGAATCGTGTGGTACTTTAAGACTAACAGATTTATTTTTCGCATGAGCTTTCATGGGAGAAAATCCCACTTTGTCAGATGCTTTGAAGATGGGTGAACTTCACCCATCTTCAAAGCATCTGGCGAAGTGAGATTTTCTCCCACGAAAGCTCATGCGAAAAATAAATCTGTTAAAGTACCACACGACTCCTTGGTTTTTTTGAGATCAATCCAATCAATGAATCCCAAATTTGTTACCCAAGTTCTCAGAGCAAATTTTTAGGACAGCATTCCTAGAACACAACAACTCAGTCACAACAGGCAGTATTCATCAACCTTGACAATAAAAATGCTCTCATTTTTACAGTAATTAGCAGAAGTTACTCACCAGTGGTGTTTCAAAGTAAGGGGCCGGGTTTGGAGGCCATGTCTGAGGCACAATACTGTAAATAGAGTACTGTTGAGGACTATATACAGGCTGCATAAACAATGGTGAGGCAAAGTGTGCTTGTGTTTGGACGGGCTGAGTATACACACTGGAATCCACTACCCGGTAACCATTCTTAGCAAAGAATGTATTGATGGCTTTTATCCTTGCCTGTAAAGGAGATCAAACCACGTTACGTGGGCCACACTCGAGGTGAAGAAAGCCAAGGGAAAGACAAGGCTTGTTTTTAATACCTACAATAATGTAAGAAAAAGGGAAAGGCAGAGCTAGGTTAACTGCTGACTACAAGCTTAAGCCTCATGTGACAGACTAGGTCCCAGTGCTGGTTATACCTTTCTTACAATGAAATGATAAAATGAAGGGTGAGTATCATAAGACAAAGGATCACTCAAGGCTTTAAACATTATGCTGCCTTCTTTGGCAATAACTCCCCCTGTAGCTGAAAGGGAGTAAGAATTTAAGTGCAAGTCAGTCCTGCAAAAGACACCAGATTGACAACCATAAGAGCTGAAGTCTTCAGTTGTCAGGAGACTGAAGTACAGCACAAGCAGCAGCAGGCAAGGCCAGCTCCCCTCACATTGCACAGCCAGGTTGTCTAAAACATATTTCAGAGCAGGGGCTCTCAAACACGCAGCCCCCTAAAGCTATTTCCTGTGGCCCGCAACAACCCTATAGTTGCCAATATTAGCAGTATTGTTACAGGAGAAGGTTTCACTGGTGCAGCCCTCAGGCTAACGTACTAGTCCTCGTGCGGCCCTCAATGTAATTTGAGTTTGAGACCCCTATTCTAGAGAGTCAGCTCTGCACAGTGAAGAGACTCAGTCTACGACCAAACAAGTTTGTAATCCCTATGCTGAGTTGTGGTATTATGCCAGGCTCGGAAACAAAGTATATGACATCTCCAGTGGAAACTCCATCAGATATTAGACAGTACCTTTTCATCCCTCCCCCACACACTCAAATTAGATTCAAGGTAGCATGCAAGAAATGTATGGCTCTGCCTCCCAAAACCTAGTAAGTTCACAGCACTGGCCAAAGACAGACATCAAAAATTTTGTCCCAGACCCACATTAAACAAAAGAAGTCTTACCATTATTGGCTTGCCCTGAAAGGTTTTTACTTCTTCCCTTAAGTATCTGAATGCCTGCATACATAAAGAACACATATATTGGAAGATCATTTTGGTAAAATTGCACTTCAAATGATTTATTGTTTCTAAAGACTAACATCCTTGCGAAGCCTGAATTCAAGCTGCATTATACTTTGGTAACTTTCTAACAATTAAACAAGAGGAAAAGCCGATGTGTAGCTTAAGCCACAAGATGTTGAATACACAGCTTCCTCAGATTCCAGTGCAGATGAAGCCACATCACGTTGCTATCAAAGTATTTAACCTCTGTTCCAGCAGTTCAACATAGCAGAAGAGGAGCATCACTGCCACTCCATTTCCATATTTGAGTGTGACACTAAAGAAACCACACCAAAAGGAAAACAGGTATTAAATCAAACCCTGATCTGTATTATGTTGTCTTCACTGCAGAGAAACTGTTTTTAACTCTACAGCAGCAACAAAGTAACACTGCCCATCAGGTAATCTACAGGGATTTTAATTTGCCTTAAAAAAGGGCACACTTCTCTGCTTGTTCAAAGAAAAGCTCCTGTTTGAGTTTCCTGCTCAGTTTGACTTCAACTTAGCAAATAAGTCCTTTGTTCCCAAGGCAATAAAAAAAATTAAATTAATTCTCCCTGGTGGCACACACTTGATCATGCGCAACGTGTGCAACTCCCAAGAACAATGGTGAATGTTCAATTAAAGCGCAGAGGTCAATTTCATCTCCAGTGAAGTCCTACCTGTTGTGCATCAGTATCTGACTGGAATGTGATGTACCAGTTGTTATTGTGAGCAAACTCACAGCTTATCACTCTGGGGCAGTTTTCATTTTTAAACAGCGCCTTCACCTCCTAAAGCAAAAAGAAACCTGTTAGTTATGGGTGCCCAGACTTGCCACTCTAAACCAGCTGGAAGATTTAATGTCCACAGCAGGGGAAGTTTCTATTCTATATTCTTCATTTTTGAAGGATCACCCTTCACTCAGGGTCAGGTCCAATCTTTTTTTTTTCATGTCTGTATAGTTCTCCAGATAGAACATGCGTATGTGGGTTTGTGTATTGATTCTTACTTTTGCCCAGGTACATTTGTCACTGCTAAATCCTAATGCACTTAAGAATTCCTCTTAAACACCAGAAAGGAATCTTGTAAGAGAGACCATCACCATCTATTCCAGGGACTGAATATCAAGCCTTTGCAGCTCCCTAGCTCCTGCCAACCTGGGTAGGAGGGGAAGGGGAAATAAGCAGGTGTCATACAACACTTCATTTTCTTCAATATCCAGACATGTACACCTAAACATTTGTAAGAATGCACACAAATTTCTTTAAATGTTTAATTCTTTGAGAGTCCTCTCTACAGGACAAGTGCATGTGTGCTGCTCTCTAACAGAATGGTATCAGCTTTGCACTCATGAGCTACCCATATTGTTAAAAAAAATTAAAAGCAGGAACACACAGTCCTCATTTCTGGTGAGGGGATCATGGAGCAAAGGAACAGATTTCAGCACTAAGCCACCATCAAAGCATTGCGAATAACCAGATTCAAGTTACATACAATGTATTCCACTTTGAACAGTCCCTTAGAATAAGTGCTACCTCCTTAGCTTAAACAATCTTTTCCACCTTGCAGTTAGCTGTGATTCTGAGTACCTTTCCCAAACCAGAAGAAAAGCTTTGTGTGGCTCAAAAGCTAGTCTCTCTCTCACCAACAGTACTTTGTCCAATAAAGTATAGTACCTCACCCACCTTGACTTCAAGTTAGCCAAGTTACCTCAAAAAGGGTCTTTCTGAAGCAAGATACTTAACTTCAAGAAAAGCAAATGCTTTACAAAAAAAGTGCTGGAGCCACAACAGGTTACAGATTTCGAAAGGAACAAAAGACTTCAGAAATTTACAAGGACAAATCTGTCTATCTAGAAATGCATTAGTACCGCTGACTTAAAATGTCCCTACACAAATACTTTGCATTACAGCTCTAAAAATCTTCTAAAAAAGTTCAAACAACAACTGTCAGCCTAATATCAGTAAGGATTTTAATATGCTCTATCATCATAATGAGCTTGACTCAAATTGGTTCACAATAAACAGAAACTTTTATTAATATCTGTATCTGCCACAACAACTTTGACTTAATGCAAAGTGCCTGCTAGGAAATTTTGTCATCTGATATCCAAGTTCTTCCCTGAACTGATTTCCTCCTGGTTTTGGATCTTAAAGAAAACCAAGTCAACCTCCCTGTCAGAAAAAGCCCACTGAAATTATGGAGCTGTCTGGAACAGAATAGATTTCATACAACAAAAAAGCATTTTACAACATTATTGATGTAATGCAAAGGGGTGACATCAGTGGAATAAAATACAGGCTTTGGATTTGACATTGTGTCAAAGGAAGAAAAGACTAGAATTTATTTACCAGAAACATCATCGTCAAGTTGTACATAAAATTTAATTCAAATTATGCTAATCAATTTCCTAAAAAGCATACTGCTCCTTTGTTTGCAGTCTGAAGCATTGCTTTCAAGTCCCAAGATACTTGCTGCAAGCCATGAGATTTTTTTTTTTAAATACCTCGACAGGCGTTGTTTCAGGGATCTCACGAAGAATAATAATGCATCGCTTATGGTTTGGTCTTACTTTCTCTCCTCTCTCATCTACTTGTACCATAGGGGAAGCTAAAATTGAGATACAATTGGACATGAGCAGTTGTAGAATTCTTGGCAATATACAAAATAAATTAGTATTTTCATACATTTGTAGGCATTAGCTATCTCCTTTGGTTAGTACCTATTTTTTAAAACTCAGTTCACATACACATATAAAACCAACAATTCAGAAGCCTCTTCTTCAGTTTGGCCAAGAGATGAAGGGAAGAACATTTCAGATTCTAAAACTGTTTAAAACTCAAATACCAGAAAACATGACACTGGCACATCAGTTCAAGACTCATTGTAAGGTGAGTAAGGTGCTTTGAATTTGGGAGGAGACTGCTGTTTCTTTGCCTATATATCCTATTGAGCATCCTGTCACTTTGTTCAGTTACTTGTTCAAATTACAGACCAAACCAATTGTGACACAGCTTAAATTGTAACAGGTGAGAGACAGACAGCTGAAAATAAATCAAATAAACCTAACTTTTCAAATCATGTTTGGTAGTCAGGAATTTAAGGTGTCAGAAAAGTATTGGTCTCCAATCATGTTATGCAGTTCTGAAACAAATGCCACTAACAGGTCTGCATCAACTAGCCACGGGCACACCTATGTACATTCTCCTTACTCACAATACAAGATTAGTTGCACTATTTCCACTAAGTTTAAGACCATGAACTGTCATTTAATAAATGTTACACAGCTTTTTTAAAAAAAACAATCATAATTCAACCGTACTTCTTTGCAGCTATGGTGGGTGTGGTGTCTTCCTGAGAAATTCAAATGGAAACAGGGAAAAATATTTACTGATTCAGAATAGATAGCGCAAAGCAGTTGATTCAAGCTTGGTTCCAGAAGAGGTAGTGGGCAGAGTCAGCTCCATGGGAAAAAGTGACATTTCCTAGAGAATTTTCTGCACTGAGTCAGAAAGGCAGCCCTACCTTTCTTTATGCTTTGGGAGTAAGATTTTTGCTTTTGGGTAACAAAACTCAATCATCCACAAAGCTATTTAGTTAAACACAAATTTGAAAAAAGTTTACTACGTACAAAAGACTAAAGCAGTTACTCTTATAGGGATCTGCTTTTCAGAGCTTAGCTTCCTCTAAAAATTAATCACAACATAATTTTTCCATAAACATCAGGAATAGACCAATCCCACAGAAACAATAATACAACTGGTTTCTTTAAGACTGAGAGGTCCTTCAGTTACTTTTTAGCTGTTTTTATTCTACTGACCTAGACAAGCTTTTCAAACCAAAAAGAAACAGACATACATCTCAATACTTCAAGAATAAGGTCCATATTGGTGGTCAGCTTCTTAATTCCTTCCATGTTGGCAATTGTCCATATTGGAACAAACTGATCACTGTCCATTTGAGACATCAAGTAGAGATCCTTAGAAAGATTCTCACTAGAAGTAAACATACATACATTTTAAGCAAATTCTAGATTTTAGGGGGAAAAAAATCTTTAGAGTGACAGGATAACTGCTGGTTTAAGATTTAAAAAATAATAAATAGCATTCTAATAAAGTTGCACTTGCTCCTGGAGTCTTTCACTCTTGGGAATAAAGACAAGTAAAGCAGAATCAAGGCAATGAAAAAATGAAAGGTGCCCAAGGTTAGCTGTTAGCATATTATCCCACCCATACAACACTCATGCCAGACCGACTTATCAGCATCAGATGAAGTGGGGTTTTCTCCCATGAAAGCTCACAAGATAAATAAAATTACCTTGTCTTTAGAAGTGACCCTAGACTACTTGTTTATCAATATTAAGCAGACTCAACTGCCTAGATTTGTGAAATACAGAAAATAAAAGTCTTCATTAACCAAGGACAACTCTGCATGGCCCAGTTCTGTCAGAGACAGCTGTCCAGCCTCTTTGCCCTTGCAACATTTAGAGATCCCTGTCACATCAACAGAATGGTTATGGCCCATCCACACAGCACCACTGCACTCAGGAACCCTTCCAACACTTCTCCCTAGCACCCAGAACTTAGCTGGAAGAAGTAATGGTTAGGTGTAGCTGGTATCAGCTGCACGTATGGACTGTGGGATGGAGTTGGCAGGGCCAGCTGAACTAGTGCAGCTCCAACACCTCTGCCTTCTTGTCCAAAATCAATTAGAAAAGACACACATATGCCACAGAACTAGAGCACCTCATTCCAAGCATTGCAAATGACCAATACAGACATCATGTGAACATGAAAAGCTGTATGTGTATGGCAATGTGAGAGCATTGCTGCCAGTGGTTACTGTCAATAACTTTCTGCAGAATAATCCCAAGTTAGCATTTCTACCAGTCTCTGGGCCAAAAATCAGACTTGGCACAACCATATTCTACTTGTGGAACTTGACAAGCACCCATTTGCACTTCTACCTCAGGTTTTCAAAAGATTAAGTTCCACACGAAGGAAACACCCACCCTGCCACCCCTGACAACTAGCAATTAATTACAGAACCAGCCTTAGAGGGAGAATAACATTCTTCCCTAACGTCCAACTCCACAAAAGTAATTCGCTTTATCCATCTAGGTCAGGGGTCTCAAACATGCGGCCCCTAAAACTATTTCCTGCGGCCCACAATGACACGATCGTTACTGATATTTGCAGTTATCATTGTATGGAAAGGTTTCAGTGGTGCGGCCCTTGGGCTACCATACTAACCTTCATGCAGCCCTCTACTAGTCCTCATGCAACCCTTGTGATGATTTGAGTTTGAGACCCCTGATCTAGGTCTTAAGCTTTCCAAGCTCAGCAAGAAATCAAGGCCTGCTATTTTAACTAAGTGGCTTCAAGGCAAAACACACTAACCGCATCCTTTGCGCTAAAGGATGTCCTGCAGATGTATACACATACTCCATGGCCAGCACAAGCTGACCCAGGAGGCTGCCCTGAAAATTACAAAATGCAATCTTCCCTAGAGCTGAGTATGTTACTCTGGTATTGCCTGTTATCCAGCAACAAGCGAAAGCAGGATTTTTAACTCTGGTCTCTGGCTTACACTCCCCCTTTTCACTGTAAAAAGGAACAAAGACCCTGAGCATCAGGCGTATGTAACTAAAAACAATGGGACATTTAAAGGCAACTTTTACAAAGTATTTAGTAAATACTGAATGAATTCTTCATACGATACCGTGAGAAGCAGAATTCAACTTGTTTCTTCAAACATTCTTTCAGGTCTTCTGTAGATACAGAAGAGGTGCCTTCACCTGAAAGAGGCATTAAATTAGCATACTCCCATTAGATCGCAAATCACATATAACCCGGAATACAACTCAAAATGAATTTTTGCTGTGCAAGTGGAAAAAATTAAACATCCTCCACTGTAATATGAGAGGAATGGGCATTTGATACACTCAGGTAAATCAAGCAGTGACAAAGCACTTTGTACATGCTATTACTTTTATAAAATGTGCTCTTTGTTTTTTTATTTCCACCTATTTGTCCACGTATTTTTGCCAGTTTATATCTCCCTTCCCCAACAACAGAAGCCTTGGAGAGAGGATTCAAATTTTGTATTGGAAAGCTTTTACTTTTAAAACACACTCAAACACCAGACAATCAAAAGAGGACTTGAAAAAATGACAGCATTTTTAGAACCATACAGACAAAGGTACACTGAAACCAGCTCTTCTGGGTCAGAAGATGGAAAGAAAGAAATTCAGTGCATGCAAAAACCACTTTTTTATATGAGAAGTTGTTCTAAGGTGGCATTGTAAACAAAGCTAGACAAGATTTTTGACATGCCCTTTTCATTTCAGGGGGAAGTGCATATAATGGAATTATCCTGCAGAAAGAGGTTCAACTCTAGATGAAGATTAAAAAATAAAAAAATAAAAAAATAAAAATCAAAATCTTACCAAGCCCTACCAACTGCAAAAGCTAAGTCTGCTCTGCAAAGCCATGCATTACTTTTAATAATGTCATAATACAGCTATTTGATGAGTGACCAAATACCGGCTTCTGGTACTCAAACTTGTTTTCTTTCCTCCCTCTCTGCAGTACTATCCTCAAGTCCCACTGTGAAAAGTTGTCATCCCCACTACACCTCTCCCCCCCTTTCGGCTCTCAGTACTACTCCCTAGCAATGTCTTTCACTATGCTATTAGCTAAAAGTAATTTTCTGAAGCTGGAGGAGCAGTAGATCAACAGTATTTTTGCATGTAAGAGGCTCTATTCAGCTTTCCTTACATATTCTAATACCTAATATACAAGGCAGCAAAGCCTACTATATAATATACAAGGGATGACAACCTTATTTCTCAGGACCGTTCATGTTATTTATTCTAACTTATCAGCTCTACAAAGAAAAACTTCTACACTGCTCAATTCCTCACCTATTTATGCCGTAAATAATAACTGGTGAAGAAAGAAGCATTTGTGCATTTCAGCACAAGCAATTATGCAAAGTTACAGACTTTACGCAAGTCTAGAAAAAAGAAAGGCAGATGATATTTTGGATATGTGAATGTTAACAATGAGACATACACCCTTTACAAGTACAAAAGTTGAAGACAGCACAGAAAATCAGATGCTTTGCATAAACCTGTGGTTCTCAAGCACTGTGCTGGGACACATTACTGTGTCACTACATAGCGGTGTGTGCGTCACAGAGAGCTGGAAAATGGCTGGATTGGTGTGGAGGGAGAGGACTGGAGCGTCTTGTAGAGTCAACATGGTGCTAAGTATGTCATATCCCACAAAAGGTTGAGAACCACCAGGCATAAGCACTCACCAGAATCATCATAAATTTGGTATCCAAGATCCTCAGTTGTTTGGGCCAGTCCATTAGCAGCTGCTTCCTCAGTACCAGTGCCATTTCTTGTAGCTTCACATGATGAGGAATACATCACTTCATACTGCTTACAGCTATCCTCTACGGCCTCTACATTACCTGGCAAAAAAACATGCCCAATCAACAGAAAGGACCTGTCTTAACAATATTGTCCCTCAAAAAAAGTGTTACCTACTGTTGGTTAGAAAGAACACCCAAGAGTACAATGACCCAAAGACTATGCGAAAAATAAATGTGTTAATCTTTAAGTGCCACACGACTCCTTGATTTTTTTTTTTTTTTTTGCTGGACTAGACTAACATGGCTACCCCTTTGGAAATTCCTGTATTTTAGTTGCCTTGTATTTTAGTTGCCTTGTATTTGATAGCCCTGGGTAAACGTTTTTAAAACAGGAAAAAATCAAATTATTGCAGGAGGCCCAAGGCTATTGTAGCACTAAAATACTGTTCTTGAAAAAAAGATCAAGTTAACCCTACGTCCAAATATGTTCTTCCCCTTCCTTGATAGGTGAACTCCGTCTCCGCCTAGCAGTTATTCTTCCTGGAATGGCACGCAGTGGTCGAGGAAGCCAAAGCCCTCCTGGTAACATCATCTTGACAGTCAGGCATTCACCTCCAGGATGCATGCGTCTCTGCTCAGGCCCCCACCCTTAACCAGAAGGATCAAAGAGAAAAACCACCTGTGCACCAAACTCCTTCACCCATGCTCCCAGAGCCCTGTAGTCACTTCTCATCTGCCAAGGGTCACATCTCGCAGTATCATTAATGCCAACATGGATGAATAGCGTGGGCTAGCAGTCAGAGGACCGGATGATTCTTGACATTCCCTCTTAACATCTCGGCTATGGGTCCCTGGCAGGCAGTATACTTGGTCATCTTTTTTAAGTCCTCATATGTCCAATCATAGCCTCGCCCTTCATATTTCTAGTAGGTGCTCATGTTGTCTTCCTAGATTGTAACAGTATTTAAACCAAATCAAGCTTCACTTTGACTACTACTTGATACAAGGCCTCAAGCCTTGCAGCTATGCTGCATGACTGTCAACTGCATTTATGGGGCTTTTGCTTCCTGTGAAGCATCAGCTACAAACTGCAAGATACCAGTCTTCATGGAAGCCTAAGCCATTTCCACAAACGAAGCATAATGTACCCATTCCAGTCGCCCGATCCATCCGTCAGACACATCCGACATCTCAAATCACAGTTAACTAAAAAACACTGAAAGGGCACAAATGGAGACCACTGCAAACACCTTCTGAAAAGATTTGCACCTGTGAACATGGAGAACCTGAGAGAAATGACAGACTGCAGCAGCCCAACTAGCACTGCCATTTCAAACACCTTAACATACCCTTGAAAGTCAAAGGGTTGCATTTGCCACAGAATATTGGCTGAGTGACAAATGAGCTAATAGTAGAGTAGTAAGACCACCTCCTTCTGTGATCAAGACCTTGGGCAAAA
This sequence comes from Podocnemis expansa, assembly GCA_007922195.1. NCBI lineage: Eukaryota > Metazoa > Chordata > Testudines > Podocnemididae > Podocnemis > Podocnemis expansa. Next base: position 13,721,527 of record ML682037.1, on the reverse strand, counting down.
ACTGTAGAGGCTTCAAGTTTCTAAGCTCAGCCACAAAGGCAGTGGGGCAAAACAGCCAGCCACGTAAAAGAAGCCTCATTTTCAGGCACACTGGATGACAAAGCCACTTGAAATTTAGCCAGTCTCAATTACTTGAAGATCACTGTGTCCTTTATTAACCTTTAATCTAAACATCAATTTGATGATCTTTGACACTGGCTACTTTTGGAGTCAGGTGGTGGATTCTAGTGTTAAGCAAGTCTGACATTCCATATAACAAAAGGGTGATCTCTTGTTCAAGATAAGCCACAATAGGCTTCAAACAAATTCACATGGTATGCCAGCTAATGAATTTAGACTTAGATACTTCTGAACTATGTGAAACAGTGACCTGACTCAAAGTCCTTTGGCTTCTGTGAGCTTTGGATCTCTGCCCCAAGAGATTAAACTGCAAGTTCATTGCCCAGTTCTGCCACATGCAGAATTCATTCAAATACAAATAAAGCATGAGAGCGCTGCAGACGCTGAGCCTCTCAGAGGACAAGATCATTACATTAAATTCCTTGAGGCAGCAAGATAGCAATCTTCTATAGCCTAATTATTTCAGCTGCCTAGAAGAGGGGTTAACACCCCCCCCAGCCTCCTCTCCTCCCCCAACACACTTCAAAAAACTCCAGGGATCACTGGAGTCTGTGGGGTCCCTGCGGACAGGTATAGTTCAACTTCTATTTTTGGAGGGGTGGGGCCTAGGCCAGCTCCGCTCAACGTAATCTGGCAAAGTGCCACCTTCAATCCACAACTCACCTCAGGCGGCCACCAGCATGGGGGGGCAGAGATGGGGAAAACTTGCTACCAAAAAGTATAACTCAGGGGCAGAGACCAAAAAATTACAAAAACACAGTGTGCAGTCAGGGGTAATGAGTGGCCACATGCAGTGAAGCAGTATCTGAAGACTGTGTGCAGCAGGGGGTGAGACCTTACAGGAAAAGTAGATGGAAGTGTGTATGGAGAGCTGCACTGTAGTTTGTGAGGCAAAGCCCCTTCCCCTGATGCCCCTGCAATTCCACCAGTGGTCATAGGGCTTCTGCCCTGCAAGCACCAAGGCTTCCAGCCCCATTGAAACTGGCTTGCAGGCCCACTGGTTGAGAACCGCTGGCCTTGAAAACTTCACTGATACAGAATAGCAAATCTGAGTTAACCGTGGGATTATTATTGTGATACAAATATTTGTTCATAATCTGCATGAGTTAATATAGTCACCGATACTTGTTTCCACTGGAAAATGAAAATATGCTAATTTTCTTTTCACATTAAATGTCAATCTTTGCACTGTACTTTTACAAAAATAGAAGTAGACATGGCTCTTACACTGAGCTAAAGAACCAAAAAGCACAAGTTCTCAAAACAATTTTTAAAACCCATTATCAGATTTTTTTTTAAACTAACTTAAATGATCGCTAAAGCCCTTTGTTATTGATATTTTCCACTTTTCCCACAATCATGCCCTAGTTTTGGGGATCAAAAACACATTTTGGTTTTACCAATTTCCACTTAAATTTTGGCTTTTTTGGCCCTAGGAGCTTTTTCAAAAGGGGGCAAAGATGGGGCCACACTGAAGGTCTGGTAGGCTTCGTAGGGAGCTGTGTACAGCACAAGAGGGCTTTTGGCATCTCTCCTCTCTCCAGCCCTTCAAACACACATCTTTCTGTTTCTTCTGCACCATGGGAGGAAGAATGACTAGTAAGGAGACAGGTCCTAGCAGCCATGATGACTCACCTTTGTAAGCTGCCACATGGGCAGTATCCCAGCCTCTCTAAACACATCCCACACCTTTCACTGCCCTTTGTTTTCAGTTTTAACTGATTTTAACCCTGGGTTTTATGTTTCTTAATGAAACTTGATAGATTCTTGGGAAAAGTAAAAAAAAAAAAAAAAAAAAATAAACCCAGTAATGAAGATCCTTACCTCTAATAGTACTATAAGAAAAGGACATTTCTTCTTTTGTACATTTTCCTGCACTTCAACTACATGGTAGAAGAGGTTGGCATATACTTCCCTCCTATTTTTGTGGGTCTTTCTGACTTCCCTCCCGTAACTAAGTGTTTACTTAGAGAAAATTACTAGCTACACAAATTGGCAGGGAGACACAGGGGTAACATAAGATGATTTTTAACTCTTAAAATGACAACTCCAGACTCACTAGGTCACTAAGTCCAATGGAGTTCTGAACAGTGTAAGCGTATAGTAGGTTCTCTTCTGGACAGGAAAAACTGCAGATTTAACACATACATCTTATGCTAACAACCAAAGAGGTACTGAAGCAGTAGAAGTCTATGAGCACACCAAGATGGATTGAGAGAGTGATCATGCAGCATGGAAGAAAAGTTGTTTTTAGAAGAATCTGAAGGCTGTTTCATATATTTGGCACACATTTGACCTGATCCATCTTATTCCACATCACGGGCCTGCGCCACAGATTTCTTTTAATAAGCATTACTGTATTTGTTAGTGTCTTTTAAAAAATGGATTATACAATTACAATTCCCGATGTGCGTGAAGTTCAACTACTTTAAATGTATTTGCATCATTTAACAACTTCCACACTATGGCTGATGTACAGCTTTAGCCAGGCCAGCATAGCTTCAACAGTATGGTTTGTATGTTTCGACATGGCCTGCATTTATAGTCACAGGAACAAACCAAAATTCAAAACTGCTTAAACATAAGATAGTTGCATCTCTAGCTGTTAATCAGGTACTGTCAGAACAGAAAGGACCTGCACTAAATCAGTTATTCATTTCTGAATATCGAAGAACTGATGTTCAGCTTATAGGCTTAAATCAGACTCGAATTACAAGCAATAGCACCACTGGACACTGCAATCTAAGTCGTCAAGCCAAAATGACTGATTGCCTCAGTAAAGGTCCCATACTGGAAGAGCTACTGATCTGTAGAGGAGTAACCTATCTGTCTCTATATTGCTCTCACTCATCCTACATTTTTAAGGCATGCCAGCGTGTGTGTCCACTTGAACTGCTGCAACTGCACCACTGAGCATTCATGGCAGATAACACCCACAGCTATGGGAGGGACTCTCCTGTTTGTGTCAGTAACCCACGGCCTCAAGAGAAAAATTCTTCCATCAACTCTACACTAGGGGTCAGGGCAGCAGAGGCATGCACAAGAGATATAGTTATGCCAATATAAGTGCCTGCTGTAGTCCCACTCTTGGTTTTAAATGGAGACAAAAACTAGCCTGGACATCTTGTCACTTGAACTTAAAAAAAAAAATTAGATGTTTTCTCTCTTTTTCTCTACTAGATTGAGCAGTTAGTGATTTACACAACTACACTCAAATCTTAATCAATTGCCTTTTAACTGCTTTGCAGCATACATTCCAAGAGACCTGCAACTGTGGAATAGCTCAATAGCCTACCTGGACTGTGTGTGGCTCTCAGATCTCATGATCTTTTTGTTCACAGGGTCAAGTGTATACTAACATGCAACAACGGTGAAAGAAAGTGAAAAAGTAATCAAGAAAGGGGGGGAAAAAAGGAGGTGGAGAAAGTACAGAACTCACTTCCACACATTTAGCAACTTGCATCCCTCTTAGCACAATACTTGGTCACCATCAAGCCAATTAAGTGTAACAGGGGACTGTAACTCTCTAATCCCTTTTGGATGAACTTTTCATATCCTGACTGCACTTGCTCAATAAAGATTTGGGTACCAACTTAGAGCCTTAACTTTAACTCATTCACAAACCTTTCCTACAGTCCCTAATATTTACTAAGGCAGTCAACTGGCCGTAAACTGCCACAGAAACTTTGCCATATTGGCTCCTACATCAACCCCTAGAGCCATTCTTTCAAGGACACAAAGAGGGATTCCTCTCTACTGCAGGATTTCAGTTTACAGAGAAGGTGCACAAGCAGAATTAAGCAAGGGATTAAGTCATCATTTGCAGTCAGATGTCTCACCCTCATTATGAGTTCCTGGTGCAGTGGCGGTTTCTTGCCACAAGTGCTCAGCGCCATTGGTCACCGGTGCAGCTTCAATGCTTCCCTGTGGACCTTCTTGCCACACTTTTGCATTTGGATTTAAGCCAGTGCCTTTTGATGTTACCTGCTGAAAAGACAAAAAACAGATTTTGGATTATGTTTGCAAATAAGGGATTGAGGATAAACTAGAGAAGTTATTACTTTGTGCTTTTTTAAGGTACTTTTCACAACTTAGAAATATCTAAATGACTGAAATGGAGGAATACAGACTTTCACCTTTCAAAAGAACATTTGTTGAAGAACCTAAGTCAGAAAACCAGGAGAATTAAATCCCTTGATAGTTGAATAGCATTAGCTTGGGGATTTTCATGAAAGCAGGGGGAAGGAGCAAGATGAATTAGAGTCACAAGTTACAGGTTTTATCCCAATTTATGACTCATCCATAACCCTCCATCTATTGACAAAAGAAGGGGGGGAATATTCCCAATCGAATCCCACTATAACGCCTTCCTTGAAAGGAACGGAAGGCAGCCCACTATGTCTCACTGTGCTCTGGAGACAGGGAACCTGTGGAGTACCTGGACTACAAAAAGTGCACAGCCATGCAACTCAGCCCTGATGAAGTGCCACTTGTCAATTGTGCAAGGATTACTTATGAATTTACTAGTTTTTGAAGGATAAAGTTTTTCTTGCAAGCATTTCTGCACCTGAGAAACAGCTAGTGGACTTCCCTCACTCAGAGCAGGAACCCAAGCAAAAAATTTTTGTGGCACCTCCACAAGTTTTCTGTAGATCGCCCAGCCTGCCACAACTCCCATTAGCTTTAATTTTGATATTTTAAGACAAAAACAAAGGTAGATTAGCCACTTAAGTGCCAAGCACATTGACAAAGAAACTGCTTGGTCACCCCAAAGGAGACATTCCAGCCCAGTGACTAAGAAACAAATATTTATCTATTAACAGTTTCCTGCAGCAACAGTTACCCCCAATCTAGAGTTTGAGACACACAATCACTTCAAGAAATACAAAGTTAGGAAGGCAACAAAACTGAATATTAGTGCCTAGAGACCATAGCTGAAGGCAGTGCTGGATTTAAGCACAACCATGGCTTACTGGGCTTTAGGGCCTCAAACTGTCAGAGATAACTAAAGTTTATCATAACTGTAATTGCTTTGAAATGATATGATAGCAGTTGACCATTTATTTTTTTCATTACACTTTCTGTTGTAATATTGTCACAGAATACACTTTTTCCTCTTTATTTTTCATGGCACGGGGCCCCTGAAACTTGACAGCTAAGGGCCTCAGCATGTCTTAATCCAGCCCTGTCTGAAGAAGTTAAAGAAGTCAACCCAGAGTGACTGAAAGAATTTGTGGAAAGCAAAATATTTCCCTCTCAATTCTCTGTTAAACTCATTGACGTAGAGAAGATGGCTTAACTGCAAATAAACTAACCACCTAAACAATGCAGTGGTTCCCAAAAGTTTTAACAGCATGCCCTCTGCCATGTTCTTTCCTCCTGCCCCGCCCCCCCTTCCTCCACCCCAAACTCCAAAACAACAAAACCAAGGTGCTTTTGAAATTGTTTCTCCAACTGTAGAAATGGAAGAGCCTCTGGCAAATGCCTTATCAAAAGGTTGTGGGGGAGGAAGAGGGAAAACGACTAGTGAATTTCCACCACTCTTATTGAAAACAATGTTCTTAATTCGTAACAATAGTATGGTACTGAAGGGAAAGCTGCTTGTCCTGCCATAAAATTTCCTCAGAGAACCTCAATCCAGAAAATAAGGAAGTTGGATGTATTAGAGTTTTTAACCTTCTAGAGTCTCTGGCATAAAGAGGTAGCTTTGTACCATGCCTTCTAAATAAGACACAGAAAAAAGGAAACAGTCTAATTAGCCATAGGGATAATTCTATTTCTTCCTGCCAAGGTCACACAAAGCTCTAAGGCATCTTATTTCCATGTACAGGTAAATTTATGGCACTAAGACTCAAGACAAAAAAAGGTATTTGACACGTAGAAGTCAAAGCAGCATGCCTCCATCTACTGCAGGAACTCAAAGTCAAGACTTACTAACTCTACATGGCCGTGTTGCTCATTCTGCACGTCATCTGTACATCATAGTGAACTTCTGTTTAGGACAGGCATAATGTTTACTTGACAAGTGTACTGGGACTTCTTACATTCAAGCATTTTCAGGCATACACAAGTGTTTCATCTTTCAGCAGTTAACCGTATGAATGCCACTGATCATGAAGAGGATGAAGCTTCTACAAGCAACACTCCCAACAGCAGTGCCTGAACTCAGATCACTCTGAAGGAATAATTCAAATACACAATCTCCGGCTGCTGCAGAAGTAGAGAGAAACTATTTGTCAGAATAGTAGACATGCCTAGTATTATTCTTTAATCCTCACACATGACAAAACTTAATCTAGAGGACACTCTTTCTTCACGCAAGTAATGGGATCATCAAAGCACGTGGTCTAGAGATCCCATGCTCGACAAACCTGTGCCCTCACTTCCAAAGTGGCGGTCTGGCTGAAGCAGGACTGCATTTATCTCACGGCCATGACAGAAGACTTCAGATGGTATTCTGTGGAGGAACAAGCCAGCAGACATATGTACTACTTAAACTGGGCTTCTACCTGAATGTCCATTTCCAGCCAAGTACTAAAAAGACTCAGCACACACAAATGATAGGCAGTAAAATTATCAGATCTTTTCTTCTATACAGAGTTTCCTATGGCTATTGCCCCAGTATCACTTTCAAGACAGAGCCTATTCTCCTAATCAATATCAAACAGGTCTGCACACCTAACTGGTACACACTCATACTTTGGGACCCAATCCCACATCCACTGAACTCAGTCTGAAGCCCTGCGATGGTTTTTAAGTGTTACAAATCAAGTGTATCCAGTTCTTCTGAAGCCAAAGAGTGTAAAATTCAAGTATCCTCATTACACACCATCAAATACCTTTTCAGAATGAAGTTTACAGTACGGAAGTCCTGCTCATTTCACTGGGCTTGATAGATAAGTAGCAATTTTTTCAACTACTATTGGGCCCAATTATCGCATGAAGCCTCTCTGGTTGGGTGAATAAGAGCTTTTTGTTTCAGTCCACCAAAGTATTTTCACAAAGCAATTACAACATTCCAGAGGGACCACTGTCAGGAAAACTAACATATTTACAAAACGACAGAGCTGGCCCACTTGAAGTGTCTGCTCAATGGACTACAGCCCCTACCAGGAAGCCATGGAGAGCCAGAGAATCCCAGCAGGGTCTGCTCTGGGTGGTAGCAGCAGGAACAGTGCATCATTCCAGGAACTCTCTCTGACTTGGGAGATAGGTTGCTGAATATTTGCATACTCAGAGCATCGGCTATGACATTTGTCTTTTCCCTAGACCCACATTGAGAAATATCAGTACTTGAACTCCTTCCATATGGCCAGGGTCAGTTACAGGAGACACATCCAATGACACAAAGAACCTTTCCATCTGGTTTCACCTGCTTTCTAACAGCCTGTGCGCTCTACCTCTCCATAAAGTAGGCTTCTTTGGCTTTGCACATGAGACATCGGCATACTCAGTTGGCATTGCAGCTGGATATAAAAACATTATCTCATGGAACCATTTCACAGTTACTCTTACAACACTGAAACATGAACACTCAAGCTTTTTGTTTCAGTCTGTGGTCCTTTTCAGAAGGAAACAAAAAGAATTCTCCATAAGAGTTTCTCACAGCTTAGAAAAGTTGAACATCACTCTGATACCCTGCAATGAAAGCACTGTATTTCTTTTGGATTGTCAATAAATGCTCTAGACTGGGTTTCACAGTTAAGTCTAACCATGGGCAGTCTGTACCGCAGGCCTGGAATGGTACTGCCTTCCCTGCTGGGCTGGGGCCACGGCCCCACCTGTCCCTGCTCTCCCTGTCTCCCCACTGGGCTGGGTCTGTGACCCCCACCTTGCCCTGCCTTCCCTCGACCTGCTGGGAAAGGCCCATGGTGAAGGCCATGCTGCAGCTGCAGTGAGGGTTAGGGGGTGAGGCAGGGAGCTAGCTTTCCCTAGGGGAAGCTCCCCAACTGCCCATGAGAGTACCTGGTTTCACTCAAATCTCTGATCATTCTCCTATGTATTCAATAATTTCTCCTGTTAGGATACGGTTGAAAAGAACTGAACTGATGCGCACTATCCTACTTTAGCCTCAGTGAAGTAATAATGTGGAATCTCTGTCCTCAGTTGTGTCTCTGGCAATAGACTGGGAGCACAGGACTGCAGCTCCCCTGCACGAACAAATACTTTGTATTTACATTGAAGACCTTGTAATCCAAGACTGCCAAAGCAAAACTGAGTTACAGAAAAACAAAGTGACTTGACAAAGGTCACATGACAAATCTATGGCAGAGCAGGGAATAAAACCCAAGTCTGCTGAGCAGGATGATGTGAAACATTTATTGCGTGGGGACAAAGGAAGACATTGACAAACTGAATTACGGCCTGACTAAGCGTTGCTTTTCTCTGAGTTCATTTAGCACACAAGTCTTTAAGGTTAGGAACCAAAAGAGAAAAGCAGAGTTGAAGCAGATAAACCATGGCTGATGTTCCCAGACACAGTTCCTTTCTCGTCATTGTTAGCAGACATCTTGCTGGAGGAATCAGAAATAAGCAGGTACCCTAAACATGCCAAGCAACTCTCGGAAAACAACTTTAATATTAACGACTATATGATAAAACTGATTTGACTAAACACACAAAGGTTTCTCCAATTAGTCAAGATGGCTACCCCACTGCCAGCATTCAGCTCAGCTATTACTTTTAAAGAGACGCCACAAGCAGCACCACAAGTCAATAAAAAATGGAAGGTGGTTTTACTTTTAAAAGACGCCATAAGCGGTACCAGACAAGTCAATAAAAACCAAATATGGTTTTCTCTTTATAATGACATGGTGTTCCAGGAGGGGGGAAATGGAAGATAACACACACCAGTAAGCAGAGCTAAGGATCAATTATACTCTACATGGAGTACCAGTGTTTTTCAATTGTTTTGCATCACAACCCTCACATGAACCTCCAAAAGCTGCCTTTTATTGTTGCAAAAAGGCAAGCAGGGAACCTTTAGCGACTGAATGGTGCCACTCGTGCATATTGCTTTCCTAGTGCCATAGCTCTACAGCTATGAAACACTACAAAGCAGTGACAGCAGGAGTCCTGTGCCACCTTAAAGACTAACAAGTTTCTTTAGGCATAAGCTTTCAAGGGCTACAATTCATTTTGTCAGATGCAGGCAAGTTGAAGTCCATCAAAGCATACGTCTGAAGAAACTTGCTAGTCTTTATATTGCCACAGGACTCTTCTTGGATTATGCTGTACACAGACTGACATGGCAACTTCTCCGGAACTTAAGAGGCAGCTGCTAGGAGTGTGCCTTATATTTCTTAAATTGCCTCAAGAGTTTAGAAAGCTGCAAATGCACAGTTGTAATATTTCACAGTAAGGGAGTAATGCAGCAAACACTCTCAATGGTTATTAGTCTCTAACCCTGAAATCAAGCTACTGAAATTCAAGTTAGAAATATAAAAATCACATTGTGATTGTACTGCCAAAAAACAAAGCATTCTTCCAGCGCACTAACGCACGCTATTTATTCCATGTTAACAGTACACTTGGCTGTGCGTGATCCACACGAAACACACATGGGAGGCAGTTCTGCACAGAGGTCACATTACCACCTACCAGCATTTCACACCAGCAACAGCGCTAACCCTACAACAGGTTGAAAACGGTAATATTTAGCACTAATAATTTTTCAAGTTACATACAGCATACAAGGTCTCACTTTTAGAGTACCAGTACTCTGACTCCTAGTTAGCATTGTGTGCATGAGTCAAGAATTTCAGGTGTGTTCTAACAAAAAAGCAGCTTACCCTGAAAACCAGTATGCTGATCGCAAATACAACCTTGTTTTCCATAGATCGTCCATGTGAAAATTAAAAATAACATATGAGAGAGTGGAATAAACCTGCTTGGCCAAACTCTGCTGAGGTACACCAGTCCCAAACTGGATTAACCGCCTTGAACTCCAGTGCAGCAGTTGAATTTGGTCGATCACATAAAAGAAAAAAAAAGTTAGTTCACGCATAACAAAGTGTATTAGCAGAAGAGAAAGGAGAAGATCAAACAAAGCAACTAAAATTAAGTTTATTATAAAACAAACTAACTAGGAGTCCTGTGGCACTTGAAGACTAACCAATTTATTTTTTGCATGAGCTTTCATGGGAGAGAAATTCCACTTCGTCAGATGTTTTGAAGATGGAGGAAGCTGACTTGCTGCATACCCTCAGAGACAGTCATTCCCTGGCTAGAGATTCCTGCTTGCTCAAACTAACTTAAAACTTAAGCCCTATTTACATCATGGTGTCTCATTTCTGAGAATTTATTTTAATTCTAGGACCTACCTGAACGCATCAGCTACTCAGTAATAATTAGCTCTTTATCTGCAAGTCTAATGTGTCCACCCTGTGGACAGTCACACATGTAGACAACTGTTCACAACTTTAAAAAGTAGCAGTTTGAAGACTTGAAAAGCAATTCTACAAGTTAACCAAAAAGGGGAAGAAGAAAAAAAAAAAAAAAAAAAAACACAAACAAAAAACCCTAAAAAACTAAAAGCACTGTTTCTGTGGTAAACGCATCATTTTTCCGTCAAAGTGATTCAAACAATATTCATTCCAAACCGTCTTTCTTTAACAAAGTTTTAAGGAAGTCACACCCTGTCCCTTTCTTTAATCATTCTTAACCGTAGTGCAAATTTAGCTGCACATCTGAAATGTTACAAAAACCAACCATACTATAAATTAACAGCACATGATCTATTAAATAAACTTCAGTTATTCCTCATCTAGTACGTTCAACTCTACAATTACCATGATCATAGAAGTCATGAAACGTAAACCTGGAAGGGACCTTAATAGGTCAGCTAGTCCCCCTCACCGAGACAGGAGTAAATATTAACTAGACCATCCCTGACAGGTGTATTCCCCCCACCCCCCTCCCCGAGATTCCAATTTGTTCCAGTGCTCAACTACCCTGACAGTTACAAAGCTTTTCCTAACATCTAAAAATCAATCTCCCTTCTTCTAATTAAAAGCCATGGCTTCTCAGTCTGTCTTCAGTGGTTATGGAGAACAGTTTAGCGTCCTTTTCTTTGAAACAACCTTTTTCGACACTTGAAGATCTATGCCCCCTCCCCAAGCTAAAAAAAATAGAACAAACAAACCATTTTTCCAAACTTCCCTCAAAAGTCATGTTTTCAAGACCATTAATCTTCACACACAGCCAAAGATGAAGAAACACCTGACCTAAAAGCGCAGGTCTAATTTATTTTCTGATGTAATGAAGCAGTCTACCAAGAGTACAAACAACAATAAGCATGGCTGGAAAGTTTTCAGATTCAAAAGAAGTGTTCTTTAATTCACAGTTTGTAGTTAGATTCAAAATACAGATACTATACGCTTGTAAAACAAACAAGCGGTCAAGTGGCACTGGTAAAAAGACTTACAATTTTATTTATCACATAACCTTTCGTGGGAGAAAACCCTTCTCCCACAAAAGCTCATGTGATAAATAAAATTGTCAATCTTCAAGAGTGCCACAAACACTCCTTGTTTGTTTTGCTGAACTAGACTGTCAGGGCTACCTCTATGGAACGATACACTTCTAGCGCTTGGCTTGGTAGATGAAACCAGATCTCTTTTTTTAGAAGTTTCCCAAAAACGCGTTGCATCCATTTTTTTCCTTCTTCGCCTCTCAATTCAGCTTAGTCAACTGACAAACTAACCACAGCTACTGGTTTAAGGAAGGCCAGGCTGCCACTGAGACAAGGAAGGAGCCAGTGTTTTAGCTGCAAATGATTAAATTGCTGAGTTTATGCAATTTCCAGGCAACTTAGAAACAGTACAAGTTCTAATCTTAAAAAAGAACAAAGTAATTTAGACGTTTCTATTCAACTGTATTTTGTGGAGAAATAAAAAAGTTTCTCACATTACTTTATACAGACTGTATTTTGTGAAGAAATAAAATTTCTTGCACGTTATTTGACGAAGGCACGTCCGCAACTCTTTCAGTCGCCAAAAGGCTCTGCGCTCACTAAAGCGCGAGCAAGAGCAGGTTGGACTCACACCCTGGTTTAACGGGAATTCGTTACAGCAAGATGCAGAAGCAATTAAGAAACACGGGCTAGCTCGGACCCTGCCGCGCCAGCGCTGCCTCACGACCCCGCTCCCCGGAGGCTGCCTCCGTCGCTGGGCCCAGCCAGGTTGCTACGTTCCTGCGGGGCCCGTCGGACGTTTCTGCCAGGCGAAGGACGATACGACCCGCCATCTCCTCAGAGCGAGCGCCGGGCGCCCCGCGCCAAGCGCCATCCACGAGCTCTCGCAAATCAAGCGGCTCCGGGGCTTTCCCGCCCCCGTAACCTTCACACGCCCCGCGCCGCTTTCGGGAAAGGTCAATGCGGCGCCTTCCAGGCCCGCCCCGCCCCCAGGCCGCTCCCCCTCTCCGCCAGGCGGCGCGGGCGCGGAAAGGCCGCGGCTGCCCGGAGAAATGATGCGGCCGGGGCCCCCTCATGGCCCCCGCTCGCCTTCGCCCTCAGAGCGGCCTCCTGGGCCCGGCCCCAGCCCCCCGCCGGCCGGGCCCCGATTTGCTGTGTCAGCCCCGGCCCGGCCGGCTCGGCAGCGTGCGCGGCCTGGAAAGTCACATGGCCCCGCCTGGCAGGCCCCCGCGCCCCGGCCCGGCCCCTCACCTCCACGAAAAGGAGCATCCTCCCCCCCGCGGCCAGCGGGCCCGGGACCGCAGCGCGGGCGGCTCCGTGTCCCCGCTCCCGGCCACGCTCCGGCAGCGCCAGCGATAAGGACACTCGGACTCCGCCTCCGGCTGCTGCCGCCAGGGCCCGGCCCCCGCCCCTTCCGGGTCACCCGAGAACTCCTTCCGGGCCGAAACCGGCGAGGAGAGGGGAGCGCGCCGTCAATCTCTGGGCCCGGGAATGTACCATCCTCTTGGCTGGGGGGGGGTCAGCTGGAGCGGCGCTCTCCTTGCGTCCAGTTCCATTTTCCGCGCAGGGGGGAGGTTCCAGTGGGGACTGTCCGTCACCGAGCCAGGGGCGTGGCCACCGCGGGGCCAAGAGCGATGGGTCGGCCCCGCCCTTCGGGGTCACCAGCCTCACCTGAGGAGAAGCCCCAGGGCTGCTTTTCTTTCCTTCTGCCTCCTGTTTTCCCGCCCTCTCCACAGCTCCCAGGAGGAGGCCGGGTTTCGAAATAATCCCAGGACTCCCGCCGCTGTGGACGCTTGTGACATGTCACGAGAGCTTGCTGGCCTCAGCTACAGCAGCGGGATGGCAACAGAGCAGGGGCTTGTCGCACGGACGCGTGGCCATGGCTCGCGGGGGGCTGAGAGGCGGCGACGTTCCACAGGCCCCAGCAGCCCTTCACTTGGCCAGAAAAAGGCCACCGTCGCTCTCCAGTCCTGAAAGAAACGGACACACTCAGACTAAGTGGTCGGGGGGGCTACTTTTGGTATACGCCATGGGTCTAGTTTGGGGGAGGCAGGAGGGCAGTGCCCCCTCAACCTGCAGTCCTCCCACAGGCATAAAAGAGCTCCCCACGTGTGGCCCAGCTGCCCCCTCAAAGACAGGCTGCTGTGTATGCCTGTACATCACTGATCCATTACTGGGGCCACAATATAAATAATTAGGGTTACCGTATATCCAGTTTGTCCCAGACACATCCTCCATTTTGTCTCTCATTCCTCCATCTGGGAGGAATTTTCAAGTACCTAACAACGTCCAGGATTTAAGATTTTCTCCCTTGTTCCAGGTTCCCCAAACTCACGAGCTGTATCCAGCCCACAGGGAGCTGTGGTCAGACTGGAGTTTTCACATCTCCCGCCCTCAGCTGCATGTTCAGGGTGGGAGCAGCCTGGCCAGGGAGCAACTTGAACACCCCCACAGCTCTGGCCAGGTAAGGTGGAAACAGGCTGGGGGAGTCACCCTGCTGGGAATTGCGGGGAAGGGGCCTAGGGATGTCGGGGAGACTGTGGGCAGGCGGGTTGTGCAAAGGACCGGGGGGGGGGGGGGGTCAAGGAGGCAGTGGGGTGTGGTAGGGCGCCAGAGTTGGGAGCCAGTGGGTTGGGGAAAGGGTCCAGGGAGCTGGTGGGTGGATCAGAAAGGGACCTAGGGCATGGGGTGAGGGAGTCAGCAGCTCAGGGAAGGGGCCGTGGAGTTAGTGGGTCAGGGAAGGGGCTAGGGATCCAGTGGGCGGCCAGGTCAGCTGTCAGGGAAGGGTCCTGGGAGGTCTCAGAGTAAACAGGTTGGGGAACAGGGCTGAGGAGCCAGCAGGTGGGCCACTCAGGAAGGGGTCTGGGAGTCAGCAAGTCAGGGCAGGGGGCAGGAGCTGGCAGCTGGGTTGGAGAAGGGTTCAAGGAGCTGGCAGATGGGTGGGTCAGGAAGGGGGCCAGGGAGCTGGCAGGTCAAGGAGCGTAGTGAGTGAGTTGGGGAAGGGGGCCGTGGGCAGGTCGGGGAGTCAGTGGCTCAGGGAAGGAGACCAGGGAATCAGTGGGTTGGGGAAGGGGCCACAGGGGAGGGGAGTCGGGAAGATGTGGGAATCTACATGAGAATGATTCTATATTTCAGAGATGAAACACAGCAAATTGTATTTTTGCTTGTGCTTGGGAGGTGAATGACATCAAAAGACTGTATTTTTTTGGATTTTCCTCTTTGTTTTCACTTTGCTGATGCCATACTAATAACAATACCACCGCCCTGGAGGGACACAGCGTCTTCTGCACTGCAGATCCGAGAACTCATGCGCGTTTTCCCGTCGTGCTAGACTGAAACGTGACTTATTTAAAATGTGCCTTATTGCGCAGTGCATATTTACCCTGTGTGTACATTCCACAGACTCACTTACTATTTAGAGAAAGCCACGCCCAATTTCCTCCTACACAGTCTCACAAAGCGGATCTGTAAGAGGGCTCCCGCTTTCCGGGCGACTGCCCCCCCCCCTCCCCGCGCGGTACTAAGGAGCGGGGACAGAAGCACGTGGCAGTCGGCCGCTGTAATTCTGCGCATGCGTGTTGGGAGGCGACAGCCCTTCACTCCCACGTGCTCCCTTCCCGGGCTGGGGTGCACGTGACCGGAAGGGCAGCGCCTGTCGGGAAGGTCACGCGCGGGGCGGAAGGCAGGGCGCGACCCGGAAGTGGAGGCGCGGTTGGCAGCTCGAGTTCCTCGCACGGCCAGGTGAGGGGACGGCGGGGGGCGCGGGGCTGGGGGGTCCCGGCCTGCCCGGCTCAGCCGCAGCATCCCACCCGTCTCTGTCTTGCAGCCGCGGGAATGGTCACCGCCAAGCAGCTGGCCGACGTCGGCTACAAGGCCTTCTCCAGCTCCATGCTGCTGCTGACCTTCTACGGCGCCTACCTCTGCAGCGCCCGCGCCTACCGCTACTTCCAGCGGCGGAGGGCCCTGAAGGAGCTTGCCCAGAGCCAGCCCGAGGCGGAGAGCCTTAAAGACTGAGTCCAGCTCTCAGCCGCCCGTGGGACGATGCCGAGATGAGTCTGGCCGCAGGACGTGCCGCCCTGGCCGCTCGCAAGCGGGGGGGCCTGTTAATGATGGGAAAGGGGGGGGTCTTCACTCACGTGCGAACCGAGTTTGGGGGCTAGCCCGGAGCGGTTACCACGCGACTGTGAGCGGCTGCTTGGTTGTATCATTAAAGTTTGCTCATTTCCCCTCTTGGCACTGGGTGACTAGAAGCGCTGGCGTGGGGGGTAGAGCAGGTCGGTTAAGTGAACGTGAACACATAGGGGTACTCCAAGCCTTTCCCGGCTGCGCTGTCCATCGTCATCCACAATTCACCTCCCCCAGCAGAGCGAACTGAACCGCTGCCAGCGGAGGGATGGTCTACATTTCACCGTGGAGCTGTGCCCCTGCAGTGCTAGGCCATGGTTAACAGTTCTCGACCCAGGGTAGGTAAACTGTCTCCAGGGGAAGCTGCACGGATGAGGATTTTCCCCTCAACCTAGTGCTGTCAAACCATGGGGAAGGTTGGGTTGGCAGCACTGATTTCTTTCCTGATAATTCCAACTAGGGCAGCTTGGAAGGGACATGAGCCACACATCCCAAAGAAAAAGTTTTTTCCTGCTTTGAACACTTGTTTGAATTCTAAGTACATGATTCATAAGCCATCCCCTAGCAGGAAGTGGTCTGAATTCAAACTCCTGAATCCAGCCTCAGTCCTGGCCTGTTGAGTAACAGCATAGTGTGTTGTGAACTGAGGATCATGCTGGCACCTTGCAGTTGTCCCCCTTCCCCACATACCCGAGAAGAGCTGCAACTCCTTTGTGGAATGGGCCATTATCACTGGCAGGGACACTTTCACCAGGTTATAACACATCCAGATATGTGCCAACATGAAACTGGCTTTTTCATCCTATCAGGTACCAATATATTACAGCTTGCTTAGTACTTCAAGTTGAGAGAAGAGCACTCAGGACTGCAGGACACAGGCCTGTAGGTTTTAGGAAAATAACCTTCTGTGAAGAAAATTTAACTCTATTACAAACCAGTGGCAGTTGCCTTCTTACACAGTTGCAGAAAAAAAAACAAGTCAAACAAGTTTCTGAAACTTTTTTTAATCAGAGAAGAGTAAACAATTGTATAAAACAAGTTTTGAAAGTCCTGCTCATGATTATGACACAGTCAGGTGTCTTCCATTGCCCCTGAAGTACCATTGAGTAAATAAAGAATACGTAAATAAAGTCTCTGCTGGGGCTGCTTTTTCAGCCCATTGACTTGGAAATCAGGACAGCAATGCTCTCTTCTGGCTTTAAAACAACACTTAGGCAGAGTGGTATCCTCTGCCTCTGTGAAAAGTTAATATAACCCATCAGCATTGCTCCAGCTTTGGCTACTGTTCTGTTTTATAAATCTAACCAACCGTATCCTGTAACTCCACATGAGTTGCAGGTATGGTGATAGTTTTCTAAGTTAGGTTCAGGCGTGTAAAACTTTTGTAGGTTTTATCTAAGAGTTTCGATGGGCATTTCAGCACCACAATAGGCAGCAAATACCAACTTGATCCTTCTGTCAGCAGAGATTAACTATAACTTCCTTAGCACATAACATCCCAAAGGCAAGTCAGAATATGCTTTGTCCATCACAATGTGATTTGATGCTTGGCCGTAACACACGCGCGCACACACGCAGCAGGACTGATAATTTAGAATTGATTTAAAGAATCTGTGTTACAGCCTGGGCATCTTACAGCATGCAGTATCTGAGCGATACTAGACAACACAATCTAAATGGATCCTGGAGTGCATCAGGAAAATATACAGAACCTGCACTGGGTCAAGATTTTTTTTTAAATTGCAGTCCAGTCAATGTTGATCCAGTCCAAACTCAGTTGATCCTAATAAAAACCAGTTTGTCTCAAACACACAAATATTTCAGCAAATAATATTAGAAATGTGACGGAGACTATTTAATACAAAATGACTTTCTTTAAAAAATTAAATCTTCATCTTTGTACTAATAATTGGCTTGATCCCTTCTGTGGTGCGTGACCCCTTAGACTGGTCTGGATTGTGCCCATTCCAGATTTGATGGTGGGTTTTTGAGGGAAGGGACATCTTGATTAAAGATCACTTGGAAATGTGGAGTGCAACACATCTAAGATAAAGACAAGTCCATGTTTGCTGGAGGTCCTCCCTCGGCCTTACTCCTCTTCTGCCCACTGGCCACTGATCACATGACCATTAATCCGATTGGCACCATTGCTTGAAGTGCTGAAGATTTCTTTTGTGCCATTTGATGTCAAATCCTCCTCTTCAGAGCTGCTCTCTACATCACTGCGATCATCTTTTGATACCTGAAGGTTTCAAATCAAATGTAGGGGTAGAGGAAAGATTTACAAATTCACAGGAAACTGCAGGTAGAGAGGACTTCTCTACCTGATCAATCAGTGCAGGGTTGTCCCCTGCATTATTGTCTGAGTCATTTAAAGTTGAACTTCACAAGTGGGAACTTCTAACCACATATAGGGAGCAAGATACAGCATTCAGAGCATAGGACTAAATCAGGAGATCTGTTGTTCTACTTCCCAGCATGCTAACTTGCACTTCTATTTCAGCATTGTTGCTCTCCTTGCACAAATGTGTTAATGAAGGGCCCAAGATCCATGCAACAAGCCCATAGCAATATACTACTGTTTCATCCTTCTTCCAGTAATTAAATTTTAGCACAGATTATAAAGGATGCCTTTCCAAATGGCAAATTAGGAATACTTGTTTAACATTACATGTTACAAGTTACCATCCTTCAGTCATCAGCAGGAGCAAGACAACACATCAGTTTTAGTCTCTAAAAGGATGGTGGGGTCTTTTTTTGTTTTTCTGGGATTTACTTGAAAAAGAGTGCTTCCTTAACTTCTGTTTAATTTCCCAAAGGAACTGGCCATGTTGGAGAATGTCATCATTTGCATAAGATGCCTCCTTCTTTAGAGCCTCTGTTTACAGGGAACTAAAGGGTACATTATTTATCCAAGCCATCAGTTACTGAACTTTTTTGATTCATATACCACCTTTGTACAAAAAAATTACTGTGAAATGCATTGACAGAAGATCTAGTTCATGTACAACCGGTGGTAGTTTCACCACATTCTAGGAACCCCTCAACATGTTAAATCCTTAATTTATGAGTCAAGATGCATTTGAATCGTGGGCTGTAGAAGGGAAAGGTTAATTTATGGATCCCCAAATGATATTCTAGGAATGAATAAAGTAGCTATAACCAGAGAACCTCTATACTTTACATTTCTGCACATAGCCGTCTTGGGTCTTGTGATCACAGGATCTGTTTTGTTTGCATGTGAATCCTCCGTAGTCTCTCCCTGTGCTTTACAGCCTATTGGCCAGGGAGAAAGTCTGATGTACAATTTCTGAACAAAGTCTGCAGACCAGAGAAGTCAACTGCACAATTTCATGTTACTTTTCTCCCTGAATTTTACCACAAGGAGACAGTGTATCATCATCAATGCCAAATGATGTGTGACAGTGTAAAAGACAAGGTGGGTCATGAAATGTCTCTTATTTGGACCAACTTCTGTTGTGAAAGAAACAAGCTTCTGATTTCCACAGAGCTGACCAGACCTGAAGAGCAGCTCTTTCGTGCTGCAGGGCTTCTCTATTTCACCAACAGAAGTTGGTTCAATAAGAGATTACCTTATCCATCTTGTCTCTCACATTCTGGGACCAACACGCCTACAGCATTGCGAACAACAATGTGAAAAGTTCATCTCACCTTTAACCACAAACAAGGCAGACAGTAATTGGCTAAATTCCAGTGCTGTAGAGCTACAGGTGCTGAAAGAAGTGAGCTGTTTCCCTATTTCCTCCCTCATACAGCCCAAGGCAAACTCCCTGTACCTGTCAGTGTAGAACTAACAGCCAGAGCTACATGACGGGCAAGCAGTTTCTTGGTCACTAACAAATTGCAGTGAAGTACAGGCTCAGGCCCACCTGTTCTGAATTGGGCATACAGTTTCAGAGGGGGAGTTTCCTGACAAATGAAAAGATTCATCAAGAAGCCAGTGCCAGTTAATAATTTCCATGTTGGATTTCAACAGGTCAGTTGCATGCCCCAAGTGCAGAGACAGCTCTGCTGCTGGGGGTCGCCTATCTTCCCCTACCAATTCTCATTTTAGGAGTTCAACTGGCCAGAGAAAGGAAGCGGAAGCTTTAGTCTCAGTTATTTGAGAAAGGAATATTTCCACCATTTGAGTTTTCCTAAGTGAGAACTGAAGATAATACTTTGTATTGCTATAGCCCCTTCCCATCCAAGTCTCTGTGTCACTTTTTTAAACAATGGCCAACTGAGCCAGAGAGATGACAGTCATAGTCAATCTATGGCAGAATTGGGAACAGACTCTCAAGTCCCTTGCTCTGGCTGCTAAAGAAACTAGCATCTTAGATCCCTGTGCTCTGTTAAACACACCTTGTTAACCTGGGAGCAACTCAGTGAGGCACGCAGCTTAAAAGAAGCTGCAAAATGCAGCCAACCAGCCTTGCAGACTCTCAGTTTTATATAAGTTCAGAGGAGAAAGAAAGACACAGATGTGGTCCACTCTACAAGCAACAGCACAGATTACACTTACATGCAAGGGATGAAACTGTGCAGCTCCAATCTGGCACAGAGAAAAGGGGTGAGAAAAGAGTGGAGAGTACAGAGGCAGGGTCTAGGCCTTCCCTGGCTAGGTCACCTGGTCAGGAGAGAAAAGCAAGGAGAGGAGAGAGCTATAGACTTCCAGGTGTGGGGGCAGCTGCACAGACAGATATATACCAGAAAACTAGCAGCAGTCATGGAAGACAACAGCAAATGATAATAGATCATGATCACATACATCCCTCAGGAGACCCTCCCTCCAATACGCTGCCACAGGACTCTGCTTCAGTATTCCTAAGCAAGATCACTACAAATAGGCCAGTACAAAGGGGATGACAATGCAGTCACAATCAGTATTTAGTCTTGGGTTGCACCAACATCTGTGTTACTGTCTAGCTCCCTTGTCTTGTGGAGGCTCAAACAGCACTGCCTGGCTCTGAAGAAAGCTGCTTCTAGCCATGACACAGATGGGTAAAAATGGAGAACAGGATCCAAGCTAATCAGAATACTCCAGCCTGCAGCCATTGGCCTGAAATCAACTTCTCAACTGCAATTATTCAAGTGGGAGGAACCTAGTAAGTTGCTCAGGGCTATTTTCACTCAAATGCCTGTGGATTTGTCTCTTCCCACCACCCTGCTGCTGGGCAATTTTCAAATACAGTCACCTGGGGAAAAGATCCAAAGGGGCAGAAGTGTTAATCTAGTTCAGCAAAACAAACAAGACCTGTGACACTTTTAAAGACTAGCAAATTTTATCACAAACAAGGAGTCCTGTGGCACTTAAAGATTAACAATTTTATTTATTGCATGAGCATTCGTGGGAGAAAATTCCACTTTGTCAGAACTTACAGAACAGGAGGAAATAAATGGAGAAAGCATAAGTCATGGGAACAGTCACACTGTAACAGTAAATCAAAGCAGTTGTAAAGATTCAAACACTGGGGAACAGCATATAGAGGGAGATGAGGTCAAATCACCTGTTGAAATGAGAGAAAAATTTATCACGAGATTTTGTAAGTTTCCCCACCTTCAAAGCATCTAATAAAGTAGGATTTTCTCCTATGAAAGCTCATGCAATAAATAAATCCGCTAGTCTTTAAGTGCCACAGGACTCCTTGCTTCTTTCGCTGAACTACACTAACAGGGCTGCCCCTTTGGAACCTGCATCTGGAACATGCAGCCCTCCTCCCACAGCATTTATCTACCAGCCACAGTTTGAATATTTTCCTTCTGTTTCTTGGACGTCACATCAGAACCAGTCAGGCTGTCTCTGTTATGTCTTTGAGGGTGTATGGGAGGACTCTGCTTCATTCTGTTCCAAAGGATCATATCTTCGATGAACAAGAATCCCTCCTCCCTAAGCAGACCTGTATAATAACCCAACAAAACACCACCAGCACCAGAGTCAGATCAGTAACAGCTCATCTAGGCTTTGATGTGCGGCCAGGCACAGGACAGTAGCCCCCACAGCCAACCTCCAAGGCCTTTTATTTTTATTCCAGTAGTTTTGCTGGGCTGGCAGACACATCAAAAATTACTCATCTTCTGAGTGAAGTGGCAACAAGGCACAGGCATGAGCTACAAACCAGGGCGCACAGCCTGCTTCTAGGAGAAACACTGACTGAACTACACTTAAAAGCATCTCCTCTCTGGGGCAACTGGGCCTTCAGCATAGAGCATCTTTCCCTCTTACTGTAAGATGTGCCATCCACACCCTGTATCCATCATACAGCAGGAATTCATTATAAACAGAACATTCTGCACACTGAAACTGGACACTACAGAGTCCCAATGTCTGTCTGCGGCTCCCATTACAGTTTCAGCAGCCGCTCTTGCCAACTTCACTCAGTTTATCTTGCTCTACTGTGAGCTCAAGTCACTCAAGAAATCACTAAGGCTGGATCTGTAACATGGGCAATTTCATCAGAATAGTTAGAGGTGTCTAATGACAGACCCAGATTAAGCGAGGAAGCATTATCTTCCCCTGCCTTTTATTGCATGCAGAGTGATTAATTTTCTAGCTGCCACAAGACAGAAGGCAAAAGCCTTGATCAAGTTATCAAAAGAAGCAGCATAATGCACAAACTAAACGCAAAAAGCAATTGAACAGGCCAGACAACAGAACTAGTCATTTGTATGGCCAAACCATAAAGAATTGTGTGCCTGTCTCTGTACACACTTGGCACACATGTGTGCTGAAGCCTGCCAAACCTAACACACCAGGACAGGCCCAGATGAAGGGAGTTACTCACAGAAGCCTCCAATCTGCTCCAGTTACCTTAGAGCCATCACTGAACCACACAGAAGGCTGGCTCGGAGTTTTGAACAGATGCCCATAACCCCTCAGCACTTGAGTGAGAGGCAATCCAGCCCAGCCACAGGCACCCTTACCTTGCCTCGCACCAGCGCCTTGTAGGCAATGCGAATGATGAGACAGGACCAGACGATGTGCAGCATCTGCAGGGTTACCAAGAGTCCATTGAACAGCCACCAGGAAGGATAAGGGCCAATCAGCTCCCAGCTCTCAAACAGGGTAGTATTCAAGATCCTTACAGAAAATCAGGGAGTTTGTTAGATTGTGCGCTTTGCTGATGGACTAGAACTCCATTTCTAGCTCTGGACTGAATTTATACATGCTGTTGAGTGGTGAGATAAACCTTATTTATCTGCATGAGGGAACTTCACTATAGGTAACGATCAGGAAGGAATTTTACCCCCACGGCTTTGGGGCATTTTCGCCAGTGAAGCTGCTGTTCCCTTGCTCCTAGCCTTTTTCTCTGTTGCTTCTCCCAAGTCAAAGGAATTATAAACCAAGTAGTGGAACAAAGCCTGGTGCTTCTTAGATGCTGGTGATGCCACTGTTCTCTTCACTGAGATTTATCAGCAGTACTTAAATTCCTTATTAAAGCTCTTTGATGACTGTTCATAAAGCAGTTAAAGCAGTGACTAAGACCGATTGCAGAGGTTTTGGGGGTTTTTATTAAGATCATGCTTTGTTTTCAGCATTTATTGAACCAGTGAGAAACGACCTTTCAGCGAGGGAGTCCAGAGCCTTAGCTACAGTTTAAAAAATGATTACCTAGGCACCAGCTTGTGATAGACTAAGCGTGCAGTTTCATAGGTGTGGAATGGGATGACACCACTAATCAGGGAATGGAACATGTACTGAGTGAAGAGCATAGCAACTTCAAATGCAACTTGAGACCCACAAAGTCTGCCTATAGCTGAGGAATTATGTTACAGTGAGTGGAAAACACATTGGAGTTTTATAAGACATGTTGAGTGACGGGATGGTGCCAGAGAGCAAATCACATCATGGCAGACAACAGGGTGAAGAGCTGAGACGGTTGCCACATTTGTCAGCAGAAAGCAACAGCATCCACTCCACTGAAGGAAGCATCATTTATGGCAGGCAGAAGAGCTTGAAAGTTTTCCTATCCAGATCCCTTTATATTAGTTTGGAGATGCACAAAAATAAATAGGGATGCTTATCCAAGGCTCTTGATGCCTCTGTCACAGGGACAACTTAAAGCTAAACAAACTTATCCTAGTCTCAAAAATATGAAACTAGGCCAATGCTGTTTATAAAATTAGGATGTAGGACAAAAGGCAAAACCAGCCGAATAACCTCCAGGTGTAGCAGTACTATGAGACACCTTCCCAAGGAAAGCAAGACATGGACAAATAAGATCATTGGGAAAAATATCCTACCAACCCTGACCTTGTCCACATGTGTGTGGATGGGAGAGGAATCTCATCATGAAATGATTTAATATTACTAACAGTTTAGCTAAGATTTCTAAATCCAAAAATACCATCACTCCCCCCACTGCCACTGCCAGACTCTATGCAGCTGAAACATGGAGTCAGGGCAGATAAAGCAGATGAGGCAGTGAGAGGTGCTAAATCAGCATTCCAAGAACTTTTAACCCATCCCCTCCTTACCCTATCCATACCCACTCACACCCCTCCCAGCTGGGTTTGGAAGCAAGGTCCTGGTCCAGAGGCTGTGGTCACGGCCCGAGGCTGAGAATAGGGCCATGGCAGCTGGATGCTACGATAGCAACTGGGGGTCCAAGGCAGGGGTCAGAGCCTCAAGCCAAGCCAGGGCCATAGTTGTGGGGCAGGGCTAGAGCATAGCTTGGGGCAAAGCAAGACAGGATGGCACTCCCTTCTGACTCTGCATGGGGGCGCTGTTTCAGGCCCTGCTTCCCCCTTCCAGTTTGGGAACTTCTGAGCTAAGTACTTGCAATGACCATAAATCAGAGGCTCACGAACAGAACCTACCTCAGGGAAGATGAGCCTCACTGGCATCTCAACTTTTGCAAGATCTTACCCTCAAACTCAGAAGATACAAACCACCTTTGTTCTGAGTTTGTCTACACATGCACACTTAAGAAAGTTCAGCCAAATTTAATAATGATATGCAGTTAATGCACACAAAATTGCTGTGTGAATGCACCCATTCACAAGTAAAGTGGCCTTTACTTAATACTCCAAGTTCGCAAAGGGTTTAACTTCACACCAGTAGTTCATTCATCTTCACTGCTGAGTAGACAAGCCATATTTGTATTCGTTCTGGCAGATACTGGCAGGTAGAGTAGGCTGCAACTGAGCAGCATTGTCCTCACCCTGCAGTTTGGGGCAGAGTTCAGCTGCATTTTACAATTCTGTGATCATCCTTGGAGAGTCCCTACCCTAGATACACAACAAAACCACTCCAACACCACCTCAAACCACAGCTCCTGAACACCACTTGGGAGGGCTCCACTTTGTGCTCTGAGGGACTGGCTGTAGCCAGTGTAAGGATGCTGAATACAAAGAATGCCTCGAGAGAAGAGGAAGCATAAATACTTGACTTCACTCAGAAAGACCCACCAACTTACCAGACAGGGTAAATACCCAGTCGAGTGACGATGAATACAACACCAAACAGCATAAAGAAGGCATCACACAGGCGCTGGTACTTAGCATAATTGGCCAACTTTGCAGCCTGAGAAAAACAGAACATGTTAAAACATCAAACACCCAACACCATCATTTGATCATATGGAAAACAATTCTGGGGCACTCAAATCATTCCATCACTAAGGTGTTGAACATTTAAGGACTGTTACCAACTTTGGGAGATGTCACATGGAAAAGCCAACAGAGCAGAATCAGCAGACTGTGTTTATGGGACATCCAGCTTGGATTAATGAGAGATTGTGTAGTGAGGGATTGGAGGAAGAAGGGAAGAGGGTAGGTTTTATTCTCTTGCCTCCAGAATGTGCTCCGTTCTCATTAGGGATGCAAAGCTGAGGTTTGAAGCAGCAGGCAAACTCACCTCTAAGAGGAAGTCTGAGGCATCATGTAGACATAGCACCAGAGTTCCCACCCGCACCATGTTATTCATATAGGAGAATGTTATGAGTCCAACTGTAGCCAAGTGATGGACAAACATGATCAGGAAATCCTGAAAGGGGAAGATGAAACATGAGGGCTTTTTGACAGCCAAATGATCACAGAGCCTTACGACAGGGACACCAGGACTGATGAAACAGAGGCCATATGGCAACTGTAGCTCAAAAATCTCAAACTCCTTGTCTGCATAAAGCAGAGTAGAATTCAAGCACAATCTTTACTGTGGAGGTGCAGACCACAGAGACTACAGGCTCCTGCACGCTCCACCTTGATTAACAGTTTTGTTTCAATCAAGAAAGAACACTGCCAGCTGGGGCCTCCTGTAGTCTCCTTGGGTGATAGCTCTATAAGAAAGACAAGTACATCTGCAGGCCTCACTGTAACAACTCCACAGCTAACATCCAGCCTTCACTTGCCCTGCTTTGCAATGACTGTATGACTGCCATCTGTCCACACTGCTAGCAGAAGAGTACCAGAGCTTGAGTCTACAGGCAGGAGCTATGGCACTATAAGGAACTGTAGCTGTTCAGGCTTGACCCCTGAAACCCTGGGAGGGGTGATGAGCTTCAGTGGCCAAGCTTCAGCCCAAGAAACAAACACCTACAGAGCTGTTTTTAATGCCATAGTCTGCAGACCTAGGCTCTGAGACTTGCTGCCACAGGCTTCTACTCGCTGTGTAGCTGTACCTCTCGAGATCACTGACATGAATAATAAGAAATAGATCTTTGGTTACTGCTGTCAACAGGGAAAAGTCTGCCAGATTTTTTGACCAGCAGAGGCCAGGAGCAATCCATGCACCAAGGCATGCCTGACAATGCAATAGCAGCAACTAAGTTCATTCAACTCTACAGCACAAACAGTGGCCTCGATTTTCCACAGCTCCTCCCCCTGCCCATATCTGCACTACAGATTTGCATCTTTGTTAAAGCATTTCAACTGGAGAATTAATCCATTTCTGTAGTACTCAATCCTTTATTAAATGAATACAAAGCAGTGCCCCAATAGCAACTCTTTCCACTTCTGCAACTGCAAGACCTACTGTAGTTTGCTTGAATTTTGTATTTCAGTACAGAATAAATTCAGAAATTACAGACTAATTGTGGGAGGGGTAAGGGGAGGGTGAGGAAGAGAACTGTAGTCAATACAAGAACTAGCACTATTTGTTATTTTGAATTTTACAGAACAATGATGATATACCACTGGTTTCCGATTGTCTAAAACTCAGCTAAGTGGAATTAGATTTTAGTGATCACAACCAGCCATCATGCTGTTATTCACATGGATGAAAAGTTACTTTTCAAAAATAATTTTTTTATTGCTACTGTCTTTACCTAGGCTTATCATCCTGAGATGCAAGACATTCAGTTGCACGGGTAAGACTAGAAATCTTGTCTTTGCTTTCTAGGATAGAAAATAATTCCCACAATTTTGGATTGTGACTCAGCGAGTGTCTCAGTTCCTGGAAATGCCAGTTAAAACCTACTTTTATCCAACTGACTTGCCTTGCCATGGAGATACCCATGAGGACTTGTTCTGGATTTACAATATGGAGATTTACTTTATGTACACACTCATTTGGGATGGTCACCATTTTAAGGATCCTAATGACCAGTCATAGGTTAATAAAGTAACCCATGAGACCTCTTATGATCCAAGCTCTCAAAGCATTTTACAAATGTTAATGAGGAGAGGCAACACCACCCACAACAGTATTATCCATATTATGTTACAGATGAGGAGAATGAAGCTCAGAGATAAATGACTTCGTACAAGAACACACACAATAGTCTGTGACAGAACTAGGAACATATCTGTTATCTGTCTGTCCTGTGTTTTAACTTCTAAGCAGGGTACCCAAAGTGCAGCCCATAGGCTGCATGTGGCCCACAAATGGCTTTTTGGTTGTAATAATATACTGAAAATGCATAACTGTATATCGTATATAGTGCAAAAAGGACCAGTTTTGGAATTTTGCAGCCCGCAGGCCCACACCAATCAGGCTCTGTGGTCCCCATGTACAAAAACTTTGGACACCTTTCTTCTAAACAATATTTTCTCTCACTTAGTAATGAAACCCATGATTACTCAAATCAAACCTCAACAAGACTCTTGCCCATCTAATGAATCAAGACCAGATATGGTTACATAAGACTGGTACTAAATCAAAGCTCACTGTTCAAACAAATTACCCAAAGAAGCTTAGTTCCTTCAAGTAAATATTTTTTTCATGTGTGTGTCTAATCAACAGTCCTTTTCTATGCAGAACCTTCTGTGGCTCCATTCCCAACATTTATAGTATCATTATTAACATCATATAATTTTAAGGATTTGAAAAGCAATGCCAGGAAAGTTTGAAGTAGAGATAAGGCTTTTTTCAGACTCTCGTTTCCCTGCCTTAATTTCCTACTGCCCCAAGACCAAACAGTAGAAGAGGGTGGGGCAAGGAACTGAAGTATTTCTTGGGGTAGAGCAGGGGTCTCAAACACACAGCCCGCATGTGGCCCCTACAGCTATTTCCTGCAGCCCGCAATGACACTATTTTTACCGACATCTGCAATATCATTGTATGGAAAGGTTTTAGTGGTGGGGCCCTCGGGCTGACGTTCTCGTCCTCGTGCGGCCCTTTCACTAGTCCTCATGGTGATATGAGTTTGAGACCCCTGCACTAGAAACTAGAAGACACTTGCTAAAGTGATCTCTGTGCCACAACAGAATATTGGGAATGTACCCAAGAAATAGCAATTCTTCTTCCACTGTGCTTCACTTCAACATCAACTGGCTGTCAGCTTCTCTTCCTTCTGGGACATAGCTCTTTTTCCCCACGAAGAGAGAGAAGGTGGGAGCCAGCACTGCCAGATGAACACGGTACATGGGTACACTCATGCCATGCTGTACTCATCTCTTCTCTATTCTGCTGCAAATGGCCCTCACTCCAGTACAGATTAATGGAAGTGGCAGTCAAGAGTCCTAGCTTCTCCCTCTCTAGTACAGCTAGTCCTCACTTAGTGACCTACTCGTTTAGTGACCCCTCAGAGTTATGACCGGCTCTCTGATGAGTTGGTATTATGGCGATGTATGAGAACTCGCATCAACTCTCTCAGATTACCTATATTTACAGTACACTATGCAAACTAAGTTCAGTACATTAGAGCTTAAAACATTTAAAATATATATTAAAAATGTTATAAATGATGCAAAGGTGACATTAAAACTATCTACCGATGGTTGAAAAACCCACTACCAGTAAAGTACATTATGCCTGAAATACCGGTAAGGGCTGCTCCTCGTTTAGTGACCAATTCGTTTATCAACCGGGTTTCAGGAACGGAACCCGGTCACTAAGTGAGGACTACCTGTATACATAAACATGCCAGAGGAGCCAAGCCTGAATATTCAGAGTGCTGCTTTAAGGAATAAACTGTCAAAAGACAAAGCGAATACTATCAAGCACTTTCCTCAATGATTAATTCACTGCTTAACATATGCTACCCTATCCCCTCCTCAACTTGTAGAGGAAAGAGACACTGTTTGAACAGTTAGTCAGGCTAACAAAAGAGGCTTCTAAAAGGCATTGATAAATGGCTATAAAAATTTATAATTACAGCTCTGGGGACCAGCCAGTCTCCCCAGATCAGAGGTTTTATGGCCCTGAGAACGCTCATCTGTCCCCCCTAGATTCATGCACCATCTTCTATCCTCCTGACTTGCCTGTAGCACAGCCTGGTTAAAAGAGTACCTAGAAAGCAGACCAGAGGAAGAGTCAAAGGAGCAGCTGTGTTAGTTTAGTTCAGTAAAACAAACAAGGAGTCCTGTGGCACTTAAATTTGTAAGCTTTAAGTGCCGCAGGACTCCTTGTTTGTTTTTCACAGGATGATTAACTCACTTTAAGGTAATGGGTACAGATGTTCGTTCATCTCTCATTCTTTCCCCTTTCCCTAGCTACCAGACTTGAAACATTAAGACTGAGCCTCAACACTGTTGCCTGCAGCAACATAACTCTAAGCTCCAGGTTCATTTGTTATTTGGTTCTCTCTTTAGTGTTTGCTACTCCTGCAGTTTTGGAGTCACCTACAAATTTCATCACATTTGAATGTGCACTAAACATGGGTAATATTTTACAGTGACCAATCCCTCTTTCTCCCAAGGCTGCATCTATACTGATGTACAATATACATCATAATCAGCACAGATAATGTGTCTGTACTGATGATGCTCCCAGTTTGAGATGTTACTTGACACAGGGATCAGAATGCCTAAGGAAGGTGCCTCCACAGTTTGTGCTGTGTCCTTCTCACCTTTATGTTTTTCAGTGCTGTTTGGTTCAGCTGTTTGGATTTAATTTCTAAACCCAATTCTGAAATTTATCTAGACTGACTTGCTAGCAGTGCTTCAGCTTCTAGGAGTATGTGTGTGTATTGTGTGTATTAGTGTATACTGAGAGACTACGGAAGTTGGTGTTACTCAGGTGGGCAATCACAGCTAATGTTACAGCTCTTTAGGTTGTTCATTGTACCAGGAAATCACACGCAAGATTTAACCTATGATACAAGTGCCACCCAGACAAGGCTATTACAAGCTCTGTAACACAATACATCCTGAAACTGACTGGGAGGATGTAGATCAACCTGCTTTAAATAATTGGAGGCACAGCTCCTACTCCCACTTTTTCACTGGGGACAGAAAGTTTACTCATTAAAAGGCAGTATAGATAGCTCAAGTTAACAAAGGCTTTGTCTGATCACCTACCAAAACAAAAAGTCACTAAGTACCTCTATATTTACTTGTAAGACAACACAATGTTCTCTAGGAACAGGAAAGAGACTCCTGCCCATATGAACTTGGACTCAAGGAACTGACAGAACCACCTGCCAAGTCCGAGAGAAAAGATGCAGAAGAATGTTTTAGGCATGCCTAAGTTACTTTCAGTGTGACTTAGGCTCCTAACATATCCATGTAATCTTGAAAATGGGAGTTAGGCTTCTAGATCATGCAGCGCATGTAAAATGTTCTAAAGCACCTGAGATGTAGCTTAGCTCAGTTTCTATGGGACGCCAAGCTCCTTACAGAATAATGCAATAACTATTTATTGACTTAATTTTGCCAAAAGTATAAAGTATTCTCCCGGCCTCACCACCCATTCTTAGAAAAATATAGTTTATGTTTAGAGTGTTTTATTTACAGTTTCCTGTAAGTCACATAATTAAAATTAAAACAAAGACTGAATCAACTGTTCTGCTGGGAGGTGCTGATTGATTCCTTCTCTTCACTCCACAGAGTGAAAAGGATGTGCATATAGGGCTACAAGGTTGCTTATTATGATAATCCACAAAGGACCATCCACGTATGGCCTACAAAAGCAGGTGGAATGTGAAAAGAGACGAATGACAGGAAAAGGCAGTTAGAGCTATACTTCAGCAGTTTTACTGGCCAGAGACGCACAATTTCTCTGTTAGCGCTGTCTATTAACATGTTTAGTGAAATTCTGGCTTCTCTTACCTTTCGTTTAATGTCTGTAAACTGAGAAAACATGAGAGACCAATAGAAGGCCAGCTCCATGATATAATAATAGTAAAGGCTGGATGTTAGGGGCTGGAAAAAAAAAGTGCTTGATTAAAAGACAAAGTAATCCAAAATTTCATTTAAAAGACTTTTCTTCTCTCCTCTAACCACCAATCCACCCCTCCTCTGGACTCAGTCTTATGGGGGAGAGAGGGTAAGTTAAAGGTCCTGAATATACAGGATGTAAAAACAAAAACACCACCAAAAAAAAAAACAAACCCCCACCAAGTTTAATCAACATAAGTCTATGGTTTAAGACTTATTCCTTTAGAAATAAAATTCCATTTCAGTGTTTGCAATGCAAAAGCTGTGGCCTCTTGTTGGGGTAGAACAAAGAGGTAAAACTAATTAGTGGTCTTGAATCATAAAATCACAGAAACTGGAAGAGACCATGACAGGTCATCAAGTCCAGGTCCCTGCACTCATGGCAGAACCAAGTACCCCCATTAAACCATCCCTGACAGGTATTTGTCTAACCTGCTCTTAAACACTTCCAATGATGGAGACTCCACAGCCTGCCGAGGCAACTTATTCCAGTGTTTAAATCACTCTGACAGTTAGGAATGTTTTTCTAATGTCTAGGCTGAACCTTCCTTGCTGTAATTTAAGCCCTTTCTTTGCTTCTTGTCCTATCATCTGTAATTAAGGAGAATAATTTTTCTCTTTCTTCCTCATAACCACCTTTTAGGTATTTGAAAACTTATCATATCCTCTCTCAGCTTCCTTTTTTCTAGACTAAAAGAAGTCAGGTCTTTCAATCTTCCCTCATAGATCAAATTTTCCAGACCTCTAATCATTTTTGTTGCCCTCCTCTGGACTTTCTCCCATTTCTCCACATCCTGTGTGAAATAAGGCACCTAAAAAACTGGACACAGTACTCAAGTTGAGGCCTAATCAGTGCAGAGTAGAGTGGAAGAATCACTTCTAGACTGTGTCTACACTAGCAAATTAGTTCAGATTAAGGAGGCTTAATCCAGACAAATTTGATCCCTGTCTATCCTAGGCTTTACCTAGTTCAAACTAAAAAAATTTTTAGTTCAAACTAAGCAAAGCTTATTTTTAATTTATTTTGAACTTTAGCTCGAACTAGCCATGCTTTTTTAGTTCAAACAAAAGTTTGAACTAGCCACGCTTTCTAACTTTGAACTGCTTTGTTTAGACGAAGCAAGTATGAACTAAGCTTTTAGATGCAGACATAACCCTAGAGTCTTACTCACAATACTGCCTATACACCCCAGAACGGCATTTGCTTTTTTCGCAATAGCGTTACACTGCTGACTGATATTTAGCTTGTGATCCTCTGTTACACTCAGATCCGTTTCTGCAGTACTCCTTCCAAGGCAGTCATTGCACATTTTGCGTGTGTACGATGGGTTGTTCAACCCTAAATGGAGTACTTGCCACTTACCTTTATTGAATTTCATTCTAGTTATGTCAGACTATTTCACCAGTTTGTCCAAATCATTTTGAATTGTGATCCTATCCTTCAAAGCACTCAACGTCTCCCACTTGCTCCCTATGACATCTAAGTCATTGATAAAAATGCTGCAAAAAAACCAGACCCGGGATGGATCCCTGCAGGACCCCGCTCATTATGTCTTTCCATCTTGAATGTGAACCATTGATAGCTACTCTCTGGGAGTGGTTATCTGACCACTTTCTCACACATCTTATAGTAGATCCATCTAGTTTATACCTCCCCAGTTTATTAATAAGAATGTGATGAGAGACCTTATCAAATGCCTTACTAAGGTCTAGATATAGCGCATCTACCATTTCCCCTCTACCCACAAGGCTCGTTACCACATCATAAAAAGCTATCAAGTTGGTTTGACATGATTTGTTTTTGATAAATCCATGCTGACTAGTGCTAAGTACCGTATTCTCTTCTAGGTGTTTGCAAATCGACTCCTTAATTAGCTGTTCCAGTTTTTTCCCCCCAGTACAGAGGTTAAACTGACTGGTCTATATTTCCCCTAGATTGCACTTATTTCCTTTTTTTGTAGATGGACACCTCAGGCACCTCACCCATCTTCCATGAGTTTTCAAAGATAATAGCTAATGGCTCAGGTACCTCCTGAATTAGCTCCTTGAGTACTCTAGGGTGCACATCATCAGGCCCCAGTGATTTGAAGATGTCTAACTTGTCCAAGTGATTTTTAACTTGCTCTTTCCCTGTTTGGCTTCTGACCCTCTCTCATTCCTATTGTTCTCCTCTACATCAGACATCCAATCTCCCCCAACCATCTCAGTGAAGACTGAAACAAATGAAAATGTGGAAATGGCAGAGGAACTAAATTGTTTCTTTATTATTTTCCCCTCTTTCTTGAGTAAGGGTCCTGCACTGTCCTTGGTTTTCCTCTTGTTTCTAATGTATTTCAAGAATGTCTTTTTGTTACCCTTTATGCCTCCAGCTAGTTTGATATGTGTTTGTGCCTTGGCCTTTTGGATTTCTCCTCCACATAGTTGTGTTATTTGTTTACAGTCCTCCTCTGTAATTTGACCTAGTTTCCACTTTTTGTAGGACTCTGTATTTTTAAATTATTGAAGGTCTTTTTGTGAAGCCAAGGTGGTCTCTTGCCGTATTTCTTATCCTTCCTATGCAGTGGAATGGTTAGTTCTTGTGCTCTTAATAACATCTCTTTGAAAAACTGCAAACTGTCTTTAGTCATTTTTCCTCTTAGACATTCTTTCCATGGTGTCCTTCCCATCAACTCCCTCAATGTGCTCAAGTCTGCCTTCCTAAAATCCACTATTTCTGTTTTGGTATTCTCTCTTCTAACATTTCTAAGGCTCATGATCTTACCTTACAATTAACTGAGCTAAATGAAGGGCAAAATTATTTTACTTTGAATAATCTAAGTACCAGATAGGAAAATATGCTTTAAAATATGCAAGCTGGTAATCAGCCTCATTTCATGAACCAGCACCTACATCATGAAAAATGTCACATCACAATCTGTCCCCTTGTAGGCAGTTTTAATACAAAGGCCAAGAACTGCATAGGCCAGGGAGAACTACCCCGCAATCAGAGATTAAATTTCCAGAGAAGAGCAGTGACTCTCTGACTGGAAGTTTACCCTGTTGCAGCCTGTACTCCATCTCCTCTTTGGGCACTAAGAGGCATTCAGATCTCACAAATTTCAGTCTAACACCATTCACATGGAGTAACACTGGAGACATGCAAACGGTTTAGTTTTCAAAACTGAGGGACTTCAGTTAAACAAGAGCATCACACACAACCAAAAGGTTTCAATACCAGAAGAGGTCTCAGCAGCTATGTATTACATTTACTTTGCCTAACTGTACTTTATATTCATATTCAAATAAATATCCTACCTGAAAAGGGTAGTTGTACCAGCATTGTCGTGTGTCCCAAAACCAGGGTGACTAGAGTGAAAAGAAGAAGAGATTACCCCACTAGCTTTTTTTCTCCCCATTTGCTTTGGTTTTGACCAATTAAAACACTCCATCCTCACCACAATACTATTGCAAAAGACCTTCATGTTGCTTCTTTGGTCCACGCTATATTTATTCACAGAACTCTGTGCTAAGGGAGTCCAGAGAGATGGATCTATGCCCTTGCAAGTGAGAAAACAGTTCACTTAAGAGCAGACAGGCCCATCCGGTCTTGGCATCAGAAATTAGAATAGCATTTCTGACAACATTTACTGTTTTGTGACTAAATGCAGATGCATAATGGTCCTGACTAGGAAACATAATGAAGACCTCAGGCCACTGAAACCTGCTATTTCAGTCCCATACCACATCCCTTGAAACAAGCAGTGAAAGAAAACACACACAAAACTCAACTCACCGACCAGTTAAATCTGAGTCCATAAGAAAATATACTTAAATAAAACGTAAACCTCCACCTGGGAATGGAAATGAGAAGAGGGGAAAAAAAATTAAATGTCTGAAATTAAATGACCACTGTATGGGTAACGTTCATGTAGCAAAAGCTGGAATACTTTCAAGTGGAACCCAATTCAGCAGCTACAGGAGTAGAGTTTTCACCCAGTAACATGCAATACTCCATGCGTGGCAAGTTGACTGATATTGCCCTTTGGGAATATCTGCCCAGCAGAATTAAAATATTTATATAAGAATTACATAAACAATATTGTCCAAAAAAAATCAAATCTACAGGTTTTTCTGGAGATATGCATGAAGGTTAATGCCAAGCCATACCTCTCTGTATGACCATATAGGTACCCACCTGGGGGGAAAGGCATGTGTGGAACAGTAGGGGGATCAAGTACGTGGGGGGAAAAGAGAGGTGATGATCAGTGGACTGAATTGGGGGTGGAGGGCAAGGCATGGGGTGGACCATGGGCAAGGACATAGAAGTGGCAGAAGAGGATTATTCTGCCCTGCAGTCTGAAATTGGTGTTGGTGAGACTAACTCTGGTCAAGGAGACAGATGTGGATCTCCACCCAAGAAAGGCAATGGCAGGGAGGCCAGAAGCCTACAGTAGGTGTCATTGCTGGACCACTAGGAGGAAACACAAATGAAGCTGGCCTGAACTGTGAGTGTAGGTACACAGCACGTCCCATGTGTTTCAAACTACAGTGCAAGCCAGTTAAGACAGATTAAGGCAGGGTTCTCAAACTCAAATCACCACGAGGGCCACATGAGGACTAGCATATTAGCCCAAGGGCTGCACCACTGAAACCTTTTCATACAACGATAATGTCATTGTGGGCCGCAGAAAATGGCTTTAGGGAGCCACATGTTTGAGACCCCTGTATTAAGGCAAATACTCTCCCATCCATATTTCTTCATTTTACCTGGTGCTTCTAAGCACACGAAGCTTTACCTACAGGAAGGGGGATGTTGGGGAAGAATTAATGTGGGCCTCAAATGTGCCAAAGACTGCCTCAAGCAGCATATTGGAGCTGGGACTGGTGGAGCCATTTTAAATCTCCCACCCCACTGCGCTCCCACATACGTAACCCAGGGCACACCAGGACAGGAAGGCTATGTCTCCACTAGCCAAAGTTAGTTCAAACTAACAAGATGAACTAGTTTGAACTAGTCCACAGTGTTAGTTCAAACTCACTGCCTTAGCCTGAACTTAGTAAGTTCGAACTAAGGGTTCGTTCGAGTCTTTACCGTAGTTAGTTTGAACTAAGCGTTGGTATTAGTAGCTCAAACTAAGTGTTCCTTAGTTCAAACTAAGGAAAGGCTAGTGTGGCCATGGGCTAATTTAGTTTGAATTAAGCCTCCCTAATTCAAACTAAATTGCTACTGTAGACAGAGC
The DNA here is from genome assembly GCA_007922195.1 of Podocnemis expansa. Taxonomy (NCBI): domain Eukaryota; kingdom Metazoa; phylum Chordata; order Testudines; family Podocnemididae; genus Podocnemis; species Podocnemis expansa. The sequence continues at coordinate 13,685,110 of ML682037.1, read as the reverse complement.
CAAAATGTAAATGCTGCCTCTGCAAGGAGGGAGCAAACTCAGTGTCTTCCAGCTCCCCCTTGAGCTACAACAACCAGAAGAGTGTGAGAGAGAGTGCGTGTGTGTGTGGAGGGGGGGGGGGGCGGGGAATAAATATCTTGGGAGCTGGTGGCTTGGGGTTGAAATGGGGCAGAGGGAGGAGCAAGGAGTGCAGGGCCTGGGTGGCCAGAGGGTGGGGGAAAGTGTGCAGCACCAAGCAAAGAACATTGGGGGAAGGGGAAGCGGGGGGAAGAGCGCCAGGGGTGGGGGTGGGCAGATCTGCACCCTGTGTCCCAAATTTTTATTCTAAAGAGCAGCACCCTTGAGCCAAGCAAAGGCAGTGGAACCTCATGAAGGCACAAAGGGCAAAAGCCCTGCAACACTGCCCCTGACGCAATGATGTGCGCAGGTGGTATGGTTACTTCCTTAATATCTTTGCACTTCTTATAGCACCTAAAGACTCCAATTTACATTTACATTTAAGAACTTCAAAACTGTCAATTAAAATACAACGCACAACTGGAGCTTGAGCTGAGGCCATATTTTGGTCTCCGCACAAACCTACATGCTCTCACAAAACTTAGTGAGGATGGTTGGTTTGTCTTGGTTCCGACGTCGGCGAAACCAGCGCTGGATCTTTCGAACATCCCAGTCTAGCTGCTTTGACAAACCTTCTAACCTTCTTCCATCTGGACACTGAAGGGATGAAACAGAAGTCAGACATTTTTTCTGCCTCCCCACCTTCCAACAGAGACTTCCTCCTTGCCTGAATCTTCTGTCCTCAATTTTTCCCCTTTATACCATGAGCTCTGCCACAAAATTAAGATGCATGTACAGAGAATGACTAACCATGCTAGCAAAGGTGCAGTGTGCTGAAAATTCAGATTTAGAAGGAAAACTCTGTTGCATTCTTATCACTAAAAGAATTTAAATTCCCAATTAGCTTTCATGTGCATGTTACCCACCATAAAAATAATTCAGACATGTTATTTAAAAGTGAAGTGGGTAATACTGATACCCAGGGAACAATTTAGCAGTTAATTAGCATTTCACAGTATATTTCATTGGGAATTTTTAGCAAATTGGTCTGTTGTAGCTGTAGAAATCTCCCTAAAAACTATTCTACTAGTATGAATAGGCAGAATGGAATTCCTCTTGGAGTAACATGACATCATCTCTTGATTTTAAAGATGGGCTCAAATTTGGCCCATCTTCACTGTTCATGAATTCCATAGGCATAATACACAGATATAGATATTTCTGTAGATTGCTTTTTATAACTTCACAATTTTAACAATCTCGTATTTGTAAAATTTAAGATCGGATAGTGAATAGCGCAGTGTCTGACTGGGGGATTTACTGGTTTAGTGGGTCCCCCTCCGCCCCCCAATAGTGGCATTAGTCAGTATACAAGAGCAAACAAAGTCAACTAAACCTTTACAAATGACCACTGCAGAGGTAGGTCAAGTTAGCTTTAGTCCTTTTAGTAAGCTCTGCCAGGGAAGTATTAGAACCAAAAGAAGCTAAGCAGATTTTCACAACCTGAGTTTAATCACAAAACCAAACTCATATGCAGAGTGCTGACTTGGCAAAGAGGGTCATCATAAACTAGTCAACATAATGTGAATGACAGAAAAATCTTTGATCTAAGAGTGAAGTACTAGACTTACTGTCACCTCCCTGCAATCCTGACACACCAATATTTTCTCTTTCAAGGTTTAGGGGCTTTGGCTACCTGGAAAGGAAGTTTCTGCAGCGGAAGTGAGTCTGCGCTCCTCTACAAAGAGAAGTCATAAGACTTGTTGCACAGAACTCTAATTTCAGAATAGGGTGATAATTTTTTTTCAAATTACACATTCTCTATGCTGATTCCCCAAATCTAAACTAACAACAAGTAATAGCTGTAGCAATCCAGTGTTCAGAACAGTCTCACCAGGGATGCATGTTTCATTTTAAATATTATTTTCAAGGAACCAATATACGAGCTTCCTCTCCAGCACTGGGAAACCACTAAAGTTCCTTCTGCTCTCCTGTAACTCAGGACATATAACAGATCCAGTGTTAAGCTCCAGCAAGACCAGTTTTTACTGGTGGTACTTTAAGACCTACTGTTGCACTCATTAAGATTTTTTTTCTCTCAGAACACCTGGCAGTGTTACCATGTCTGAATATAAAAGTCTGTTTTATTTCCTTTCACAGGAACCTGTGATTTTATCACTATCAGTTTAACAGCTGGCAGTCAATGAATTATGGTGACCTGCTGGAATCAGTCATTCAGTAAGTGAAGCAGCAAAACAGACAGATATTAAAATGAAAGAATGACTGAAAAGAATACCCTAGAGGAAAATCTATTGCCAGCACTTAATGGCCTATCCCTCAACAGGACTCTCCTGTCATCATTTATGATTGGACTGCCTTCTGTCTACAACTAGACTTCTGTAGTGATAAGCTATCTAAGTCTATGATACATAGGAGTTCAGGAGAAGACATCTATGGAACTAATCAGCAACACCATCAGCAGAAGAACAATCCCAGGCAACACTGGTTAACTTCCAAAGAGGGTGTGAAAAATGCAAGGGAATCTCTTGATGCAGAGTGGACATGCAAGAGTTACACCCCACAGAGAAATTAAAGGGACTGAGAGAATGCCTATTTCCACCAACAAGAGATCTCTGTTGGTATCAAACCACTTTCTGGCTTCTAACACCAAGGCTCAAGCACAGACAGAACTAATGCCATTGCCAGACACAGGAAAAGAAATGGACATAGTCTTACATGAGCTAATTCAAGAAGCAAAACCTACCAAGAGAAACTGGTGCTTTTTGTACAAATTCTTACCACTCACAGATCTATGAAATGCATTTCCCTGAGGTGATAAAAGAGGCCAGATTCTCATTTACATGCCTGAACTTCTTGCAGAACTTGAGGAGTGACTTACCTTAGTGATGGATGTAAACACTTTCTCTAGAATTGCATTGGGCTGAGCTCTGTGAGGTCCACTGTTTTGAATGCCAAGCTTTATGGCACATGGCTTGGCAATAAACCTGGAAGTCCCAAAGGAAGAATCTGATTAAATTAAGAAATAAATTTCTCTTCCTCGTGACCAAATTATTTTGGCTCTGACTAGTCATAGCTAGTCAATACTACCCAAACCAAGCTTTCAGAGGTATACCATTTTGCCTTTTTCAAACTCGTACTTTATGAACCTTGATCCCAGGATTTCCTTCTACCCATTCCAAGGGACAGAATAATGCAGTGAAAAGAGACTGGTCACAGAGTTATAGGATAGTCTCTTTGGTGAGGTTGTACCATAGCATTTCTATCAGTGGCATCTGACAGCTTAAGTGCTTAAGGGAGAGCTAGATGGATACTTGCAGACCGAGATCTGCAGTCCATTCACAGAACCGGTACAGCTAGGGTTATCAGATACCAAGCATGGAAAGGACGACAGGGAAGTACAAAAAGGAAGACACTGGAGAACATACACACATGTCCGGAACTCCTTCACCAACCCCAGCTACTGCCCCCCCAAATGCCTGCCCCCCCACCACACCAGGCAGGCAGTACTGAAAAAGTTGATTTTGTCCAGCTTTTTGTCGGACACCGGGGTGTCACTCTAAAAACAAATGCACAGGAGTGCCCCACACCGGAACACGTTCCCCTGCCAGCTCAGGGGGCTGCAGTGGGTGGGAGCGAGCCCAGCCACTCCTCCCCTCCCTTCCCAGAGCCTGAGGAGACCATGCACCCACCTCAGCCCCCTGAGCTGGCAAGGGAACACGCTCATGCACACTTCTATTTTTACAGTGCTGCCACTGCATTCGGCAAAAAGCCAGATAAAATCAACTTTTTCACTAATGCCTGCTGGATGGAGGACATCAGGGCAAAAAGGAGGATCTCTAGTACCCTAGGGACGACTGCAGCACAGCAAGCTTGCTCACTGAGGTTTCTCATCTGTGATCTAGAAGAACCACCTCTAGAAATGGAGGAAGCTGGCACCTTACTGGAACCAGAGTCTGAAATGCTCTGCAATGGTTAAATAATCATGATATATGGGACAAACACTAGAGAATTTGAGGATTCTCCTTAAGGAAGAAGAGGGTAAAGAAGGCCTTCTGGTTAAGACACTGGATTGGAAATTGGGAGACCTTGGTTCCATCCCTTTTGAGTTCTGCTAAACTGCCTCATTTTTCCCAGCTCTCATGGATGCTGAGAGGCTTTAATTAAAGCTCATACAGAGCCTGGAGTTCATTGAACAAAGATACCTGTCAGCAGCATTTTACAACCAATACCCAAAAACCAACAATTCTCTTAACAGTGTTTTGCACTCTTTCCTCTGCTGTGCCACATCTTAATACCTTTAATTATTTTGAGGCACACCACACAGTCTCTTAATGACCTCATGAATATTCAGGAGCCGATCCAGAACTCTGAAGTTTTTCAAAGAATTCTGCGACACGCCTGCTCAGGCCTCAGGGCACACTGGTTGGGAAATACCGCTCTAAAAGAGAAGCCACATGATCCTTGAAAACTATCAGAAGAGAGAAATGGAAGAAGTTGCTAGTAAAGTAGGGAGCAGACATACTTAAAAGGGAATAAAGAGAAAAAGCAGCAGTCTTGAAAAGCTGATTACATTCCCTCTCATTCCAAGTACATTCTTCTTTCTCATAACTACGACACTCTGAAAAACACCCTGTGGTTTGCAACAAGAGTCCAGATGCATTACTTTTTCAGATTGAAGATGCTGTAATTGGTGCCCAAAGCAGCAAGCATCCTTTGGAATATCATTCTCATAACTCCTTATTTGGATTCTGACCAAAATATGAATGTACCGATATAGTGTCTATCAACACAGGCCACCAAGTTCTTTAAAGACACTATTGAGTACCCAATGCAGGGGTATTATCCTTTTTCAGTTCTGGTATATTTAATACCTCCCTCCCACTGAGGACAAAATTTCCAGTTTAAAGGTTGTCCTGTTCCAGAAGAAAGACTGAGAACGGTCTTAAGCAATCCTAGAGAGAGAGAGAGTTTGTCCTCAACAGGCAAGAATGCTGTGTTAATTTCAGGTTGTTCCTGACCAACAGGAAGATCCCAGCCTACCAAAATCATTTAGTTTTATTGCTAAATGACAAGAAGCTTTACTTCTGCCATATGACAAAAGATCACCAAGTGTAAAAAAAAAACAGAACAAAACACCAAAGTTTCTTCATTAGTTCAATAGTAATGTCCAATTGGAAAGGAGAAGAGGAGAATTTGGTAACAGTATTTGAATAAGTTGTTATAATGACTGATCAATTGCTCTTCATGTCCACTGAAGGTAGGATGAGCAGCAACAGGCTTAATCTGCAGAAAGGGAGACTTAGGTTAGATATTAGGGAAAAAAATTCTAATTATAAGACTAGTTAAGGGAGCAGGCTGAAACAGACTTCCAAGGCAGGGGATGGAATCCACAACACTGAAGGTTTTTAAGAGCAACCTGAACACCTGGCAGGGGTGGTGTTACTTGGTCCTGCCTCAGAGCAAGGGGCTGCACTTCACAACTTCTTTGGGTCACATGCAGCTGTACTTTTATGATTTCCCCCCTTCTCCTCCACACACTGCTCTGGAAAAAGTTAATTTGAAAACACATGCAGAAACACTGCAGATGGTCTGAAGAAGATTCTGATTCTTTACAGTAAGTGGGACAACAGCTTTCATGTCAGAGGACAGGGTATTCACGACTCTCCCACTCAGCTCAAGCACCAGGAAAAGGTAAACAGTCCCTGAACCTCTGTTGCTTCCTAGCTAGAAAAGTTGTGCAGAATTGTCACTGGATTAAAGAACTACAGAAGGGGAGCTAAAACACTGTCCCTCTCTACAGTTTAAGAGTCTTTGCAGAGTTCAAGGAGCACTGACTATTCAAAATATTGCTCGTTTTATAAAGCCAAAAATGCAGCATTTCCTTTGGTCCAGAGATTTACTGATTGATTTTTACACAAACCAACAGGTATTAAAAACCCAAGACAAAAACAGAGAGCAATAAGAACACCAGCTTAAATATTAAAATTGATTGAAGGGGGCAAATTCTTAAGTGATGTTGAAACCACAGAGTACCTTTTCACTGCAGTGTTAATTTCAGTTTTTACACTGAGTTAACTCCTTTAGTGAGACCAACAACACTGAGAAATAAAACTCAGATCACACCAACTATGTTAGCAGATGACAAGTTATGCTGACTTTTACCCTATAGTCCTGATGGGACTGTCAACTCAAGTTAAAAGCATCCCCAGACTCAGCATTTCCATATGTGGATAAGATTCAAGTTAGGGGCAACACTAGTTATAACTAGAGTTAACACAGCAGTGAAAACAAGCCCTTGCATACACTACAACATCAACAGCAGCTGAGCCACTAAACAAGAACATTAAGCATAGACCAGGACTAAAAGTGAAGTCAACAAAGCAATGGTGCTTAGACCTGTGGAAAATTCACCCCAAGTGCCATGGTCATGTCAATCTACCCCTGACGCAGAATGTGTCTACTGATCTAATTACTGTCATTCAGGGAGGTGGAGTTTCTACAGTGTCAGAAAAATCCCTTCTGTCACTGTCTTTACACTATGGCTCCTCTACGGTGGCTCTAGCACCCATACTGTAGACACTGCCATACGTCAGTGTATGTCACTCAAAAAAGGAGGGCCTCAAAATCAAAAGCTCACGGAAGTGTGAAACATCTAAACTAAATACTGAAGCCTTTGCAGTGTCAATTTTTGAAGTATTGAATTTCAGAACTAGTTTTTTGTGTTCTTGAACAGTTGAGATCACAGAAAGTCCAGTGATAGGTTTTATGAGGATCAGAGCCATAACTTTTGCCTAGCTCGGAGCAAAAATAAAACCCACACAAACCAGCTAAGCAGCAGGAAGGGGAGGCTGTATCAAAGAGTTTTGACCAAGTAACCCCTAAAATTTGTAGCACAGTCTACCTCACCACCTGACTTGGCAGACATTCTCAAGCTGACCTGATGCTTTTTGTGAATTTTAAACCACTGACACACATGCATGTTTCAAAAGGGACAGCCGTGTTAGTCTAGTCCAGTAACAAAACAACAAGGAGTTGTGTGGCACTTTAAGACTAAGATTTATTTTTTGCATGAGCTTTTGTGGGAGAAGATCCCACTTCCT